>CM040628.1:63758368-63970868 GCA_022817965.1 Solanum lycopersicoides | reverse complement strand
ATGTCAAGAGTGTTCAAAATATGTTATTTGATCACTTCGTGTATTATTTAACTTGTATATGCAGTATTTTTTTCGAACAATTGGACACCCTGGCATACATTTGCCTACGCCACTGGTGTATTTTTTACAACATAATTATATAGTACTCTAGATAATATGAAATTAGCTATAGAATTTATCAATTGCATAATAACACTCAACTAATTGTACATCGATCACTACTTTCGTAGCTAAATGATATATACATGTGATTTTTATTATACAACTACTGAATTTTATCTGTCGTTGATTCCGTATTGATAATACTTTGACATATATGGGTGGATTTGTGGCATTGAGTGGTGTGGATGAATATACAAGTGGTTGCACGAGTGAACAAAGAGAAAAAAATAGATGATTTGAGTAGTGTGGGAATGCTGGGCTTTGGGGTGTCATGTATTACACTCTACGAGGTATTTAAGAGAGTTCCAATACATCTCAACTTGGACATATATATTTTTTGTAGGGTTACCCTTTGGACCTTTTTGTTTTGGGGCTACTACCCTACTACTACTACTACCCTAGTGTGTGGTGGTAAAAATAATGGATTCTTTCCAATTGGAATTGTAGGTTTGTCTTAGTTCAAAGACTTAAAAGGACCACTAGCTTTTCTTATAGTAAGACACTCGTGGCCTTTATTATAAGGACTTACTAATTTATATGTTGCTTATAATCTACTTTTTAACCCCTTACAATATGTTATTTACTCCATTTCACTATTTATTATATATTAGACTTACTATGAGTATATATAGCTATCTAGTTCTTTGTTAAAGATAACCTCTTTGTTATAAGTTAGTTTAACATATCAAGAAAACATTATAAAAAATTAGTTTTACCGTCGACATTAGTTACTTATTTCCCAATTTTTTTTTTCTTCAAAGTTACAACTATACTCATCAATTAATATGAAGATTATCATAATATATGTGTATTAAATATTGTTTCTAAAGAGGTGTGAAAAGTAGATAAATAAAAGTGAATGGAGAGTGATGGAGTAACATGGTAAATTTATAATTAATCTACTAATATTACATATTAAACTATATATTGATAGTGTTAAATGAATACTATATATTAACCATCCTCTCTTAAGTCCCTCTCCAATGTAACAATATTCTAGGACTCCTAGTTTGAAGTGTTGGAATGTGGTAAGCACATTCATCTTCATATGAATCAATGACCATTCTCTAGTAAGTTGTGGGTAGAAGAAATCATTCATTTAAATACTTCATACTTTCTCAATATTTATTTCTCTTTTAGACCTCTTCATTTTTCTCTCTCCTCTCTCTCTCCCTACTATAACCTCATATGCTTGGATGAATCATTATTAATGAAATAAAACCAAAGAAAGGTATAGGGGGATAGAGAAAGTGTGTGAGAGAGAAAAAAAGAAGAGAGTTTCTTCATACTTTTTAGGGTAATTCATTCCTTTGTCAGTGTATTATACACAAATATATGTGCTACTAATAATGCATTTATGATTTGTTCTAATGTTTAATTAATTTATTTTCTCTTTTTTGGACATGTGCAGGAAATTGATCCATTGGTACAAGAAATTAAATTCAAGAAATTTTCAAGAATGAATTCAAACAATTGGCTATCATTTCCTCTTTCTCCCACTCATTCTTCTTTACCTCCTCATCTTCAAAATGCTCAATCTCATCATTTTTCGTTAGGGTTAGTCAATGAAACTATTGACAATCCCTTCCAAAACCAAGGTACTAGATACTACTCTTAACAAATATTCATCCTTGTTCTGAATGTTGAAGTGTGCGACCATCTCATTAGTACTAATTCGTATTTATTTTTTTGTAGAATGGAACTTAATGAACACACAAGGAAGCAATGAAGTTCCAAAGGTGGCTGATTTTCTTGGAATGAACAAATCTGAAAATCAATCTGAATTAATCCCTTACAATGAAATCCAAGCAAATGATTCGGATTATCTCTTTCAAAACAACCACCTTATGCCATCAATGCAAAATGCTTTAGCTCCTCCTCCTACAAACAACTATGATCTTCAAGAAAATGCTTGTAATATTCAATCTTTGACATTGTCTATGGGGAGTGGAAAAGGTTCAACTAGTGAAACAAGTGCTAGCCCTAGCGCGAATGCTGCTACCGCGAGTGCAAGTGCTGAAAATAGTAATAACACTAGTATTGTTGAAGCTGCACCTAGAAGAACTTTGGATACTTTTGGCCAAAGAACATCAATTTATAGAGGTGTAACTAGGTAATGTTTTTTTTTTTTTTTTTAAAAAAAGACTTAGGGTTTCCTTCTTTTTCTTTCTTATTTCTCATTATGACGGCCGTGCTCGTTTTGGACTTGAGAAAATGTAGACATAGATGGACAGGAAGGTATGAAGCACATCTATGGGATAATAGTTGTAGAAGGGAAGGCCAATCAAGAAAGGGTCGTCAAGGTGAAATTTCAATAATCAATAATCTTCTTTAAATAATTTGTTTTTCCCAATCAATTGTTTCTAACTAATTTTTTTTCCTATCATTTTTGGGGTGGATGCTATTGTTATTCACTTGCAGTGTATTTGGGTAAGCAACTTTATTTGGTCAATCTTCAATTATTTTTCCTTATCTTGCTCGGACTCTTCAACAATGTCAGTAGATGCGTGTTGGATTCTCCAAGAATAGTGTATTTTTGGAGAATCTGACACTGGTGATCAAAAGTGAAGAGTCCTATTATTTCTTAGAACATAATTTTCTCATTTTCTTTTGGTTATAATTTTGGTTTGTGTAGGAGGGTATGATAAGGAGGAGAAAGCAGCTAGGGCTTATGATCTTGCTGCATTGAAATATTGGGGAACATCTACCACTACAAATTTCCCAGTAATTAATTAGCCTTTACTTAGAACAATATTAAAATTGAATAATATAATAAATGTAGTAATATTTAATTGAAATTAAAGGATTTGATTATTTATGGTCATGTATATTAATTATTTATTTGATGAGTATAGATTAGCAACTATGAGAAAGAATTAGAAGACATGAAGCATATGACAAGGCAAGAATTTGTTGCTGCAATAAGAAGGTCAGAACCTTTTATAATTAAATTGATGTTATTATATATTCCATCTACTAAATCTTACTTTTTATTGTTATAGACTTTCTATTTTAAATATATAGTCAGAGTAATGTAGTGTTCTTTTATAGATACCAATTATTGGAACAATAATAGAAATAGAAGATTTTGGCAGAGGCTGACCATTTCTTCTTTTCACTGACAACTTCTTTTAACTTCATATATATATTTGTATTATAATTTTTTAATTTTGACATAGATAATATAACATTTTTTTTACATTGTCAAATCAAATCAACGTTATACATTGATAGTGAAAATGATTATTATACTATCAGTATAAATAAGTTAAATCCGATTTTTCTTACTATATATTCAGGAAGAGTAGTGGCTTCTCAAGGGGTGCATCCATGTATCGTGGTGTTACAAGGTATTCATAGTATTGTTTCCTTCTTCTTTTTTTCAAATAAAAACTTTAGTAAGAAAAATAATTATTTAATTTTTATTATTTTATTCTCATCTTTTATTTTTGGTTTTTTCTCATGACATATCTGGGAGCAGGCACCATCAGCATGGGAGATGGCAAGCAAGGATAGGAAGAGTTGCTGGAAACAAAGATCTGTACTTGGGAACGTTCAGTAAGTGAAAATTCTGAATCTGTCACTGAAAAAAAACCACTTTCTTGATCAAAATGACTAACAAATATATTTGCTTCAATAAATTTAGAATTTATGTTATGGATATTATAATGTAAAAATTATTTAATCTATCATATTGTTAAGCTAAATATTAACAAAGTAATTCTTCAACTTATATGTAACATAAAAAATAGAGAAATATCCAGGGGCGAATCTAGGGTTGACTCAATGGTTTAAGAGTTTAAAATTCACCCTTGAGTCCTTTCTCACTCACCGGAGAGTCTACCGCCTGATTAGGTGAGTTGGTGGATGGATCTATCAAGTCTTGGGTAGAATTGATTGATGCGTTCGTCAAGATTCTTCTCACCTTCTCGAATGTTGCATCTCCGGGATGAGACTTGTATATATGATAAATTAACAAGAATTCCTAGTCAAATCTCAAGTATTCTCTTTTTTATTTTTCAAATCCTGATTCCGCCACTGAAAATATCTTGTTATGAAGGTGGTATTATGTGTTCCTCTTTTCATGAGAAGATACATGTAATTATTACCCTAGGTGATATGATTGCATTAAAATTCATAGAAGCTTCAACACTATTTTTAGAGTTCAACTTTTTTACACTACAATCTAGTGTAACATAATTTTAGCTTCATCAAATTATCAAAAAGATAACTATAAGTAATTAAACATTGTGATCCTTATAATATAGTAAGATTAATGATTACAAAGGCAAAATAAATGATTGTCTACATAATTGGCTTGCAAAAATGAGCAAAATTCTAATTTGAAGAGAATATTGTTTGATTGCAGCTACTGAGGAGGAAGCAGCAGAAGCATATGACATAGCAGCAATAAAATTCAGAGGGTTAAATGCTGTAACAAATTTCGATATGAATCGTTACGATGTTAAGGCCATACTTGAAAGCAACACTCTCCCAATTGGAGGAGGAGCAGCAAAAAGACTTAAAGAAGCACAAGCACTTGAATCATCAAGAAAAAGAGATCAAGAAATGATGGCTCTAAACTCAAGTTTTCAATATGGAAACTCAAATCCTTTACAAGCATATCCTTTAATGCAACAACATCAACAACCTTCATTTGACAATTCTCAACCTTTGTTGACTCTTCAAAATCATGACATTTCACAATACAACATTCAAGATTCGTCGTCTCATTTTCACCAGAGTTATCTCCAAACACAACTTCAACTTCAGAACAACTCGCATCAAGTGTCGTTATACAACAATTATCTTCAGAATAATCAAGTTTTCTTGCATGGTTTGATGAATAACAATGAAGGTAGTTCAAGTGGAAGTTATAGTACTGGAGGGTATTTTGGTAATTCTCCTGGACTTGGTGGAATGAGTTCAAATTCAACTTCAGGTAATAATGGAGGAGGAGGTGGTGCACATGAAGAAGTTGCACTTGTTAAAGTTGATTATGATAATATGCCAAGTTACAATGGTTGGTCAGGAGAGTCATCAGTTCAAGGATCAAATCCTGGTGTTTTCTCAATGTGGAATGAGTGAGAAAAATAATTGATTAAGACGATCGATCAATCGATTGAGGCGTGGACAAAATATTTTGAGAGATTATGATAACATAGATGATGTTAATTTTCATGTTTTTATTTTGTTTGATCAAGACTAATGTTTTATGTGCTTCTTTATTTGGATTCATGAGAGTGAAATACCTCCAAACTTCATGCAAAGGTTAATGTGTTCATTTTGAGTTACATTCATTTCTCCTCTTCTTCATAATGTTTGTTTACTTTGGTCTTATTTCTTTTTCTCTGACGTTAATTAGTTCTCCATTTTAACGATTGAAAATTGGATTGATCAAACTCTTTTGAGTTTGATTCATAGAGATCCTTTATTAAAGGACTCTGATCCTCAAATGATTGAACAATCGGGAGAAATTTTGTTTCTATTCAATACTCAATACTATATTGTGGCTATTAAAATTTTAATTTTGATTTTGAATTTATTTTCTTTTAAGTAATTATTATGGTGTAATGCTGATTTTGATTTACTTGCCAGGTTCAAAATTTTGTTAACTCTTATCACAATTTTTGAGATACTAAAAAAAATTCAAGGATATGATGACACATATTGGTCAAATTATTTTCAATAGTTAACTTTCATTAAATTTATACTAAAATTTGTAGACATAGAATAATAGGTGATGCACTCGAGAGAAGAAAGCAATTATACTTCTAAGCTATTATATGTCAAAAATTGAGAATGCAATTTGTACATCCGATTTAAGACTAATAAAATTCAACAATAAAATAAACTATGAGCAAATCATGGCCTGCAACATAATTTATCCAGAAAAATAATAATTTAATTCAAGTATAAGTCAATTAAAGCGACCGTGTTAGAACCATGAGACTCGAGGGATGCCTAATATCTTTCCCTCGGTCAATTTTCTTACCCCAATTTCTAGTTTGCAGACCAAATAAAGAGTCATTCTTTTTTATTAGGGATTAAAGAATATATCATTTGGAACACCATAATCCAATTTCAAGTGACGACTCTTTAAAACAAAATAATCCCTAATCAATACCGTGTGAAAATAGGAGTGTGCCAGATGGAATTTTTACCTCATCAAAAACATTGTCAGTCTGGTTCTTGGACCATTCATTGAGTTTCTTGCTAAGATATTTAAGTTTGCTCTGAAATTTCCACATACAATTTCCCTCCACCTTAAAGTTCCAAGTATATCTTGATCCACTTCTTTGAAATCATCGTGGTCAGTCCAAATAATTAGGAATTAAAAATAGTTGATACTTCTTTGATTTGAATTAGAACGTCTGACTAGCATGGGCGTATGAGCCGATCCGGTGCTATCATTTCTAGGGTATTTTTAAGTTCAATAATGATTATGAGAACTCTATCTAATCTCTTCCATATTCTGTGTTTTTTTAATGTAGGTGATGGCTTGTTTGTTTTTGAAAGTATGTAATGTGTGCATGTTAACTATTTTGCAGTATTACTTGTGTAGTGCATGTGTGGGGAACTAGAAGGCTTATGTGAAATGACTTCATGTAATCATCTCTTGCAATGAACCTGTTTATTTACTTATGATTTCAAGTTGGTTGTCCATTGTGATTGTGATTGTGCATGTTGTTTGCAATTGCAGGTTGGATCGGGTACAACGCTGATACAAGAAATTAATGATTGGTTCAAATACCACGCGTGATATGAATCATTAATGGTTGGTTCAGAAATTATACCAGTACAGTAACAATTTGTGTGTGGGTTTCATGAGAGGACCTTGTATGTGCATTCAAGATCATGTGGGGGCATGTTTCATGCATTAGTTAAGTCAAAGTTGTGATCTGGAATCTGTTTTATTTTAAAACTGTCGGTATATGTGTTAGGCATGTATTACTGTTCTGCAGTTACTTGTTACATTCATATATTGGAGCTAACTTTTGGTTCTACCAATACTCGGTGTTCACTAATAAAAAACAGGCGAAAAACGACGATCAAAAGCGACAGACTGCGTCGTTTTTTTTATCAAAATTGACGGAAAAGCGACACAGTCAAGTTCGTCACTTTTGGCTCGACGCTTTTTAAAAGTTGATGGACCTCGTCGTTTTTATTTTTGTAAAAAAATTATTTTCTTTACTAATGCGACGCCCTCCATCGCCTTTTTATAAAAAGAATTTAGTTTCCAAAGAGCGGTGCAGTCGGTCATTTATTTTCAATTCATAATTTTTAAATTCTTGAAAAGAGACGACAAAGACGCCATCCGTTGCTTTTTTGGAAATTATATTTTGAAAATTCTAGAAATATAAAAAAATGCAGAAAAGCGACGTACAAAACCACCACATTTATCACTTTTTCTGTACTTTTTTTTTTACTTTCTGCTAACCACCTGCAAATTAAGTTAAATTCAATATCGAATTAATTCAATCGATTCAAGCAAAACACATAAGTAACATGCTGCACAAAATATAAACTAACAAACTTAATTTAACCTTCAAAAGTACATAAATCACAAAGACTTATAAAGTCTTTTAAAATTCAAAATTAGGTCATAAATATTACGTTTCAAGATTTACAAAGTTCAAACTTAATTAATTCATAAGCACTAATTAAGTTTACGCTTTCAAAATGTAATTAATTATATTCCTAATTGATTTCAAGTTATTATAAATTAAGTTCAAAGTACTAGTTAACTTAAAATATATTAAGGTTAATAAGATCTTAAGTACTTTAAATTTCAAATTATGTTCAAAGTTCTAATGAAGTTCAAGTTCTAATAAGTTCGACATTTATGTTTCAATTAAGGTCAAGAAGATTTTAATTTCACATTCTTAATTAAGTTCAAGTTATTGTAAATTAAGTAATTTTCTGATTAAAATTCAAATATACCAAAGTCAATAAGATTTCAATTTATTCAAACTTCAAATTAAGTTTAAGCTTAATTAAATAGTTTATAAAGACTACATTTTATCATGAATTCGAAAGTTCACAATCTAATAATTAGTTCATAAATTCTATACATCAAGATTTCTAAAGTTCACAACCTAAAGTTGTAAAATCCTACAATAATTCAAGATTTTTAAAGTTCACAACCAAAGTTCTAAAATCCTACAATAACTTAAGTTCTCTAAAGTTCACAACTTAAGCTTTTAAAATCTTACAATAATTCAAAATTTCTAAAGTTCACAACCAAAGTTCTAAAATCCTACAATAACTTAAGTTCTCTAAAGTTCACAACTTAAGCTTTTAAATTCCTACAATAAGTCAAGATTTCTAAAGTTCACAACCTAAAGTTCTAAAATCCTATACAAAAATTCAAATTGATATCTAATTTCTAAATTTAATTTCTAAGTTCAAGAATTCAAATAACCTAATTTCAGCTTTCATATACTATCCAATATGTTTCTAATCTTATTTTTTTCCAGAAGGGAATTATTTATTCCATCAAAATAGTTCATATGGGCAAACCCACGTACAAAAAGGCCTTTTGGCAGCCAACAGAAAAGGCCTCAGCTTACAAAAAAATTTGATTTGTCATACCTAATTCTAATACCAGGCATTTGCATTTTGTCTAATTGATATAAGCCCATTGCTAGCTTAGGGATATCCCTCCAATAGTGATATATATGAGCTTCATCAGAAATAACAGCATGTTTAACTAATGCATCTGCAACTTGTATAATTTAATATTTTTCTAACTTCAACTTTCAAATTGAAATTCAAAAATTTCTAAGTTGAAAAATTCAACTAATCGAATTTCAACTTTCATATACTATCCAATAGTTTTCTAACTTCAAAGTAATCTTACTTTCATATACAAGGCAAGAATTTCAAAGTTGGAAAATTCAACTAATCTAACTTCTAGCCTCTAACTTCTAATTATTTGTTAGCTTTAACTACTTCTATATACTCAATTCACAATTGTATTTATAAACCTCAATTTTTTTAAAAAAAAAAAACTAAAACGAAAATTTCTCAATTCTCTCCCTATCTAACAATAACAAATATACAAATTAATAAATGTATAACACAATTCAACAAACTAAAATAATATACTAACTAACAAATCAAATATAATTACTAGATTTGAAAATTTTTTTAATTAAATCCTAACCTTTTAACAAGGTTGAGAGGCAGTGGTGCAGATGACGGGACAACGGCAACGGGACTAGCGGCAGTGGGTGGGGACGACAGGACGAAGGGTGACGACATTGAGAGGTGGTGGCGGCAGCGTGACGGAGGTCTGCTTTTACAAAGAAGGGAGAGAAGAGAGGAGAGAGATGGGAAAATTGGGGAAAAACCCGTTCTGCCTCAACATAATTAAACAAAAGCAACAAAAACGTCTCTTTATCAGTCATTTTTAAAAAAATATTTGACAAATATTTTGATAAAAAAGCGACGGACTAAGAAACGTTATCCGTCACTTTTAAAAAAATATTTGATCAAATATTTTGACCAAAAAACGACGTACTAAGAGATACCGTTCGTTGCTTTTTAAAATAAATAAATAGTAAATGTAAACTAATTATATATATATATATATATATATATATATATATATATATATATATATATCGCAAAAATCTACGAAAAAGGTGACGGACAGAGAGATGCCGTCCATCTTTTTTTTATAAAACTAATTACTTTTATATATATAAAAAAAGTGATAGACAGTGTGGCAAATGACATTGCTTTTTGGAGCGATACCGTTCGTCACTTTTATGCCCGTTGTTTTTAGCGAATTTTTAGTAGTGGAATGTGTACTGATTCTGCATTTGTCTTCCTTTGTGGAATACATTTCATATTCAGGCGGCTTATTCTTGACCTCAATTTTGAGAAGCAAGACATATGAATCCAAGAGTGACCTACTTCTTCCGGGCTGCCATGGATTCTTCTTTATCTCGTTATACATCCTCTCATATACATACAATTAGATTTTTGACTTATGTGCTCTTGCTAGGGTTGCATCCCCTTATTTTAGATTATTAAGAGTATTGGTACTGTGACTTTCAGGTTTTAGAGAGTTAAATTATATAAATAATTTGTTAAATGATTGAATTTATGAGAATTTGATCATTTATTTATTTTAACCTGTTTTTCTACCATTTTATATCATGACTTATTTCTTAGAGTGGTTTGATGGGTTAAGTTTTAGTTGATAGTTTATTCTCCTGCCGAATAGTTAGTGTGGGGTCCAATAACAACGGGTCATAGCGATAATTCTTTCTTCAAATATTTCATATTTATTTTGTTGATATAAGAGTCATAACTTTTGTGAAAAGTTATGCAGACACACTATCAAACAATTATTTTTACATTTGATTTTTAAATTTTATTTTTCTTTCAACTGTTGGTCTAGATCATCTTAAATTTATTGGGAGAGAAAGAACGATATAATCATCTCCCATAATCTTTCCAATAGAAGCGAACCTATAATTTAAAAATTGTGGAGGGGAGGGGACACAACTATCTTTAAAGAAAGTTTGGGTTAGAACTAGTAATATTGGGAGATAAAGTTATGGCTTCAGTTGGGATCGGACCTACGTAAAGGTTAGGGGTTCGGGTGAACCCCTTCATCAACAAATTACACTGTATCTATAAGGTTAACTTCTCAATTATGCGTAGATACGTTAAAGTGAACCCCTCAACACTGAAGAGAAGTGTAGCTCACTGACTATGCGGTTCAGTGTTAACCTAAATGATCCGAGACTGATTCTCACTAAGTGAAAACTTTACTGATTCTCACTAAGTGAAAACTTTTCCAACTTTTTGTTTTTTGCTTTGAAAAGGTTGAGATGGGCTAAGGTTGTGGGCTAAGAATACCAAATAAAAGACCTCATTGTTTTTTGTTTGAATCTAAAGCTGTATTTTTTTTATGTTATTTTTTTTTTCTCAATTTATCTTTGTTTAAGTTTATTAGCCATATTTTTTTATTTTTGTATTTTATTCTTCTTATTCATATTGTTCATTCTTTCTACATAACTCTCTTCTCATGTACTAATTCAGAGAAACTCTTTTTAAAATGATGAATTATTATTAAATTTGAAATTGAATTAAAAAATTATTAAATAAAATAAAGTAAATAAAGATTAATCGAATGGAAATTTTTTAAAGTCTTGAATATTCTTTTAAAACAATCTATATAATTGTATTTTTTTTCTTAATTTCATAGTATCTCTATTTCTTACTATTTTTAATTCGATTCTTAATTAAACTAAACTTATTTGATTTATTTAATATCATTTATTAATCTTTTGAATATGCACTATAATATAAGTAACTCGATCTTTACACTTTTAAAAAAGAATTTTGATGCTATTTAAAATAACATATGATTAAATGAACACTAAGTCAAAATTTAGAAAAAGTTTTAAAAATAGAACACTGCAAAATAAAAGAAAAAACACGAAAATTTTAAAATGCTCGAAAATGGTCAAATTGAGTCTGTGTACATATAACAATGCGACATTAATCTGTCCAATTTCATTCTCAAAACCACATGTGAATTTCGTCGAAAATCCAAAATTCTTTCTGGATTTGAAATAAAATTATCAATTGAATCATCGAATAATTAAGATATGAACTTTCAACCCAATATCCTTGTGGCTTGGCATGTAAAGTGATGATAAACAACTCCAATAATATTAATAAGGAATTGATTTTCAAAATTTTCTAATTTCATGCAAAAATTTCAAAATAAAATATCAAAAATCAAGAGTAATACTAAAATTTCATTGTCAATTATGTGAAGATGATAGTGACGGTGACGATGGAGAAAATAGTGGCCAGGAGATTTAGAAATGGTGAGTGGTGATATTTGTCTATGTTGTAATGAAGAAGAAAGAAACAAATAAAGAAAAAAAAAATATAAATACAAGTATTTCTGAAAAAAATATTAAAAATAAAAGTTTACTAGTGCTCACTCTCTCAAGGAGAGTGAAATACACTCACTTCGCCAAATAATGTTTAGGGAGATGCTAATTTCAATTTTAAATAGTTTGGGAGGTGACAGAATTCCCGTAAAGTTTAAGTGTGTAGTTGAAAATTCGATAATATATTGGAGGGGCATTTCACCATTTTCTCAAAAGCTCGATCGAGTAGGGTAAAAGTATGAAGAACCTAAACACGAATTGAAGTTAAAATTTATCATATTAAGATTAATATTCCCTCCCATCTGTTAAGTTTAAAATATTAAGATTAATATTTCCTCCCATCTCCGTCTGTTTTTCATTTTATAATGTTTACATATTTACTGCTTTATACTTCGAACTAGTCATAGAAATTTTGGCTCCATTACTGACTTCAATTAGTGTACTCAGATGAGTTTTGATTATGAGTATACACAATTAAATATATCATCTTTTCTTGAAATATTTATTCATAAATATAAAAAAAATCGAGTGCACGTGCACTCTCACGGACCATGTGGGTCCACCTCTACTTTCAAAGATCTAAATCCCCATAAAGTCTACATTCTAAGTGCATACAAATATAATTATCACCATCAAAGATAGAAATATCTATCTAAAAATTGTTATTTTCAAAATTCATTTCTCACTTATAGGTACTTCAAAAATGGTCTCAAATCAATTGATAAAAAATTTTAATAAAGAAATTAAAAGACTAATAGAGAAAAATAATATTGCACTTACGTCAAATAAAATTATTTTATTAACAACTCAGATATGTTTATCTATTACTACAATTCCCAACTAAAAATATATACATGTTAATTGTTATAAATTCATTTAATTAGTGAATTTTTCATTTAATTAATACAATAACTACTTAATTCATGTATACATATTTCTATAGGTTATATGAAGCATATTGGACAAAAAATGTATCTATCAATTTTGGACATTTAACCATGGTGGCTTTTGGAGTGATTTCAGAATTAATTTCTCACTTATATGTGCTTCAAATGACTATGATACTTATTATTATTATTTTTAACAATGAAATTAGAAAAAACAATAAAAGAAAATACTAAAAGCTTGTTTAGATTGATTTATATGTTGGTCAAACATGATTATAAGTTAGAAAAATTAGCAAACTAGACACAAAAACTAACATAATTAGTAAAACCTCAATACTTTATAAATATTAGTAAAAATATCAAAAATCTCATTATTTTAAAAAATATAGTGTATCCTAATTTACTTTTTATTTATCTCACATTGCTTACACGTTTTTCAATTACTTCTCTCTCATATGTTAAAAATAAATTTATTTTCTCTCTCTCAGATTTATCTCTTCCAATTCTCCTCCATCATTCAAATTTCGCATATCTTTCTTCTGTCCTTATTTGTATTTTTTTTCTCCATAAATCAGATTCACAACAATTCCTTTGACTAAGGTATTCATCTTTATCCTATTTTTAGATTTATTTTCTAATTTTATTTTTGTTTATATCTTTCAGAATTGTTGTTTATAGTTGAAATCTCGATTAGGGTTTGATAAGCTTTAAAAGACTCTCCAATGACTGAATTTAAAAGACTTACTAGAGGTATCCAACTTAATCATCAAATTTCTAGCGATTTTCCATCCTTTAACTTAAAAAAATTCATATCAAACTATAATCAATTACAAACAGATTAATGATGAATCAATTAACTAATACTTGGTGTAATTTATATTCCACCAATATTATCGAAATTTCTTCTCAAAGCTTGTTTGTCGACAAACTTTTTGCCCTATTTCGTTCAAATAATTCTTATAAAATATTTATTAAAAAAAATAGATTTTAATCAATATTAATTGTTTAGAGAGTGAATATTTTTAACTGAGACATGAATATCAATAATGAAAAAATTCATTTAATTATTTGTGATTTTTGTAACTGATAAGACTTTTAAGCGTTTGTTCCTTTTTAAAATAATACTCTCCCTAAATTTCTCCAATCTATTATATAAAAATTGTATTCTTTATATTAAAACAACTAATAAAAACATAAATAAGATACATAACAAGCTAAAATTTTGATATTTTTACTAAAATATTGAAAGTGTTGTTAATGAGTCCTCTTAAATGTTAAAATATTGACATTTAAAAAAAAATTCTAAGTAGAGCTGTCAAAATGGTCTGGCCCAACCCAACCCTAATAGGCTAGAGCGTTAAATGGATTGGGAAGGGCTGACCCTTTTAATTAAAGGGCCTGTAAATAGCAATCCAACCCAGCCTTAAACGGGCCACATGTTGGAATAAGTTGACCCTTCAGCAAAAAATGGACAACATTGTTCTTTTAGAAAGAGTACGAACACTGATGTCTGATAAATACAACATTAATATATACGAAAATTCATTCTTGAAGTACATGTACTTCAATGAATATTTATAAAACAAAAACATAATAGTCAAGATACAACATTCATAAGATTCATCCAAGCAAAAAAATGTTACATGATCACTATTTTAATAAACAAGACAATAAAAGAGAAATAAAAAATTGACATAAAAACAAAATTAGAAGAGGTCAAAGATTCATAGTTATAATGGAGTGATAGGCTTGAGTTAATAGAAAATTTTAGTGGGCTAATGACCCTAAAATGTAAAAGATATGTAAAAAAGCTAGACTTGATTTTATATTGATATTTAAAAAATATTGATTGACAACTCTCAACAAATAAAAGACTATTTAAAATACATATCATAAATATTTTTAAAAATCAAAGCCAATGGATTGACCTTTGAGGCTTGCGGGTTGGGCTTACGATGCTAACGTGCTAAATGACATTGGAATAAAAGCCTCGTTATTAAATGGACTGAAAAATAACGCCAAATTCCATTTAATTCAGAGGTTGGGTTAGATCGGTCTAGCGGGCCAAACCCATTTTGACAACTCTAGTTATAAGTCACTATTAGCTTTTGGGAGTATTTGAAAATTAAAATAACTTAAAATAAGTTAAAAGTCAAAAGTAGAACTCTCTTCTATTTTTTTTTAATTTGAAAGCCATTTAAGTTAGATTTTAAAAAGTTATTTTTTAAAATCTAGTTTGTTTAATTTAATCCCAATGGGCTTTTCGAAAAAAAGAAGAGGAGAAAGAACACTTGAAT
This sequence comes from Solanum lycopersicoides, assembly GCA_022817965.1. NCBI lineage: Eukaryota > Viridiplantae > Streptophyta > Magnoliopsida > Solanales > Solanaceae > Solanum > Solanum lycopersicoides. The sequence continues at coordinate 63,955,595 of CM040628.1, read as the reverse complement.
CACACACACACAAAAAAAAAACTATTTCCAAGTGGATACCCACTTACTTGAGAAAATGGAACCAAAGATGTCCTTTAAGTCTTCAATTAAGTATTTGTGACTATTTTAATCAACGAATGGTCAAAGACACTTACATATTAGGTTAAGTTAATTGGAGACTGAATTGACATATTAAAATGTATCTCTCTCAAAACTTAAATCTGCTCCTCCCAATTTCTCCAACGACTATTTAACATTCGATAGCCTCAACTTTTCAAAGAAGCATTTAGATAGTGGCTGAAAGACGAAAAGTTGAGGCCATCAAAAGTTGAATAGTCGCAAGAGGAATTGAGACGGAGTAGATTTAAATTTTGAGAGAGAGAAACACTTGAGAGAGTGAGAAGAAGATGCTTTAGAGATAGAGGAGAAAGTGGAGAGAGGATTTTTTAATAATGTGAATTGTTTTGTATTTTAAAAAGTGGATTATTTTGTATTTTAAAGTTTAGAAATTTTAAAAAGTTCAATCCCCAATAAAATTAATCTAATATTTACATGTCTTTTACCCTGCATAATTGAAAACTTAAATAATATGTTTGATTCAATATCTCAAATAAAGGGTAGTCACTTGTAAATAAAGTACTATTTTTATGTAAGTATGCTTTCCCTTTTTATTTTTATTCTCTAGAGCCCGTTTGCATTGGATTAAAAAAATTAGATTTTAAAAAGTAACTTTTTGAAGTCAACAATAAAAAAAAATAGGAAGAGTTCCACTTTTGACATTTGAGTTTTAATTTATTTTAAGTTATTTTTAATTTTGTCAAATACTTTCAAAAGCTAAAAGTGACTGATAAACACATTTAAAATGTACAACGTACTATTGTTTATCATGACTCTGATATCAAACTTTTAAATCTATCCAAACAAGCTCTCAATATTTTCTTATATATATATATAATTTTCCTTTGTTAAAAATAATAATTAGTATCAGAGCCATATTTAAAGAATCTATAATTGAAATGAATTTTGAAATCATTTATTGCAACAAATATGAATTATCAGTTGTAACATATGTATAGAATATGACCTACCTGTTGTATATGACTTATATTTACTATAAGACTTACCATATATGTATATGGTGCAACAAATGACTTACAGTTGTTGGATACACAACGGTAAATTATCGACGAAACACCCAATGTACTCAGATGAAAAATTGGATTAAAAATTATTATTTTACTTAATAAAATCACATATAAAGTAACTGCCAGTGATATAGAAATGAAATTTGTTCCGATGACAGTACTAGCGTGACAACAACAATAATGTGAATTTCATGACAAGCAACAACAGAAAAAGAAGATGATGAAAAATAAGAAGAAGAATAGTAAGAACATGAGAGCAACAATAATGGAAGAATAATGAAGAGAGAAAAAGGAGAAAGTGAGTTGTACGTGTTGTTTTTCCCTTTTCTTTTCATATTATTAGAGTTCTTTATCAGATAGATCAAAGTGTAAAATATAAAATTGGAGATAAACAATTCATCTTTTTAATTCTTAATCTAAAATTGTCATTCCTACTCAAAAATTAAAACTTGAGTCACCTACACTTAATTTTGTAATTTTTCTATCACCCTTAAATTCATTGTCCGCTCTTACTTTGACGTCCCTTCAATAACTACCGAAATAGTAATAACATTTTTCTCTTTCTTCAACCTAAAGGATAAAAGGAAGACATCATAACATCATCACTCTTTTATATTTTGTCTTTTTTATTTTATTTAGAGAAAAGTTCAACCTTTTTTCATGTGAAAGATTTTTCTATTTTTTTTCTTTTTTAAAAATACAATAAATTTATAAATTAATATAGTTGCTAGCTCTTTTTAGACTAATAAAAATGTATGAAAATAAATAATTAAACTACAACCAGAAGTAATTAGAATTTTTTTTATAATCACTAACTTATTTACTAAGATCAAAATAAAAAAGAAATATATTTTATAACTCTTTTTCTTCCTTTTGTTATAAAATAAGTTGCTAACAAACTAATATTAATAAACTAAAATATGAACAAACAAAGAGAGAGTATAATAATATATTCCAAACTTTTTCTTATTATTTACATTTGAAAATGTACTACCTATTTATAGTAGTAATTGAAAATGTGTAACTTGGCTATTGTTTGCCAAGTGTGGATGGTGTCCACATGGCATACATATTTGTCTTCCAACATTACAAACGACTTACATGTGACAATGGTATATTTGCCTTGCAACATTATAAGTAACTTACATGTGGCAATTGTCATTGTTTTACAACACCTTTTAATTTTTTTTGTCATTTGTTTATTTCTACTTGTCCTTTAATTTTCTTTCTTTTCTACTTTTATCTCATCTATTGGTTCCTATTATTTTTGTATTTTTAATTTTATTTTTCAATTTCTTTATTTATATTCCTTTTATGTTCTTTTCTTCTTTTTCCGATTATGTTTTATTCTTTGTTATATTTTTCCTTTTCAATTTTGTTTTTTCAAATCACAACATTCTTTATTTGTTTATCACTATTTAATTTTATATATACTTTTATGATATTAATGACTGTTGCTTCAATCCTTCAATGAGACCTCCATGATATCATCACAATCTCTCCATGAGGCTTTTTCATGACTTTTCGAATAAAGTTTAAGAAATAATTAAGCATATTAAATTAATATATTCTTATATCACTAAGTTAAAAGTGTTGTAAACAAATGAATGTCCATAGGTACCTACATTTGATGTAACTTACTCTTCTCTCCAAGTAATTTCACCCTACAAAAGGGGCATTACATTGTAATGGAAAGAACACCCTTAAGAAGAAAAATTACTTCTCTCCTTTCTCTTCTTCTTTCTTATTTTACTTTGATATATTTATTTTATAACACGTTATTAACATGAAACTTTAATTTTCTTCGAATAAATTAATCTTCTATCTCATGTATGATAAAAACATGAATTATATATTTTTATTCTCCAAACATTATATGATTCTAGAAACAAATTTTGAATCTTATTACATATAATTAACACAAGATCTTAGAAATAGTTTTAGAAATTAAAGATAATTCTTTCCCGTATTAATCTTCTTATAATATTCTTGAAACACAAATTAATATACTCAAACAAATATGTAATATATTTTTCAAATATTTTTACACAACACATATACTATACTAGTTTATATTAGGCTAAACTCATTGGTGGTCCTCTAAAATTAGTACCAAGTTTTACTTTAATCATTTTAAACATTCATAGTAAGGGTCTATTGTGTCAGTTTGACACTTTTTGCAAAGTTGGCAAATTGCGTATGTTGCACTCATTTTGAGTGCGTGAAAAGCTTGAAATTTACAAAAAAAGTTATTTTTTATTTCAAGAAATGAAAATGCAAATACTTGAAAATATACTTCCATCTTCTTCACCTTTACAAGAAAAATCAAGTGAGTATCGATTGATCATCAATCATCGCTGAAAAATTTCTTCTCACCATTTTGACCATGAAATCTGACAACCTCTTCATTATCAACAATCAAAACAAAAAAAAGAACATACAAAATACCTTTACTCATCGCTTAGAACATCAGAATTTCGTAACACATGCACAAAATTATTAGGAAAAAATGTGCGCAGTCACACTTGTTGAAATTATTATTCACAAATGTCAAAGTTGGTAGCCACATTTGTGGAAGCTGGTAGTCAAAGTCTGGCAAAGTTTTGTAAGAGTTTGTGGAAATTGGCTACCACATTTATGTCACTAATGATGTAATCAAGAGGTTAAAAACTCTATAAGTAGAATAGTAATTGAACACTTGAAGATATACCAAAATAGCGAACCAGAGAGAGAGTGTGATCTACACGTTATTTCGTAGTTTGTGAGAAAACAATGTGAAAGTAATATTTGTTGACACCAAATTTTGACCTCTCCCGATAATAATTAATTTTCGAGTTTCTCAAATTTGAGACGTTTTGAAATAATTAGTTTGGTATTATTTAAAATAGTTTAAGGATTATTTTAATTACTTCTCTTCATTTTCTTCATGATCTTTGAGTAATATTCTTGTTTCATATAAATTTGTATACAACTACTCCCTCCGTTTCAAAAAGGATGGCCTAGTTTGACTTGGAACGGAGTTTAAGAAAAGAAAGAAGACTTTTTAATCTTGTGGTTCTAAATTAAAGTAATGTCAAATGTACCAAAATGCCCTTTAATCTTGTGGTCTTAAATATGCCACGTGGAAAGTTAAAGTTAAAGTGTTGCCAAAAAAGGAAAGGGGTCATTCTTTTTTAAACAGACTAAAAAGGAAATAGGGTCATTCTTTTTGAAACGGAGGGAGTAATATTTTTAAGTATTTCAAAATCGTCTTAAAATGTTTTAATTTTTAGTAATTATTTCAATTCAGTCCTACGTAATTTTATAGTTTTAATTTTGATTTGCTAAAATTATTTAATTCATATTCGAATTAATTAATTAATTTTATTAAATTTAAGAAGCTCGCTAAATTAATTTATGTGAATTCATCCTATTAATCAAATACTTTAAACCATTCAATAGACCAATTTTGGGCCCTTCCCTCACATTCCCAGCAGCCCGTCTCCTTTTCCTCGACCCGGTCCATACTCCGACTAGAGAAGCCCAACCAAAACCAGTAGCATTCCTTTTTCCCAGAAATGACAACATCAGTTCATGCGTCTTCTTCCTTCTTCTGCCTCCCAAATCGCGCGTGAAATCCTTAGAGGATAAAATTGCGACCCAACAGTGAAGCGATGCCAACGCTGCCCCTGCGCGTGGCCTGCGTCCAACGTCTCTTTTGCTTTTTCTGCCCGACCTGCAACTCTCGTCCTTGCAGCAGCACAAGCAACACGCGAGATCGTCCTTGGGGTCATGAGATTGCTCCACGTCGTGCCCAAGGACGATTGGATGAATCCGAGCCATCCAATAACCTGTACCTCGTCCAGATTTTTGGGGATATTGGCGGAATATATAAGCTGGACTCGTCCTTTGATATTTTTGAATCAAGAGGTGAGATTGAGGATGTCGATTCTACCCTTTTCCCCCAAAATCGACAAAGCCCTAATTATTTTCGTCCTATAAATACTTTCTTATTGTTCTTCAACAGGGGATTTTTTTCTTTGAGCCCCAGACGTATACAGAAAGAGAAAAGCTCTAATAGAAAATCGTTTCAAAATATTTGGGTTGGAGGTTTTCTTTTTTCGGATAGTCTTAGTTAATTTTTTTTTAGTTAACAGGGAAATACAAAGAGCTTTAATATATACATATATATTATCTTAAGCACGTATCAAAGATTTTTTTCGAAAGAAAAGAGGATAGTAGTTTTTAGCTTTCGGGATCCAATGTCTATCCCGATTTCTATCTCGTCTTTCGAGTTCGAGTATTGTGGTGAAGACTGTTCCTTTGCCCGTTAAGTCCAGCTTGCTGCACCTCGAAAGGTAGTACTCGTTTCGCTTCATACACATTTTGCTCTTAATGTGTTGTATGTTGATTTCAATGTGTGAATTGTTCACATGATATCGTTTGAGAATATTGGGATTCGCTGCTTATCGTGAACTAATGTGTAGTACATTTGTTCGCTTCTAGATATTGTCCAGAGCCGATTTTTTCTTCGTTTCTTTTATTATTTGCTTCATCTGTTGGTTTATATTGTGACATGGGTATGTATAAGAGTGATGGAATACTGGGTTTTGATTACTGTTATGCTATTTGTCTTGGTTTTTCTAAATTTTTGATAGTCGTTTTTTCTTCAAAATCCTTATTAAGCTTAATCTGTACCTCTAAGGCTTGGTTGCTTGCTTTTGTTTGAGGTCGGCTGAAATGCTCTCGTGGTTGCCCCTTTTCAACTTATTCTCGGTCTGTTTTTTTAAATTATATATATATTATATATATATATATATATATATATATATATATATATAATGATAGTAGTAATATAAAATGAGTAGGAACATTTTTTTTAAAGCTTTTTGACAATGTACTTGCATCCTACTTCATTCATGGCTCGTTTTTTTTTTTCTTTTCTTTCCCATTTATTGTAGTCCTATAATCGTTAAATTACTCCGAAATGTCTGATTAAACCAAGTTTTTTAATCATATATATTTGACTAATTTTAGTTGGATTGTTTGCCATTTTCGAATTTTGAAAGTATAATCTTTCTTATGTGTTTTCTGTTGCCTTTATCTCGGCTTCTCTTTCACTTATGATTGTCTTGTTTTAATAAATGTTAAGATTATGAAGTAAGGCGGGAATTTTGTTTGTGTGCTGCTGTTGATTGTCTCATGTTTGCCCTCTATTTGATCACTGTTCTCCCTCTTTTTCTTCATTAAGACGTGGCCGTGCTTAGTCCCGACTCGTTCCCTTAGAATTATTTTGAAAGTATAAAGCGTATGATAGACTAAGCATTATCTATTTATTATTTTTATCCACAGTTTATAATCTCTCTAGTTATCATTTTCTCGGTTGGGCTACTTCATACAAGGAATACTATCGTCATGCCTTGTTGATTCTTACGTCTTGGGTTAAAACATGCATTGTCCCATATACCTCATACTGTTTGTTTGTCTTTCATTAAGTTGTTGAAACCATGTCCGTCTGCAGCATGTTCTGTTTTGGAAAATAGACCTTTGAATGCACCTTTCCGTTCATGTTTAGAGACTAGACAATTTTTCTGTGTATTTTGGCTGGACATTATGTGATGATTTTCTTCCACTATGCTTAGTCTTCTTTAAGGTCATGAAAGTTCTGTGGTCATTTCTTCTCAGTTAAAGGCGAAAAAATAATAATAATGAAGGTTAGAGTAAAGTAGCATTCCTTCGTGTGTGTTTTTATCATTTTTTTGTTATCTCAAGTTTTTTTTTTTCCGTATGTTAGAGGTAAAGTTTTTTTCGCTGTCTTGAATTGATATCTGTTTACTATGCCTTAGCTGTTCAAGTTTTGATTTCTCCTAGTTACCTGCATCTTGCCTCCAGCCTTGAGAAATTATTTTCTTCCCCTGATCTTTTCTACTTTTTTTTTTCTCTTTTAGCAAAGTGTAGTTTTGATGTCTTGGCAATTTATCTGTGTAGTTTGATTTTGGTTTTACTCGAAATCTGGAGGTAATTGGGATTACTGTTAGTTGTAGATTATTTTGCTTTGTTTGAATCATTTGTTTTTCCTTAGTGAGTGGTCTTCAATCTACTGATTTTAATGCATTCATTGACCTGCGATCAGCCAATCTTTCATATCGTTTCGAGATATCTTTAGAAGTATTATTGAAGAGTACTAATTTTATTCTTATCCTTTGTTGCATGTAAAAATCTGCCCGAGTCCTCATGGACTTTGTTTTACTCCCGCACTCTCGAGAGCCGTAAAGGTTCAAGCTACTTTATCGAGTCACCCACTCCAAAATGACGAACAGGTCCCGGAGTTTAAAGAATTGGAGAATGAAGAAGTTGGAACCAAAGAATCCCGTTTTTTATTTTTTGACTATGTCGCATTGTATTTATTTTGGGCCTAAGCCCTTGTTGTCTTTTATTTATTATTATTATTATTTGCTTAGTCTAGGACAGGTACGAAAGAAAATGGGTCGAAACTCAGAAGGAAATGGGTCAAAAACCCAAAATAGGTGGGTCCAAAAATCGGTCAAGGCGAACAAAACTCGGATTTGGACCCAAATCTCTTTCCCTCTCTCTCCTTGTTTTTTTAATTATTTAACTGTTTTGTTTGTCGTTAGCTTAAGGTTAGAAGAATCCGAACCCCCGCAAAATGCCACTTTGATTTTAACGACTCTATCAAATCAAGTAAAAATCTCTAAAGGATTTTACAAATTAAAATTCACTTAGATAAATAAATTTTCACTTTCAAAACAATCTTGAATGACTTTTTTTGGTTTTCTTTTTCAAACAACTCTAAATAATATTTTTATCGCAATTGTAAACCTTAGCCAAATAGTTAGTTGTTGGATAACCGCAAGTTAGCAGAACATCTTAGGTGCTTTCAAAACCTTCCTAAGACCTTAATATGAATTCCCGAACCCCTTTGAATGTTTTCAAATGATTTTTCTGTTAAGTCTTTTGGAAACGTTAGTTTTCTTGCTTTTTCTTTAAAAAATTAAGTGGCGGCTCTTAAAAGTCGAAAAACTTACAAAATACCTTTTCGATTAAAACAGAAATGGCGACTCCGTTGGGGATATTTGGAGGATTCTAACCTTAAAACTAACATTATTTGGTTATTTGTGATAAATGGTTTACTTGTTTAGTTTATCTTAGTTTTTGAAATGTTGCATATCATGGCATTCTTCCGCCAAACGGCAAATAGTATGCATTAGGAAAATGAAAGTTATGTGGCTTTTCACGGCTTTCTTCAGAAATACACAAGAGTTTTATTTGGAAGTACCAAACGAATAGTTGGAATGCGGTCATCCGACGTCGTTTGGTAGCTTCATTCCGTTGTTTGTCCGACTCGGGTAACCGTCAACTTGAAAACTATTCTAGTAAGCCTAAACTAGAGCGAAATCAAAACCAAAAATTAAGCATTAGCCTAATTCGGCTTAATACCCAAGGTGTATTAAGTTCATTTAGTAGAAAACTGCCAAAATCGTGTCTAAGGTTTCCGACCTCACGACACATCATATTATTTGACATTTGAATGACGTACGTGTAAAAACCAATTTGGGGTGGGTAAACCTAACTAGCTTCTGTTTTATAGATATGGATCGTTTTTCAAAGTTTGATATGATCATAGCGGCGCCACCCCAACTCAAAATGTGGCATGAAAATCTCGATGAGGATCATAGAAGAACCCTCAACAAGTACGTGGGTGCTCAGACAGAATTAATCAACATGAACGGTTGGCCGGAATTGGTTGAGGTCCTCACGGGATATTGGGATAACCAACGAATGGTGTTCTAATTCAGAACCGCTGAAATTACCCCGAATTTGGAGGAGATCAGAGACTGCATAGACACAGTAGGTACTGGGATAGAAAGGAAGGCAAGAAAACAAGAAGACATCTTTATCCCTCACAAGACTTCTGTAGAAGATATCGCGGACTGGTTCGGGCTGGGGAAGGACTTTGCCTACTGGTGCCAAGAATCCCACATAGCATTCAGAGATCTTTATATCAGATTTGTACATGCTAGCTTTTGCGCCACTTACAACCGAGAGTTCAAGGTCTCCTACAGAGAATGAAACGAAATTCATCCTCTAGCATTTGCTGTAGCGTTGTTGGGAACGATGGTCTTTCCATATGGTCCAAGTTTGAGCATCAATAACCGAGTTATAACACTCGCACATACTTTTTTTAAAGGGTATGAGAACCAAGGGACAACGAAGTACTACCCTATAGCTCCGATCATCCTGTCCAATATGTATCGAGACTTGGGAAAATGCAAAGAAGGGCATCGATACTTCCAAGGATGCAACCTACTCCTTCAGTGTTGGATTCTCAGCCACTTGGCAAAGGGTGCTGGGACTCAGGAGCTGCATACTCTTGATAACAGGAACACCCTTAAAGATTTGAACGACATGCTGTACTGGCGGAATATGGGCAATCGGAGAACAAGGGGGAGATGGGCTCAGATTTTCTCCGAATTAAGAGAAGAAGATCTCCAATAGATGCTTGACCGCTTCATCTCCAAGGAAGTCGTTGTAGAGAGCCGCAGATAGATTGTGCTTCCTCTACCAGGTATTCGAGGAATTCGTCCTTACGCACCCTTTCGAGTCTTATGACAGTTTGGGATGAGACAAACTGTACCTGAAGAGGCGTACTATGGCGCTTATGTATACGATATAGGGGACGATAGGGTGCATGACGCCTATTTTTATCCTTTATTTTCCCTTTGTGAACGTTATTATTCATTTGTAAAATTTATTTGGGGGGAATTATTTATTTGGTTCAAATTCACGCGTACATCATTCAAATGCGCTAGGCCTACCCTTGGCACAAAAGGGTCCCCCTATATGTTTTAGGACGCGATATATGTGCTATTAAATGCTTGTGTGTTATGTTGTTGTGAATGAGGATATCGGAAACCCACTATTTTCCGGAAATTTCCAAAATATACAGAAGTCACTATCACAAATGTCCGACCAAATTTCCCGAGTCTTAATTTTCTCACTCAAAAGACACCTCTCATACCCCAAATCCTAAAATACTACTCTACTGTCTCAGGAAAGGCAAAATGGCCGCTATGGACAAAGGAAAGGGTATTCAAGCTGAGCCAAGCGAAGAAGAGAGGATCGAGATGCAAAAGCAGCGCAGAAAGCGTCTGTATGAATCACTATCAAGAGCCCCGAAAAGGAAATCAACGAAGAAAATAATGAGGAGGAAAGTTATGAGGAGATACTTGCCCGCCCACCTTCTTTCGAGGGACGACTGGCAAACGGAGATAGAAAAATTTCTCTCGAGGCGTATTCGCACGAAGGCCGGAAGAAGATAGAGGTCATCTCGTGCGCTCTCATTTTTGAACACTATCGGTCTAGGGGCCTGCTAAGACCCGTTAATAAAGTGTCCCCCGAAGTGGGATTAGGAGATCTCCGCAAGACGTGTTAAAGTCATCCCAGGGAGAAAAGGCATACAATAGAAGAGTGTATTGGGTTTAAAAATGCAGTTCGATATTTATTCAGCATGGATAGTACTCCAAACACTTGGGGTGAAGGCGTCATCCTTGCATGTGACGAACCGCGTCTTGACATACCAGTCACAGAGAAGACCGAATTCTATCATTGTTCGTTCACGCCTTTCAAGAAAACAGTGAGGGAAATCTACTCGGATTTGGTTTAGAATGACGTCTTTACCCACTACTACAAGAATGTGGACATGCATTATTCTCTTCAGCACGAAATCCAAAAACGTTTTCCCGATCATCATCACACCACAGACCACAACATTGAAAAGTGTCTCGACTTTTGTCACGACCTTGAATCCCTCATCGACATGGGAAAGATTCGAGTCAAGATTATCCCTCGTGGTTGAGATAACGTAGAGAAGAAAGAATGACTAAGATGTGGTCATTAGTTTTATCTTTAAAGCTTTGTTGCCTTTCACTTTCCATTGTAGAAGTTCTGAATGATTGTAATGAAAATCAATGTTTTATTTCCTATTCGAACTACGTTGGGCCTGAATTCTCCTTGTGAGATACGTAGGCAGCCTTTCAAGGCCCGGCCCCTATCTTTAAAAATTTTCATTCTCCCCTTACAGTACAAGGAAATATGAAAATCAGATCAACGGACATCGAAAAACAGCTGCAAGAAGACTATAGCTAAACGTGATTTAGCCTTTCTGAGACAGTGTCAAGTTAAAAAAAAAAAAAGCAAACTCCTGCTTTGTTAAAAAAATTGTTCTGTCCTTACTTGTGGGTTGAAGATATCCTCAAACATAGCAACTTGTGTGTTTATCTGCTCTATGTGTGATATTATGCGTTTTGTATTTTGAATCCAAACTGACAAATCTGCCTTTGAGTTGTTTTCCTCCTCAGGTATTTTGAACTGATCTGTGTTGATTAAGCTGGCAGATCATCCTTACTTCACCAGATCAAAAGGTCCCGCAGATTCCTTCCCAGGGCAAAATTTTGATAAAGGAAAGACGATTATGGGAGACAATAACGAGGAGGTAGGTCTCACTGATGTTGTGGTGGCTCAACCCACCATAGTGGACCAAAACGAGTTGATTCTGCATTTGATGCAACAAATTGCAGAGATGAGGGTAGAGATGCAGAGAAGGCAGGATTTGCCTCTGCCAGGATATAACGTTAATGCTACAGATGGAAGGCCTCCTATCTACTTACCTTCCTCAAACATGGATCCATCTCAAGGCGTGCCGCTCACTCAGAATCCCTCCGCTATAGAACCAATTACCCAAAATCTACAATATGCTTTAGCCTCTTACCAAACTCCACCACCTCCTCAGAACCATCATTCTCAAATGCCCTCTCATCCTCAAAATACCCAACCTCAATCCGCTCCACCACCTCAAAACCAAAGTCAAAATCCAAATTAGAACACTTTTAATTCCCAAACACCCCACCACCACTTGAATCAGAATACCAATCCTCAGACTTATCCTCAAAATCACCAAGCTGCCCCAAACGCCAGAGTCCTTCCGTAGCTCCGCCCTTACCCAAAAGAATCACTTTCCAAATCCCCGTCCCTGCTGAGCACGACGTGCACGGTTTTGAGTTGGAACACTACAAGGAACAGGAAAGAGAGTAGAGGGCGAAGGAGGAAGCAAAGATAGATATAAAAGAGGAGATCAAGAAAGCCATGAAGGAGCTCCAATGCATCCCTGATACCGCCGGCCTAAGTTATGAAGATTTATCTATTCATTCAAATCTGGACCTTCCAGAAGGGTTTAAAATCCCGAAATTTGATACTTTCGGAGGAGTGGGGAACACTATGGCTCATTTGAGAGCCTACTGCGCCCAACTCGTTTGAGTTGGTAGGGATAAAGCTCTATTGATGCGGCTCTTCAGCCAAAGCCTGTGTGGAGAAGCTCTCGAATGGTTCACCTCGCATGAAACCAGGCAATGGCCCAGCTTGAATGATCTGGCAAAGGATTTCATCGAGCAATTTTCTTACAATGTAGAAATCGTTCCTGATCGTTATTCTTTGGAGAAAATGAAGCAGAAATCAACAGAGAGCTATAGAGAATTCGCTTATAGATGGAGAAAAGAAGCGGCGAGGGTGAGACCGCCCATGTTTGAGAAAGAAATTGTTGAAGTGTTCGTGCGGGTGCAAGAGCCCGAATATTATGATATGATTATGTTGCTCGTTGGAGCGAAGTTTGCCGAGATAGTCAAAATCGGTGAAACTATCGAAGACGGCTTGAAAATAGGAAAGATAGCCCGTGTAGCTGCGTCGCCCGGATCTTCAGTGTTGTTAAAGAAGAAGAGAGAGGAAATTGCTGCTGTTTCATATGAGGGGAAGAAACCCCCAGAAGATCCTCCTACTCCCAATGTCGTTCTCGATTTTCTCAAAACTCCTACCAAGCTAGTAAGAAAAATAATCCTCCTCCAGCATACCAAAATCCTCCTCCACTCTACCAAAGTCCACCCCCAAATTACCAAAATCCATCTTCCACTTACCAAAGTCATCCCCCACTGTATCAAATTCCATCTCCTCACTTCCAAGGTGTTGCTCCCAACTGTGCTAACGTGCAGTCGAGCTACAGAGTACCCCCTCCCATTTATCAAGTCCAAGCTCCACTATACCAAAATTTCCCTCCGAATTACCAAGTTCCATTGCCAAATTACCAGACAAACACATATCCCATAAGTCAGGCTCCACGTCCGAACAACCGAGGTTATCAATAGATGCCTCCCCCACAAGGAAGTTATGATCCTCCTTGACCTCAACTCGAGAAGAAACCTTCAAGGAATTTCACCGCGCTCGCAAAAAGCCGAACAAAGTTGTACGAGCGACTGACTGCGGCTGGATATATCCACCCTGTGGGGCCCAAACCTGTGGATATCAATTCGAAATTCTATAGGCCGAATCAGAGATGTGCTTATCATTCCAACAGTGTTGGGCATGATACTGAGGACTGTATCAACCTCAAGCACAAAATTCAGGATTTAATTGACCAAGAGGTGGTCTCTCTCCAACCAGCTGTACCTAATGTCAATACCAATCCGTTGCCGAATCATGGAGGCAGCAATGTTAATATGATAGAGACAGATGAAGATTGGTGTGCGATGAAAGTGATAACTCCAATCGTTCATGACGAGTTGGAAAAGGCTGTAGCTTCCCTGAACGTCAAAGAGAAGAAAGAGTTCATTATTTTGACACCCACAAAGGTTGTTGCCTTGGTGCCATCAAAAACTCTTAGCAAGCCAAAGTTCGTGATTGAAACTGCATCTGCACAAGGTATGACCCAATCCGGAAGATGTTATACTCATGAGGAGATTGCTCTCGGAGGTCAAAAGAAGGATCAGGCTAAAAGTCAAATAAGCGAAGGAGAAGCGGAGGAGTTTTGGAGAAGAATGCAACCGAAAGATTACTCTATTGTCAAACATTTGGAGAAGACTCCAGCCCAAATTTTTGTTTGGGCCCTGTTGATGAGCTCACAGTTGCACAGGCAGGCCTTGATGAAGGCTATCGATGATACATATGTGCCCGTGGGCACGAGCAGCGATAACGTGGCCGCTATGACCCACCATCTTATTCGAGGGCATCGAATCAGATTTTGCTATAACGAATTGCCTTTTGAAGGGAGGTCCCACAAAAAGGTGTTGCACATCACTGTTGTATGTCGTGAGAAGGTCATAAATTGCGTCTTGGTGGATGACGGATCTGGTTTGAATATTTGTCCATTGTCAACATTGAAGCAGTTACGTTTTGACTTGGGAAAGTTGGAGCAAACCAAGTCAACGTAAGGGCTTTTGATGGGGTCCAAAGAGATACCTTGGGAGCAGTAAATCTGGTCATCCAAATGGGTCCGGCAGAATTCAGCGTACAGTTCCAAGTCTTGTACATTGACATCAGATATAACCTTTTTCTGGGAAGGCCTTTTATTCATATGGCTGGAGCTGTTCTAACTACCCTTCATCAGATAATGTAACTCGTTTGGAAGAACGAAGAGCTGGTTATTCATGGTGAAGGTAGTCACTCCGGCAGACAGGCGCCAATTATCGATGAAGTATCTCGAGGTACAGATTTCTACACAGTGGAACTGGTAAATGCCACTGGTGAGGATTTGGCCCCACAACCTCCTATGCCTGTTGTATACAAGATGATAGCCACTGTGATGCTGCAGAATGTGTTTGAACCAGGTTTCGGATTGGGTAGAAATTCCCAAGGAATTATTGAGCCTATTCCGGTCCCCGTCAAAGGAGCTAGATACGGTTTGGGGTATAGCCCCACAGATGATGATATGAAGGAGAAGAAGAAGATCGATCAAGAATTGGCTAAGACAATCCCTCATCTGTACCAATCATTCCCAGTCCGAGAGTATGCCGAGCATGATGACGTTAGGGAAGGAATCTGCGGACTTTTTGAGGAGATCGATGCTTTTATTGAGGAAGAGGTCGAGCTAGCTGGTATCCGTGATGCTGGGCCTGGAGAGATGCTGCAGAACTGGACCTCCACACCGATTCTGATTCCCCGAACTTCTTGGTAGAAGGTATCATTTATGCATATTTAAATCGGTGGTAGTCCGAAAGAGGCCCGAAACCCACCATTTTGTATTTTCTTAATTGCGTGCATTTTAAATTTCCCTCGTGATGTTTGAAAAAGGCAACATGGCCCTTTGCCATAGCCAAAGTTTGCATTATTTCCTTTTGAATGAAAGCCTCTGTTATTAAAATTTGATTTATTTACTTATTTGCTATATTTTGCTTGTCTAACTTTGTCTATTTATGATTTCAGTAATATAAGTTTTAAACCTGCCAATATCGTGTCATGTCACGAGCTGAACGAACAAAGTGAGGAAAATGATGACGAGGTTGATGATTACAAAGAAGAAAATAAGGCATCAGAGTATGTTTCCTAGGAATTTCGATAGTTTGAAAACCAGCATAAACCGAATCTAGAGGAAACTGAAACTTTAAATCTGGGAGACCAAGAATGTGTCAAAGAGGCCAAAATCAGCGTTCATGAAACTCAGAGGAAGGATCTAATTCATTTACTTGCCGAGTACGTTGATGTGTTTGTCTGGGAAGTCAGCGACATGCTAGGGATGAGTACCAATGTTGTGTCTCACAAGTTGCCGATTAATCCAAGGTTCAGTCCGGTGAAGCAAAAAACTCAGAAGTTCAAGCCTGAGTTGAGTTTAAAGATTAAAGAAGAGATCACCTAGCAGATAGAGTCTCGATTGGTGTAAGTGACACAATATCCAACTTGGTTGGCCAATATTGTTTCGGTCGCCAAAAAATATGGGAAAATTAGAATCTGTGTCGACTACAAAGATCTTAACAAAGCTAGCCCTAAGGATAATTTTCCATTGCCAAACATTCATATTCTAATTGATAACTGTGCTAAACATGAAATGCAGTCATTTGTGGATTGTTACGCAGGTTATCATCAGATTCTGATGGACGAGAAAGATGCAGAAAAGACAACCTTTATTACACCTTGGGGTGTATATCATTACAGGGTGATGCCATTTGGCCTCAAGAATGCTGGTTCTACCTATATGATGGTTATGACGATTATATTTCATGATATGATTCATAAGGAGATCGAGGTATATGTGGATGACGTCATAATTAAGTCCCGCGAGAGTTCGGACCACTTGATGCATTTGAATAAGTTCTTTGATCATTTGCGTCGTTTCAACTTGAAATTAAATCCCGCCAAATGTGCTTTTGGGGTTCCAGCCAGAAATTTGTTGGGATTTATAGTCAGCAGAAGGGGTATTGAGCTCGATCCTTCTAAGATTAAAGCAATTCAAGAGTTACCTCCACCGAAGATGAGAAAAGAGGTGATGAGTTTCTTAGGGAGGTTGAACTGCATCAGTCGATTCATAGCTCAATCAACCGTGGTGTGTGAGCCTATCTTCAAGTTGTTGAAGAAAGACGCTCCGACAAAGTGGACTGAAAAGTGTCAGACTGCTTTCGACGCTATCAAGAACTATTTGTCAAATCCAGCAGTATTGGTTCCTCCGCGAGAAGGGAGTCCTTTGTTGCTGTATTTGTCCGTCTCAGATAGTGCATTTGGATGCGTGCTCGGTCAACACGACAAAACAGAAAAGATGGAAAGGGCTATCTACTACATAAGCAAGAAGTTTACTCCTATACGAGTCTCGATACACTCTGTTGGAGAGAACGTGTTGTGCTTTGACTTGGCTTGCCCAGAAGTTGAGACATTATTTGTCTTTGTATACTACATATCTCATTTCCAGAATGGATCCATTGAAGTATATTTTCCAGAAGGCGATGCCGACCGGAAAATTAGCTAAGTGGCAAATGTTGTTGAGTGAGTTTGATATTGTGTATGTGACTCAGAAGGCGATAAAAGCACAGGCCTTGGCTGATCATCTTGCAGAAATCCTGTTGATGAAGAGTATGAACCGCTTAAGACTTATTTTCACGATGAAAAAATGTCATTTGTGGGTGAAGATATTTATGAAGCATATCTCAGTTGGAGACTATTCTTTGATGGAGCAACAAATCACCAAGGGAAAGGCATCGGAGCGGTCCTAGTGTCAGAATCTGGTCAGTATTATCCCATGGCGGCTAAGCTCCGATTTAATTGCACGAACAACATGGCCGAATATGAAGCTTGTATTCTTGGTGTGAAAATGGCCATCGACATGAACTTCCACGAGTTGTTGGTTATTGGAGATTCAGATTTGTTGATTCATCAGGTTCAAGGAGAGTGGGCTGTGAAGAACCCGAAGATTATACCTTACGTGCAATATGTACAGAAATTATGCAAAAGATTTTGTAAGATCAAGTTCAGACATACTCCAAGAATACAAAATGAGTTAGATGATGCTCTTGCCACCATTGTGTCAATGATTAAACATCCAGATACTGATTATATTGATCCTCTGAATATAGAGTTGAAAGAACATCTAGTTCATTGTTCACATGTCGAAGTAGAACCAGACGGTTTGCCATGATATTTCGATATAAAGAAGTATTTAGAGTCCGGAAATTATCCTGAAGATGCTACATCCAACCAAAAGAAGTCGATACACCGTATGGCTCTCAATTTCTTTCTAAGTGGAGAAATCCTTTATAGGAGGACTCCAGATTTGGGTCTTCTCAGATGTGTTGATGCTGTTGAAACTGCAAAACTTATTGAACAGATACATGCCGGAGTTTGTGGCACACACATGAATGGGATCACTTTGGCAAGGAAAATCCTTCGAGCAGGTTATTTCTGGATGACTATGGAGAATGATTATTGCAAGTTTGTGCAGAAATGTCATAAATGTCAAGTACACGGTGATTTAACCCGAGTACCGCCTCACGAACTTAATGCTATGAGTTCACCTTGGCCATTTGTAGCTTGGGGCATGGATGTCATCGGTCCGATAGAGCCAGCCGCTTCCAATGGACATAGATTTATCTTGGTTGCTATTGATTACTTCACCAAGTGGGTGGAAGCAGCTTCTTACAAGTCGGTAACCAAGAAAGTTGTAGCTGATTTTGTTCGCAACAATTTGATATGCAGGTTTGGAATACCAGAATCCATCATTACTGATAATGGTGCAAATCTCAACAGTCACTTGATGAGAGATATTTGTGAACAATTTAAGATTACTCATCGAAACTCAACTGCTTATCGTCCTCAAATGAATGGAGCCGTAGAAGCCTCCAATAAGAATATCAAGAAGATTCTGAGAAAAATGATTGACAATCATTGAGGTTGGCATGAGATGTTACCATATTATTTATTGGGTTATCGAACGACTAGTAGAACGTCGACTGGAGCTATTTCATACTTGCTAGTATATGGAACAGAAGCAGTCATACCTGCTGAAGTTGAAATACCGTCTTTGAGAATCATCCAAGAGGCTGAGTTGAGTAATGTTGAATGGGTGAGCAAGAGAATTGATTAGTTAACTTTGATCGATGAGAAAAGAATGGTTGCCGTTGGTCATGGTCAACTATATCGACAGAGAATGATTCGTGTTTTTCACAAGAGAGTAAGAGCCATAATTTTTGAAATCGGTAAGTTGGTCCTCAAACGCATTTTTCCTCATCAAGACGAGTACAAAGAAAAATTCGCACCAAATTGGCGAGGACCCTACATGGTTCGCAAAGTATTATGTGAAGGTGCTTTGGTCCTGTCGGAGATGGATGACACCGTGTGGCCAAAACCGATCAACTCAGATGCTGTCAAGAGATACTACGTGTGAAGTTCAGTTTGTATTTCTGTCATTTACTTGTAATTGTTTTATTTTGCTTGTATTTGCTTTGTTTAAATTTTATCCCTCTTGTAATAAACTACGTCTGACCTGAATTCTCAAGAATGAGATACGTAGGCGGCCTATGTCGGCCTCGGTCGGTTTTTTTGTAATTTCTTATTTTGTCAACCTTTGAGAGAGGAACTACGTTTGACCTGATTCTTGCCTCAACGGGATACGTAGGCGCCACAAGGGTTCGGTCATATGTCCTGTAAGATTTCTATTTTTCTTTACAATAGAAACTGGGACAGAATTTTTGAGAGGGACTCAAAAATTCTCAAGAAGAAGATTTTTCCTCAGCAAGTCGAGACTGAAAATACTTCAAAGTTTGCAACTGGGACAGAATTTTCGAGAGGATCTCGAAAATTCAATGATTTACTCAGCGACAGTTGAAAGATAAAGCCGATACAATTAACTGGGACAAAATATTTGAGGGTGGCCTCAAAAATTTCAAACATGGATTTAGCGACAAGTCTAGAGTGGCTTTGAGTACTCCCCATCGAATAATCAGATATACCTCCAAGCATCAGTCTCAAAGAAGTTCGCTAAGCCTGACGTGACATGACACTTGGGAGTGACCTTTTTCAAAATATTACTTCTCGAAAATTTATTTCTTAAAGATTTTCCTTTTATGTTTCATTTGTTTTGGCATGAAATATTTTGTCTTGTCTATCAAGAGTTGGGGATCAGGAAGATCGACCGGAGATAGCAGGACAAAGAGCAGACAACTAAATAATTGACACAGATCAGTCCGTTTTAAAACTAATGATTTTTCTGTGGATGCAGATTTATAGTATTGCTCAGAAATCATCGAACTTCTCCGGTTGACGAATATGAGAAGTTAAAGGGGTAGAAAGCTCTTCCCCAAAATCTATGATCTTTCTGTGGATGCAGGAATTATTTTATATTGCGCATATCGAAGATTTGGGAATGTGAATGGTTTATTTCATTCAATTCTCAAGAGCATGAAGTCTATAAGGAACATCCAGCTAGATTCAAAGGTGAATCAAGCGGAAATCTCAAGAAAGAGTTTACGGTTTCCGTAAAAGACGTCACCCGCATCATAATGTCTGATATGATATTATACATTACCTGAAGGGATCATTTATTGTATCGATCAAGATAATACATCACCCGGAGGGGTCATTTATTTTATTATCGATCAAGACGATACAATATTTGGAAAGTCATTTTACCGTTGATGTCAATTGAGACGATATGATTATCCAGAAGGCTCCCAGAAGATCACTATGTTGCTCGATTTAAGCACTATCTTCATTTGGTACCAGGAATGCATCGCGAGTTAATACTCATGCATCGCGAGTCAATATTCATGCATCGCGGAAGATCATGCATCGCGAGTCAATATTCATGCATCGTGAGTCAATACTCATGCATCGCGAGTTAATACTCATGCATCGCGAGTTAATATTCATGCACCGCGGAAGATCATGCATTGCGAGATAATATTCATGCATCGTAGAAGATCATGCATCGCGAGTCAATATTCATGCATCGCAGAAGATTATGTATCGCGAGTCAATATTCATGCATCGCGGAAGACCATGCATCGCGAGTCAATATTCATGCATCACGAGTCAATATTTATGCACCGCGAGAAGATTTCATGCCTCGCAGAAAGTTATACATCGCGAGAAGGTTTCATGCCTCGCAGAAATTATGTATCGCGAGAAGATATTCATGCCTCGCTGAAAGTTATACATCGCGAGAACATTTCATGCCTCGCAGAAATTATGCATCGCGAGAAGATATTCATACCTCGCAGAATTTGCGCATCGCGGGAAGATTTCATACCCCACAAGAAATCATGCATCGCGGGAAGATATTTATTCCCCGCAAGAAATCATGCACTGCCAGAGAAGGAATCGTGCATCTCAAGAGAAATATTTACCCCTCAACATCAACTGCATTCTTTTATTTTGATAAAAGTAAACCTAGAAGACGACATCAAGAGAAATATCAACATTGCATCAGCTTTTATTTATTTTGAAATCAAATGAAGAGTACATTGAAGATTATATTGCAAACACAAGACATAAGCTTTATTTGCTTTACGTCAAACCAATCGAGTTGACGTCAAATATCGAGGAGAACGATTAAGTGTCAACACGGTAAAAGACACTGTCTCCCATTTAAATTGCATTTTTATGCTGACGAGTTTTATCTCAGTTTTTGTCGAGAGCATCCGAAAGGATGAATTCTCCAAAACTAACCACAGGTGCGGACGACATAAAAAAGGATGCAGCACAACGTGGAACCTTTCTTAGCAGCGAACTGGGACATAGTCCAAAGAGGAGTGTCAAACTCTTAGGACACGAGCAGAGGAGCGACTTCCACCACAATCAAACCACACCCCTGTTAGAAGGCATGTGGGTTTTTCTTTGGTTTCCTCTATTTCAGTTTCGCATATGGAAATTTTGATATTCTCCGGAAGAAAGCTTCCAATCTGAGTGACAATGCGCCAAGAGTTTTGGAAATTATGTCCATGTAAGCTCTTAATTATGGGTGTGAAGCGCGCCACATTCATGGCTAAAAGGTTACAAGCCTCCTTTTCATTACTCGATTTAATTTGTCACTTATCCGGAACCAAAGGTTATCTAGCATAATATATTTCCTTTTCAATCGATCGAGTTGAACTACAAACAGCCTGATTCCTGAGGCTTAAGGATATGTAGGCGGACTCAACGTTGAAAACTCGGTTGTATTCCAACATTCGCTCTTAAATCTTATTCTCGAGCATCTTGGTATTTTCATAATCCGGTATCGAAATGACTTTTGAATTCATTCAAAATCGTGTATTAAATCAAGCTTATTGAACTACAAGTGGCCTGAATTCTCATATAGCCTGAGATATGTAGGAAATCCATTTTCGGGGTTCGGTCATAATTCCTAAAGTCTGTACCAAATCCCCTTTCCAAAGATGAATAGCGGGTCGGTCAAAATTGGTTTGGTCAATTTCATTTTCCCAGAATTTCTTGCATCAATCCAAGTAAAATGTGGGACAGTTGTTGACACCAAATTTTGACCTCTCCCGATAATAATTAATTTTCGAGTTTCTCAAATTTCAGACATTTTGAAATAATTAGTTTGGTATTATTTAAAATAGTTTAAGGATTATTTTAATTACTTCTCGTCATTTTCTTCATGATCTTTGAGTAATATTCTTGTTTCATATAAATTTGTATACAACTAATATTTTTAAGTATTTCAAAATCGTCTCAAAATGTTTTAATTTTTAGTAATTATTTCAATTCAGTCCTACGTAAGTTTATAGTTTTAATTTCGATTTGCTAAAATAATTTAATTCATATTCAAATTAATTAATTAATTTTGTTAAATTTAAGAAGCTCGCTAGATTAATTTATGTGAATTCATCCTATTAATCAAATACTTTAAACCATTCAATAGACCAATTTTGGGCCCTTCCCTCACATTCCCAGCAGCCCGTCTCCTTTTCCTCGATCCGGTCCATACTCCGACTAGAGAAGCCCAACCAAAACCAGTAGCGTTCCTTTTTCCCAGAAATAACAACATCAGTTCACGCGTCTTCTTTCTTCTCCTGCCTCCCAAATCGCGCGTGAAATCCTTAGAGGATAAAATTGTGACCCAACAGTGAAGCGATGCCAAAGCTGCCCCTGCGCGTGGCCTGCGTCCAACGTCTCTTTTGCTTTTCCTGCTCGACCTACAACTCTCGTCCTTGCAGCAACACAAGCAACACGCGAGTTCGTCCTTGGGGTCATGGGATTGCTCCACGTCGTGCCCAAGGACGATTTAATGAATCCGAGCCATCCAATATCCTGTACCTCATCCAGATTTTTGGGGATATTGGCGGAATATAGAAGTTGGACTCGTCCTTTGATATTTTTGAATCAAGAGGTGAGATTGAGGATGTCGATTCTACCCTTTTCCCCCCAAAATTGACAAGCCCTAATTCTTTCTGTCCTATAAATACTTCCTTATTGTTCTTCAACAGGGAATTTTTTTTTCTTTAAGCAGCAGAACGTATACAGAAGGAGAAAAGCTCTAAATAGAAAATCATTTCAAAAAATTTCGGTGGGAGGTTTTCTTTTTTTGGATAGCCTTAGTTAATTTTTTTTTAGTTAACATGGAAATACAAAGAGCTTTAATATATACATATATATCTTAAGCACGTATCAAAGATTTTTTCAAAAGAAGAGGATAGTAGTTTTCAGCTTTCGGGATCCAGTCTCTATCCCGATTTCTATCTCGTCTTTCAAGTTCGAGTATTATGGTGAAGACTGTTCCTTTGCCCGTTAAGTCCTAGCTTGCTGCACCTCGGAAGGTAGTACTCGTTTCGCTTCATACACATTTTGCTCTTAATGCATTGTATGTTGATTTCAATGTGTGAACTGTTCACATGATATCGTTTGAGAATATTGGGATTCGCTGCTTATAGTGAACTAATGTGTAGTACGTTTGTTCGCTTCTAGATATTGTTCAGAGTCGATTTTTCTTCGTTTATTTTGTTATTTGCTTCATCTGTTGGTTTATATTGTGACATGGGTATGTATAAGAGTGATGGAATACTGGGTTTTGATTACTGTCATGCTATTTGTCTTAGTTTTTCTAAGTTTTTGACAGTCATTTTTCTTCAAAATTCCTTATTAAGCTTAATCTGTACCTTTAAGGCTTGGTTGCTTGATTTGTTCGAGGTCGGCTAGATCGACTGAAAGGACTCTCGTGGTTGCCCCTTTTTTAACTTATTCTCGGTCTATCTTTTTAAAAAAAAATAATATATATATATATATATATATATATATATATATATATATATAATATATATATATATATATGTGTGTGTGTGTGTGTGTGTGTGTGTGTGTGTGTATGAATGATAATGATAGTAGTAATATAAAATGAGTAGGAGCATTTTTTTTAAAGCTTTTTGACAATGAACTTGCATCCTACTTCATTCATGTCTCATTTTTTTTTCTTTTTTTATTTTCTGTCCCATTTATTGTAGTCCTATAATCGTTAAATTACTCCGAAAGGTCTGATTAAACCAAGTTTTTTTTATCATATATATTTGACTAATTTTAGTTGGATTGTTTGCCATTTTCGGATTTTGAAAGTATAATCTTTCTTACGTGTTTTCTGTTGCCTTTATCTCAGCTTCTGTTTCACTTGTGATTGTCTTGTTTTAATAAATGTTAAGATTATGAAGTAAGGCGGGAATTTTGTTTGTGTGCTGTTGGTGATTGTCTCATGTTTGCCCTCTATTTGATCACTGTTCTCCCCCCTTTTCTCTCATTAAGACGTGGCCGTGCTTAGTCCCGACTCGTTCCCTTAGAATTATTTTGGAAGTATAAAGCGTATGATAGACTAAGCATTATCTATTTTATTATTTTATCCACAGTTTATAACCTCTCTTGTTATCATTTTCTCGGTTGGGCTACTTCATACAAGGAATACTATCGTCATGCCTTGTTGATTCTTACGTTTTAGGGTTAAAACATGCATTGTCCCATGTACCTCATATTGTTTGTTTGTCTTTCATTAAGTTGTTGAAACTATGTCCGTCTGCAGCATGTTCTGTTTTAGAAAATAGACCTTTGAGTGCACCTTTCCGTTCATGTTTAGAGACTAGACAATTTTTCTGTGTATTTTGGCTGGACATTATGTGATGATTTGCTTCCACTATGCTTAGTCTTCTTTAAGATCATGAAAGTTCTGTGGTCATTTCTTCTGAGTTAAAGGCGAAAAAATAATAATAATGAAGGTTAGAGTAAAGTAGCATTCCTTCGTGTTTTTTTTATTTTATCATTTTTTTTGTTATCTCAAGTTTTTTTTTTGCCGTATGTTAGAGGTAAAGTTTTTTTTGCTGTCTTGAATTGATATCTGTTTACTATGCCTTAGCTGTTCAAGTTTTGATTTCTCCTAGTTACCTACATCTTGCCTCCAGCCTTGAGAAATTATTTTCTTCCCCCGATCTTTTCTTCTTTTTCATTCAGATGATGAAGATGCTGAGGATCAGATAACACTTCTTGATATTAAGCAAAATCTGAATACTTATTCTCTTAAAAGACTGAGAAAATTAGCAAATGTGATGATTGATTCTGTGATTGAATTAACTTCTGAAAGAGATTCCACGAATGCTGAGTTCGAAAGTCTAAGTAAAAACAGTGATAAAATTGGTGAGAAAATGGTTCAAATTGAAGGCAAAATGATTCTTCTAAAATCTGAAAAACTAGAAATCAAAAACCAATTATATCTGATGAATGAGAAGTTTGAAAAACTGAAAGGAAAGTTTGCTAGTCTACATGTTGAGCTGGAAGAAAAATTAAAAAATTCAGAGATTAACCTTGTTTTCTCCTTGGAAAAGAACAAAAGCTTAGAGAAAGATATTGTCAAACTTAAGGATGACCTTACTAATTTCCTTAAATAGACAAAATCTTCTAAGCTGCTATCAAATGTGACAAATCAAAGCAACTACAACAAAAGGGGTTTGGGAAGCTTGAATATTACTCCTCCTTTCAATCCTCACAGCAATTATGTTTTTGTCTCAAATATTTTGCTTTTTTTTCACTGTGGTAGAAATGGGCACTTAAAAAGTGAATGTACAGCCTAGATAGAGTCGCATGAAAGATTCTCAAATTTCACAGAAAAGAAAAGGATTTCAAAAAGGGGACCTGGTCCTGTACAAAAACCCTTTATCAAAAAGAGTTTAAATTTACCACACTGGGCAAGAAATACCTTGATTACTCCTTTATCTGCCTTCTGGGAACTCAAATTGAAATGGGTTCCCAAGTTTAATAAGTGATTCTTGCTGCAGGTGAGTGAGAGAAAGAGCAGTCAATGTTGGTACATGGATAGTGGATGCTCCAAACATGACTGTAGATACAAGCAACTTTCTCTCACTCAAGGCACTTCAAGGAGGAGGTGTCTCTTTTGGTGATGGAAAGAAGGGATATATTTTGGGTGTTGGTAAAGTGGGAAAAACTCATGAAGAATCCATTGACAATGTGTACCATGTCAGTGGACTAAAGTACAGCCTTTTGAGTATGTCTCAAATTTGTGACAAAGGGAATGAAGTAAGGTTTACATCTGAGGAGTGTACTATAGTCAATTTGACTACAAAGAAAGTGATTCTCACAGCTCAAAGATGTAAAAACATGTATGTGGCAAACTTAGAAACATCACATGGAGATGATCTAACATGTCTAAGTGCTCAAAATGAAAACGCTGATCTGTGGCATCGGAGACTAGGTCATGTGAGCTCATCTCTATTGAATAAGCTGATTTCTAAGGACCTGGTACTAGGTCTGCCAAAGTTGAAATTTTGTGAAAGTAAAATATGTGAAGCATGTGTCAAAGGAAAACAGATAAGATCATCCTTCAAGTCAAAGAAGCAAGTAACCTCATCGAGGGTATTAGAGCTGCTGCATATGGATCGATGTGGACCCTAGAAGGTTCAAAGTAGAAGTGGAAAGAAATACATTCTGGTGATAGTTGATGATTATTCAAGATTCACATTGACTAGGTTTTTAAGATCAAAGGCAGAAACACCAGATGAATTGATAGTGTTTTTCAAAATGATTCAAACAAAATTGAATCAAGTCATAGCTACAATTAGGTCTGATCATGGAACTGAGTTTGAAAACTCAAAAATCGATCATTTCTGTCTGGAAAACGGAATAAGTCACAACTTCTCTGCTCCAAGAACTCCCCAGCAAAATGGAGTAGTGGAAAGGAAAAACAGAACCTTGGTAAATATTGCAAGAACCATGATTATTGAGTCAAATCTTCCACAAAATTTTTGGGCTGAGGCAATCAACACAGCATGCTATGTTACAAATAGATATTTGATAAGGTCTTTGCTGAATAAGACTCCCTATGAACTACTCAATAATAGAAAACCTATGTTGAGCTATCTTAGGGCATTTGGATGCAAATATTTTGTCCTGAACAATGGAAAGGATGATCTCGGAAAGTTTGATCCCAGAAGTGATGAAGGAATGTTTGTAGGATACTCTTCATCAAGTAAAGCATACACAGTTTTCAACAAGAGAACTCAATGTATTGAAGAGAGTATTCATGTAGTGTTTAATGAATATGGAAATCTGAAAAGGACAACATCAAATGATGAAGATGAGTTAATTGAGTTGTTCAAATCTCAGAAAATTGAAAGAAGTGAAGCTGAAATAAATGATCAGTTGGAAACTAAAAATACTGATCAAAAGTCATCTGTAAAGATTGATGAGGTTGATAAACATGAAGAGGAACCTGGTTCCATTCAGAACTCAAATCAAAATATCACTCACTCTCCAGAAAATGAGGACTCCCTTGATGAAGAAGAGAACACTGATCAGTTGCACCAGTTGACATCAAGACCAGGATGGAAACACAGTTCATCACATCCACTTGATAATCTCATTTCACCTCTGAACTATGGAATTCATACTAGATCAAAAACAATAAATCTAGTTGCATTCTCAGCTTTTATATCATTAATTGAGCCTAAGAATGTGAAAGAGGCATTGTGTGATGCAGACTGGGTTAATTCAATGCAAGAAGAGATTCATCAGTTTGAGAGAAGCAAGGTATGGTACTTGGTCCCATGACCTGCTAACAGAACTGTTATAGGAACCAGATGGGTTTTCAGAAACAAGCTTGATGAAAATGGTGTGATTACAAGGAACAAATCCAGATTAGTTGTTCAAGGATAAAATCAGGAGAAAGGCATAGACTATGATGAAACATTTGCTCTTGTTGCAAGGATGGAGGCCATCAGAATTCTTATAGCCTTTGCTGCATTCATGGGATTCAAGTTGTATCAAATGGATGTCAAAAGTGCTTTTCTAAATGGAGACTTAAAAGGAAGAGGTGTTTGTCAAACAACCTCCTGATTTTGAAGATGCTGAGCTACCAAATCATGTGTTCAAATTGAATAAGGCACTGTATGGGTTAAAACAAGCTCCTAGGGCATGGTATGAAAGATTGTCAAAATTCCTGTTGCAAAATGGTTTCAAAAGAGGGAAAATTGACAACACCTTGTGCTTAATGAAAAAAGAACAGGAGCTTCTTATCATACAAGTATATGTGGATGACATCATTTTTGGAGCTACATCTGAGTACTTATGTGAAGAATTTTCATCATTATGGGAAAGGAGTTTGAAATGAGTATGATGGGTGAACTGACTTTCTTTTTGGGGCTACAAATTAAGCAAACTTCTGAGGGAATTTCAATCAGCCAGGAGAAGTATACAAAGGAGTTGTTGAAGAAATTTAACATGTCTGAGTCCAAACCCATAGATACTCCTATGGGAATAAATACTAAGCTTGCAACTGATGAAAGTGATTCTCTTGTAAATCAAACTATGTATAGGGGAATCATTGGATCTTTGTTGTATTTAACTTCTAGCAGACCTGACATTGTATTCAGCGTTAGAATGTGTGCTAGATTCCAATCCAGTCCTCGAGATTCACATTTAAAGGTTGCCAAACGGATTCTGAGATACTTGAAGAAAACAGGGGACCTGGTCCTTTTCTATCTAGCTGGTGACTCTTTTGATCTTGTAGGATTTGCAGATGCTGATTTTGCAGGATATCAAGTAGATAGGAAGAGCACTTCAGGGATGGAACACTTCTTTGGATCCTCACTCATTTCTTGGGGAACAAAGAAACAGAATTCAGTGGCTCTTTCAACAGCTGAAACTGAGTATGTAGCAGCTGCTGCATGTTGTTCACACCTGTTGTGGATTAAGCAACACTTGGAGGATTTCGGAATTAGCATCAAGTCAATACCTCTCATGTGTGATAATACAAGTGCTGTCAGTATGGGAAAAAATCCTGTTCACCATAAAATAACCAAACACATTGATGAGACATCACTTTCTAAGAGATAATGTTGAAAAAGGGAACATTATGCTATCTTATTGCCCAACATAGGAACAAATTGCAGACATCTTTACCAAGGCTCTAAGCAAAGATCAGTTTGAGAGCAACATATTGAAGTTGGGTATGATGAACTTGAAGTAATCCCAGAATTATTCAAGCATGAAATCTCCTTAGTGGCAGAAATTTGTAGTGCAGGTATCCTTTTTATTAATAATAATATGTCTTGTAAAATCAATGTTGTACCTATTGCAGGTATACATTCATAAATGATGTGGAAAAGCAAAAACATAGTCAGAACCATTCAGGAATGGTGCTTAAATTGCAGTATGGGACCTGGTCTCTCCTGAGGTTAGCTTTCTTTACGTTAATTTTAAACTAGCCTAAATAGACCATTGATATTGCCACGTGTCAGTCATCGGTCATTCTGACCGTTAGTCCCATCGCTTGAAACTCCAAGCTACGCGTCAAATCAAGGGACCTGGCACTGCTTCTTTCCTTTATATTCAACCTTTTTCCTTTCTAAATTTCTTCATTCTCTCACTCCTTTTTGAAAAAACCCTAAAATACTAAATCTTTCTCTCTTCTCTTTGCTGTTGTTTTTTCTTTGTTTCCTTCTACACCCCTTCTCCTTCAGGATCGAAATCCATAGTTCCAACAACCTCTGAAGTCAGTCCTCCTTTGGATAACCCCATCGTCCCCATTTAGTCTAGATATCTAAACAGTCCTAGCCTTTTCCTTGTACCTGGTCCCTCTCTAGAAATGCTTTCACATACCCTTTTTGAGGGTGACTTACCATAGAGCAAAACATATAAGTCCAATATCTTGGCTGCTAGTGAAGGACTAGTCATTGAGAGCCTCACAATGATGAGATAAGAAGCAAGACTGGAGGAATGTGAAACCCCATGAATGACAATATCAGAGAAACACAACCTATTTTTGATAAAACTCCGAATTTTGGGAGATATCCTTCCTCTGATTCTTCTGACGAAGAAGATGTTAATCGTCCTATTCAGTGGTCACTACAGAAGAGAGAGGAAAATGTCTCTAAAAAGGGGAAAGAAAAGGTTGTGGAAGGTAAACCTAAACGAAGGCCAGTTACTAGATCTGACTCAAAGAAAATTCTAGCCGATGCTATGAAAGCCACTGACAAATGTACAGCCAGAAATCAAAGTGCAAGAACATTCAGAGTGTCAAAATTCCAAATGCCTTCAACTGGTGTGGTGGAAGTTTCTGGAGAAGAGTCTGACTGGGAATCTGGTAAGAAAAATTCAGGAAAAGTGAAACAAAATGTCCAAAAGAAGTCCAACTCAACAAAACTCACAAAGGAGGCAGTGAAAGGAAAAAGGAAGAGAAAAACATCTGCAACAAAAACTGAGAAGTCTGAGCAGGGACTTGGTCCTGAAGTGCAAGTAGATGAAGGTTTGATTAACAAACAAGAAATTGTTGATAATTTGAGTAAGCAATCTGTCTTGGCTGGAAGGGTGTTCGAAATGAATATTGTTCATCAACCTGGAATGGACTTTCTTCATGATATTGTAGAAATTCAATCATGGATGCATTTATTCGACTTTAAGTCTCCTGTTCTTCATGAGAAAGAGGTCCGTGAATTTTACTATAATATTTCTTTTAGAGAAGATGGAAGTATCAATACCAGAGTGAAAAACATGGTTGTTTGTCTTGATGAAGACCTGCTGGGAAAAATTCTTGGAGTTTCTCGAGAAGGTATCAGGTCCGTAGTTGGAAAGGCTTGTTCGGTGGAATTTGGCAATACTTGTTCCATGATCCCAACTACCCGGTGTGCTGGTGTGTTTAAGAAACTGATGAAGAGTGAATTCGAGTTGGTATTTGAGTTTGTTAACAAAATTCTCCTTCCAAGAACTGAAAAAAGAACTTTAGCAACTTCTGCTGATTTGAATCTTTGGATCTTCCAGGACTTATGCTCGAACACATTTACAAAACTGTCATTGAGCAAAAAGGAAAACATGGTATGGGTTATGAATACTTTTTAACTAAAGTATTCAAACACTTTAATATTCCTCTTGGCATTGGAAAGGTTGGTACTGTGAAGCAATCCTTCTCGGAGTCTACTCTGTTTGAATGTGAATGTATAGAAGGGAAAGGAAATCCTAAGAGCAAAGTGGCTCAACTTGTTGAAAATCAGGATCAACTGAAGCATGAGTTGGAAGAATTGACTATGAGGTTGAGTAGTAGAGATGCATAAATGCTATTCTTAAGGTAGAAACTACTTAAGGCACAGGACTATGGACCTGGTACCTCGGTTGTTCAAGAAGCAGAAAATGCAGAGCTGAGGGCCAAGATTGTTGCTTTACAAGAGAAAGCAATAAAGGACAATGATGATGCTAATGCTCGACTTACTCTTATCATTCAGTCCCTTTTCCATCAGCCTTCCCCCTCATAGTCCGTCCTGTTCTTTCCCTTTATGTCTTTATTGTGTGTGGCTTATCTACTAAGTCTGTTGTATCCTAGTTTAATTTTAATGTATTGACTGTTGTCTCTGAACAACTATTAATCTTAGTCATGTTTTGTTCTGGCAATTGTTTGATGTGAATTGTACTTCTTTATGTTTGATTGCCAAAAGGCTTTGCTCTTACTTGATTGCATTATTGATAATATTGGTTTACTGTGTCTCCTTTTAATGATGCCAAAATAGGGAATTTTATGTGAAAATGGGATATGTACTTCAGGGGGAACATGTGAGAATGGGATATGTGATTCAGGTGGAAGCAGGGAAATATACGAGAAAAATAATTGGTGGCTGGTTTCTGGTCCTTGTGAGTTCCTTGTTTACTGCATATATGGACAAATGATTCAGGGGGAACAATAAACTTTGCAATATTCTGCGATGTTGTCTTGAAGTCTGGAGTATAGTTTGTCATCATCAAAAAGGGGGAAAATGTTATTTGAAGTTTTGATGATTTGACAAAACCACAAGGACCTTGTGAAGGTACTTGGTTCGAAAGGTCAGACTGTTTTTAGACTGCCAGCTAGAGAAAGTACAAATGGTAGGTGCACAGGTTCCAACAGCGTCAGAAGCGTCAGAAACCTTAACCAATGGCATGGTTTTAAGGATAGTGACCTTCCTATACAAAAGACAACATCTCCATACCTTTGACCGAGTTTTTGCAACTTGAAAAAGCACATTCAAGGACTCTTGCAAAGACGAAGCAAAAATCAAGAAGATGAAAGTTTTCAAACACCTCAAGCTGAAGTGAAAAAGTGTGTAGTGTTTAGAAATACTTTCCTCTGATCTTACAATTGTGAACTGATCCTAAATTTATAAAGGATTCAATGTGGTTTGATCTGGAAATTCTAAGTTAGTTAGTTAAACTAATTTAGTGGGCAACCTGTGTGTTTCTTAGAAATTCTAAATCATTAGTAGGTTGATGGTTTAGTGGGCAATCTGTAAGATTGCTTAGTTGAATCCTAAGTTGTCTAGTGGTGATAGCTTAGTGGGTAGAGGAATCTCTACTTAGGCTCATCAAGCAATAGTGCTATTGCTTGACAGTGAGATTAAAAACTTTTTCTCACATTTTGTGTAATCAGTTTCCTTTTGCTTGTGAAGATTAGTGAAACTGTTTTGAAAATTCTGTGAGATAAGTCGTGGTTTTACTGCCTTGATCAAGGAGGTTTCCACGTAAAACTGCTTCTGTCTTTAAACTGCATTCTCTCACTGAAACTTCATTTTAGTGAGTCAAGGGACCTGGTCCATTGACTGAGTGTGGAAGCACATATTCTAACACTTATGCTTAAACAAGCACAGTAGGTTTGACTAGTCTGCCATATACGACTTTCACATACATCAAACATACCAATGAACAAAAAACATAGCTCAAATCATGCTAAAATAATGGACAAGTTAATATGAACTTAAAATGGGAAGGGCATCAGGGATAAAAGATAATAGATTCTACTATATTCAACCAACAAATTTGGGAAAAGGGAATAACTAAGCAAAACTCGAGCAGAGAAATTAAATACGAATCAGCAAAATCATAACATGTCCAAGCTACCAAAACTCAATCACAATCAACAGCTACATAACCACAGAGTAATGACTGTACAATGTTGGAAGTGACATATCGAAATAGAAACGAAAAACAAACAAAGGAAATATTGGAGAAGGCCTTACTTTTTTCCGGGCAGCAAATCGAGACCAAACGAGTAGGGGAACGACTTTCTAGCGACTCCACAAAATTTTAGTGAATGAGAAAACAAACAAGGACTCGAACTATGCCTAAACTCTCACCATCTCTGCCTCAGCGAGATATTCCCAAGTATTTATATGTGAAATTTTTATAGCTAATAGTTACTACTTTCTTTCAACTTTCAAACTATCTTCTCCAAACCAAAATCTTGCCCGAAGTTCAAAATTTTCCCAACTCCAAAAAAAAAAACTCTCTGTAAAAATTTTCCCGCCTCTCTACAGTGAAAGAAAAAATGATTATATAGAGGGAAATAAAATTAGGGCTACGTTTTGGAGAAAAAATGAGGGGGGGGGGACCAATAAGATTTTTTTTGGATGAGTAGAGTTCCAATCTCAAGTTTGAAATTCAAAATCTTTCACCCAATTAGGGCGACCACTTTTCCTTCTGAAATTCGTCCCATTCCGAAAGAGGAAAGGGGAACATATGACTTTTATTAATTCCGCTGTCCTTGGCGCTAACATGGAGTGATCTCGAGTCAAAGAAAGAGATCGTGTGATGCTGCTACTGCTGGAGTAGTACTGTCAACTAGAAAAGGGAGTCGAGGATAAGGACAAAAAAAGTGTTGGTATGCGCCTTTATCACGCCATGAACATTTTATGTGGACTCGTCTCAACGTGTGGCGCGTACAAAGCCGTTTCGAGTTGCTCACGGGTTACTGTTGTTGCCATCGCGTGAAGAGCCTCATTTTGATGCTGCGAAAACACCTTCTATTTTTGTGAATCACTGGTAATTGGTTTTCTGTCATAATCCGCTTCAGTCGTTCCTTTGAGAGTGGTAAAACGAAAGGGTCGGGTCGGGGAGGATAATGGGTCTGGAAATCTTTGTTGCAAATATTGATGGGCTGGGATTTAAGGTGTTGTATGTATTGAGTCTAGCTGAAATGGGCCTCTTTTGAAATTGGGCTTGAAGCCTTGTACTAGAAATTGAGATAAAGGGTCAAAGATTTCGCAATTGGTCAAATTGATTTCAATTGGTGAATTCGACCAAAAATTAAATACGACAAACTTACACGAATTAACCGACGAGCTCTTTAATGTTAACGAAAATAAACTAATTAATTTAATTATAAACTAAATAACTTAAAAATATATAAATATAATTTAAATTAAACTAATTTAATAAAAATACTTACTAATTAAAAAAAATAGATTATTTTCAAATATTTATAAAATAGACTAATTATATATTTAAAAAAAACAAATTTACTATTTAAAGCTTGTTAAGCTACTAAAATTACTTCAAAATAACTTGAAAAATATTTTGAATTTTATAAAGCTAATTATCTTAAATCATTTGAAATTAATGAAGCTCGAAAGTTAATTTATATGCGGGGGTTCAAAATTGGGTGTCAACAAGTCACCAAGCCTAAATCGAACAAATTAGACTCAAAAGTAGATTTAGCGGAGTGCCCTCAGTGAGAAGCACGATCGACATGAATAACACGAACCCTTTGAGTTCAACATAGTGACGAACAAAGTTAAACCGGCATCATGCTCACACAAACTCATTTGTGCGAACAAAGTTAAAGTCCAAGATTGTTACAACAAATTGGGTAGCTGATATACTGGAAAGCATAACTCATTTAGGAGTGTAACAACCCTAAAAATGAAATAAGATAAATGCTTAAGGTGTCAAGAATGCTTGCGATTAGACCAAGGTTCACACGAATTGATACGCGTAGAACCAGACCTCAGAACCCTTATACGGCCAAGCCAACTAACTTAGGGAGTTATGAGCTTGGAAAGGTGGAACCAACCATGTAGGCTCTCGAAAACGAAGATCTAATCGAAAGAACTTTACCGGACTTAAAAGAGGAAATTTAATTGTGAGGTCAGGGGTAAATGGTCTTTCCAGGCCAAGGGTAATATGTAATTACCTAAGAATTAATTAATTAAACTTAAAGAACCATTAGGCTCGGGTGACCCAAAATGGTCCATTTCGCAAGGGTTACTCCACCGAGTCGAGCCCCATGGAAGCAACAAATTGATGATTTAATTGTTGATTAAAATCTGATTTTCGTAGGGGCAAAGTGGTCCTTTCACGTATAATTAAATAAATCAGATTTTGTTTGTTAAGAGAATCCTAATTTGACTAAGTCCTTACTAAGCCTAAACCACTTCTCACATTTCACTCTCTCACGTCTATCAATCACATCACACGTTCAAAACTCTCTTGGTCTCTCTGCCAATTAACGTAAGAACAGAAACTATAACTAAAGTTCTTCACAATTGAAGAACACACGAAAAATTTTAAGAAAAACAAAGTAACCAAAAACGTTAAGGCAAAGAGAAGTTGTCCGTCGAGTGGTGTGTACGTTGAGGAGGCTTGGACTGATTTTGGAGAGGGTTTTGTGGCAGGCAAATTCAACACATTGAACATCAATTAAAGGTATGGTTTCTTCTCTCTTGGTCCTTTCCCAAGAGCCCTTAAGATTCAAGATAATCATTCTGAAAACTAGGGTGTTCCCCGGTGCATGTCCCTGTCACTAGCTCCCAATGATTCGTAGTTGGGTTTGTTTGCTGTAGATTTAGGTATGTGTGAAGTTTTTGGTTGGATGTGAATATGTTTATGTACGTGAAATCACAAAATGACAACAATGTGTGATCGAAAAAAATGATGTGTGTGTGCACGTTTGGCAGTGAACTTAGTCACTTTGGAAGGTGTTTAATGGCATGTTTTATCCTTGTATTTTTGGTGCAAAAGTTGTACACAAAGTGATGTTCATTTTTGAATGAATGGTTGATTGAATAACAACTTCTAGCAATAAAACTATGAAAGATGCGCCCAAAAATTGTTAAAAAGTATATGAATACACCTATGAATCAAGTGAAAACTGATAAAAATGAATGAAAAATGACAAAAATTTCCAAACTATGCAATATTAATTTAGACTAAAGTTTAGTGGAAAAATCTGGAAATTAATGAGTTTAAAAGGTGAGCCCCAGGATTCGACATGTGACCTCACCCTATAAGCGACTGTAAATCCCGAAAAGGAGGTGAAAATGGGGGGGAATCGAACTCAGGCTTGAGAGAAAGGAGAGAGTAATTAATATTAAATAAATGGAAGGCGTGGGAATCGAACCCACACCTCCAGCGCGAAGAAGAGAAGAAAATTAAAGAAAAAAAAGAAAGGTGAGCGGGGAATCGAACCCACGACCTCAGGTAGAAGAGAGAGAGAAAATTAATTAAGAAAACAAAGTGAGTGTGGGGATCGATCCCACAACCTCACTGCTAATGCCTAGCCTAAGAGTTTTAATTTAAAATAAAATAGGAGTGTGGGGTTCGAACCCACAACCTCACAGCTCAGCGAAAATAAAATTTAAACAAGGAGCTGTGGGTTCGAACCCAGAACTCCCAATTTCCAGCGAATTTAAGGATAAAATAAAAGAGGTTGGGGGTTTATCCCACAACCTCTTGGTTTGGAGAGAAAAGGGCAGTGAGATGTTAAATGAAAAATAAAAAGGGGTTGTGGGTTCGAACACACAACCCTTCGCCACTTAAGAGAAAAACCAAGTAGAAAATTAATGAACAATTTAATGTTGGGGTTCAATCTAGAGTCCAATGTCATGTAGATTAAAATAAAATCAATAAAAATGTAAATGTTATCCAAGTGATCCGAACTTGGGTTCCTTGCCAAACTCCGTATCGATACATAAGTCATACGTGAACAAAATATAAGAATAATGCCACCCACTTAGATCGAAATCAAGATTTGGCATATATACAAGATACATAAGTCTTGTACTACATAATCTTATGAATGTATGAATCACTTAACGAATTATGAATGAAGCCTCATGGCTTGTGTGTATAGACTCATAAGTCTAGCATACGTTTAAAAGTAAGTGAACATAAGATGTATGTAATGAATGATGAAATGAACAATGAAATGATGAAACCGTAGAAGGTTAAGTAACAGTATGAAACACACAAAGCAGCGATATTGACATATAGGAAATGAACATTCACATAAAATGGGTTGAGTAATTATGAAGAGCAAATGTGCTAATGTTAATGAATGTGTGACAAAACTGATATGAGGCTAATGTAAAAGATGAGAACAATCTCAAATGAGCCTAAGTAAATGTTACAAAACGGTACTCACCTATGAGAGTGTGAAGTTAATGAAGAGCCCAGTCTCTATGAACACTCTAATGAAAGTATTGAGATTAACACACTTAATACTAATGATGAGATGAGAAATCATCTAATGAGATATGATGTCCTCATACTAGAAGCCATCTTCCATGACGTATTAGTTGAATGTAATGGAACTTTATACTGAGCACCGATAGACTAGTTATGAGCGGTGATGCCTTCTTTAGGGAAAGACGGAGGTTCACGTAACTCTCATGAGATGAGACTGTCCGGCTTGCCGGGTATGGGTCTCCTTTTATCTCCTGGTCTTCGAACCTATACTGCCAATATAGGGATCTGGCGGGGTTAAATTCCCATGTACGCTAGCATGTTTTGGGTCACTTTGGCCGGTGATTCCACCTCTTTTCGGTGTGGGGGAGACACTGGATTTCATGATGCTCACATGATCTATGTCGGTTAAAGTTAAAGTTCCCAATGAATGAATGAGGCCAGCCTCAAATGAAGCACATAATGAAATGAATGATACCAAAGGTGTTAGGATAGGATAATCAAGAGGTGAGCTAGACTCAAGTAATGACACTAGGTTATTCTTGATCATTGCACAGCAAACCCGATGAAAGTCTTAAACTACATCCTAGGTATAGCTGGTGTTTACACTGGCCTATGAACGAAATGAAATGAAGTACGTATGAATGAATTAAGCAGACTCTGTGTTTGCTAATGAAGACTCCCTAGTTGAGGTCCCATATATTGAGCCCTCATTTTGGAAAGTCTTAATGTTAAGTCCATGATTCCAATGTCTCATGGCATATGAATGAATGATATGAAAGATGTCATGTGCTATATGTAATATGATATGTGCTATGTGTAAGATGTTATGTGCTGTGTGCAATATGATAAATATGATGATGCATGTTACTCTCATGACATGACTTTCCTAATCCAAATTTGGAAAGCTTACCGACTTTTCTAATCCAAATTCGGAAAGCTCACTGACTTCCCTAATCCAAATTTGGAAGGTTCACTAACTTCCCTAATCTCAATTTGGCAAGTCCACTGACTTAACTTTCCATAATCATGTTGTTAGGAAAGAGCTATCTTTTCTCATGTATGTCCTTGGTGTGTGCTTGCATATACCCATACTCAGTACAAGTGTGTACTAACCCTATACAACTCTACAATTTTAGGTGCAGGTGCAGGTGGACGCTAGAGCTACAGGTTGACGCTGAAGCTATCCGGACGTCGAGCATTCATCCGGACTTGGAAGGCCCTCATGCTTTCGAGGATGCTGCCATTTATATTCTAGCTTAGTTTTAGAGTTGAGCTAGTGGAGCATGTTCCACTAGCGTTTCTTTCCTGTTTTATTCAGACATTGTATTGGTGCCATTTTGGCAAGTACATCTTTATTACTATGTTAGACTATTTCTTTCATTTGATAATCTTGATATTAGATGGTTGATGATGAACAATTATGTATTAATGAGAATGTTTAATAAGTAAGTTAAGAAAAAAAAAGTTTCAAATTTTCCGCCAAAATTAACTTAGATGAAGTAAGAATGACGTATGTAGGCTTGTCTGCGACCTCTGAGAGGTCAACGACGCCGGTCTCGTCTGGGGTCTAGATTCCAGTCGTGACAAGGAGATTGGTGATCCATAAGGTTTCAGAAAGTGCATTAGCTACAGCCCAGTATTCAGACTCAGTAGAGGAGCGTGACACAATATTTTGCTTCTTTGAGGACCAACTAATCGGATTGTGAACAAGAAATAAGATGTA
The DNA here is from genome assembly GCA_022817965.1 of Solanum lycopersicoides. Taxonomy (NCBI): domain Eukaryota; kingdom Viridiplantae; phylum Streptophyta; class Magnoliopsida; order Solanales; family Solanaceae; genus Solanum; species Solanum lycopersicoides. The sequence goes on along the minus strand of CM040628.1, from coordinate 63,916,760 downwards.
ACCAGATGTAGAAACTCTGTGAATGATGCCCCACCCCAATCTTCATCAGAGTACGCATGTAGATTGAATTCATCAATAGGAGTAACGTGTAGGCCGAGTTGAATGGTACCACTTAGGTGTCGAAGAACACATTTTACAGCCTTCTAGTGAAGGTATGATGGTGCTTGCATGAATTGAGAAAGCTTGTTGACTACATAGGCTATGTCAGTTCTAGTGAAGGATAAAAATTGAAGCCTACCCAAGACTTGGCGAGAACGTGTAGCATCAATCAAGTGAGTTCCATCAAACAAGGTGAGTAACTCAAAATCACTCATTTTCGTGTTAACACTCTTACAATCGATCATTATCTCATGATTTAAAATTTCATTCACATAATTTGCTTGGGTGAGAATTAAACCTTTAGAGTTTTATATCACTTTAACACCAAGAAAATAGTGAAGATTACCTAAATCTTTAATGGAGAACTTAGAAGGAAGGAATTGATAACCTGATTGACACTTAAAGTTTTCTCCCAATGATAATAATATCTTCGACATAGACGAGAACGAAGAATGTATCACCTACATCATGTTTGACTAGTAGTGAGGCATCAAAGTTTTGTCTTAACAAAGCATATGGATGAAAAATAACATGTAAGGTTGTGCCATATACACTTCCTCTTCTAGGTTGCCTTGGAGGAAGTCATTATTGACATCCATCTGGCAAAGGTACCAGTTGTGATGAAGTGACACAGAGAGGACGATGCGAACTTCAGTGGGCTTGATGACTAGGCTGAATGTGGCATGAAAATCAATGTCCGACCTTGGAGTAAAGACTTTTGCAAGCAGACGCACTTTAGTATCTACCGATGGACCCATCAACATTTCTCTTGATCATGAAAATCCACTTGGTCGGGTCAAGAGGAACAACTTTCCTAGTCTGATTGTTAATTAAAGCATCAAATTAATGTTTCATTGCATAACGCCACTCGAAATATTTTGTTGCTTGTTTGACAGCAGTGGGTGTGATAGTGGGGTTCAATTTGGCTAGGTAATAAAAAAAAAATTTGGATTTTGTGATATTGTTTTGGGGTCAAGTGAAAATACGGGTAGGAGGAGACAAATATTGAGTCGGTGAAGGAGCGAGTTCTAAATCGAGGATAGGACAGATTGGTTGAGGAGACATGGGAGTTGGTGAGTTGGTGTTTCTACATTGATAGACACGGTGAGGAGACAAGTTTCTTTGTGTGTTGGTTGGGATCGACGTTTGTGAGTTTGTAGGGAGGTGTGGTAGGTCTAAATCTAAGACAATAGATAGAGAAGAAGGGTTCTGGGAAGGGTGAATTATTGAAGATGAGGAAGATAAAAATAAACCTGGAGAGAGAGGAGTTGCAAGAGGTGAATTTGTTGCGCCTGCTGCTGATGTATTGTCGGATAAGGACTGTGAGTCTCAGTTGTCTCCAGACTGGGATGGAGATGAAGCAGACGGTGATGGGAAATCTGAAATTGTGCTTGCTGCTTTTTCTAATGGAGTTGGCACATTTGTAACTATGGAAAGTTTGGGTGTGGGGTTCGAAGAACTTGAAACTGTTGTTTTTGCCCATTTAAGGAGAGCTGATTTAATGCTAGTATTGGAGAACAATGTCTTAAATGGAAAATACATCCTCAACAAATCGCAGATCTCAAGATAAGTGCGCCTTTGCAGAAATTGGGTCAAAACACTAGTGACAGTATTGGGATAGTGAGAAACCAAGACAAACACAGACACATGTGGTAGATTTTAATTCAAGTTTATTTTTGGAGTATGGTTTAAGCCATGGATAACACAAACAACCAAAAATCCATAGGGAGTTATAATCAGCTGATTTTCAAAGTAATCTATGAAATGGGGATTGATTATCTAGGTGAGAGGTTGGAATACTATTGATAACGTAGACAATGTGATGGCATACAAAAGACCAGAATTGAGGTGGGAGGGACGCCTCAAGTAAGAGTGTTCTTGAATTTTCGACGATATGATGATGTCGTCGTTCTGCAAGTGCAACTCATTGGGGTGTATAGGGAGGGGTGGAGAGGTGTTGAACGTCGTGAAGTGAAGGATAGGGGTCAAGACTTTTATACTCACCTCTGCCATCAGTATAAAATGATAAATCTTTTGTGTCAATATGTTTTTCCATCATATGATAAAATTTTTGAATGATCTCAACTTCACTTTTTCTTGTTACTGTGTAGATTCAAGTGTACTTAGTATATTGATCAACAAAAATACAATAATACAATTTTTTTGTCAAGAGATGAGACTGGTGATGGCCCCATAAATCACTAAAAATAATTTGAAGTGGTTTAGAGCTACACATTGATAGTTGGGTAAAAGAATGTCAATGAACTTTATTAGATAAACAAGAATTACAATGAAATTTTTTGTCTTGCTCATGAAACGGAACCGATAATTTATTTTAAATAAACCCAAGAACTCTAGAATGAGGATGTCCAAGATGTTGGTGCCAAGTAATGAGAGGACTAGATGTGGAGATAACGTGAGCTTGGGGATGTGAGACAAGCCACTCATACAGTTCATTGTTGGTCATACTGTGCAGCAGTGGCTTCCGCATTTTCACAATCCTTCAGAACAAAGTTAATTTGAAAAAATTCAATAGACTTAAGATTGTCTTGAAAATATTTAGAAACAAAGAAAAGCTTGTGTTTAATGGAGAGAGCACACAGAGTGTTGGTTAGCATAAAAAAATTATTTGATGCATTTAATTAAGTAGAACCAATGTGAGAGATAGAGATTTTGTTACCATCACCCACAGGTACATTCTCGTTACCGCGGTATGGTTTTAGGTTGTGCGTCTTTATTGTGATGTGATAGGTGGATCTTAAGTCAACTGTTCAGGGGTTAATGTCCACTGTAAACCCATTGACATAGTTGACTTTTGCTTTAAAGTGATTATGAGACTTCGAGTGGCAAACACTGGCAGTGTGGACAATTATGTTACATAGTTGAGATTGAGTAACACTGTTCTGATTGGAGTTGGATTTCCATTGCGGTGGAGTGCTTAGACGTGAATTTTAGTGCCAGAGTTGTTAGTTTCTAGGATTGTTGCGATTATTGGAGTTGAATTTGGTGGTAGTAGCAACAGCAACAGTGATAGTACTAGGTAGTTTCTTAGCATCCTTGTGGCGAAGGAAGAGTTCAAAGTCAGTAGCTTTTCAAACACATAAGAGATAGTCGTATCGCGTGCACAAATGGTAGTAGAGATCTCATGAAATTCAGGACCTAGACCACAAAGTATTTTGACGATGAGTTCAGGATTGGATACATGAACACCAATAGTGGCTAACTCATCTTAAAAAAGAACTGAATAGTTTCAAGATATTCAGTAATGGAGCGAGGGTCTTTAGTAACATAGGCAAACTGATCACGTAAACTGAAAACTCGAGTTTGAGATTTATTCGCATAAATTGTATGCAAAGCATACCAAACTAATTTAGCCGAGTCAGCAACATCAATAATAGAGGCAATAATGGGTTTGACAGAAGCTATGAGGCTAGATGAGTTGGTCCTGACAGATTCAAGTTAAGAAGGCAAGATTAGGAGATATAATCGTGTCGAGGGTCATCGTGCGACTAGGGGACAGAGAGATTCCATCGAGATAACCAAAAAGATTGTAGCCATACATAAGCATGGAAAATTGTCTTTCTAGGTGCCGAAGTTCTGATCATCGGTTAGTTTGATGGGTAATTGGAATGCAGGATTGAATTGAATGATAATATTGGTACCCGTCGTGTTATGAGCATTCACAACTCTGAGATTGTTGCCATTGCGATTGTGATTGGTCATTTTTGCTGATTTGCATGATGTAACGACTTGGTTCTATCGTTATAAAAAAGCCAACGGGGAAAAATTTTGGGTCGGGAAAATTTTTTGTAGTATTTCGAATTTTTTCAACCTAGTCCAAATTTGGATGAAATTAGAGTCATTAAGGTGTAGGGAAATATGGTAACAATCGGGTGAATCATTTATGATTTTGATTGCATGAGTAGTTAGATAACTCGTTAAGAAAATTGTACGACTTTATGGAATTGAATTTGGGTGAGTAGAGCTCCCGTGATCAAACTTAACGCAAAGGGTATTTTCTGAGCGTCGTGGGTTAGATGTGTGTTGTGAAATGGGGCTTTAGAAATTATTTAAATTGCTCACTGGTTTGGAAATACCGCCTCGGCGGAGGGTTTTGCTGCTCTGGCGACGCCGCTCTAGAGGGAAGGACGCTAATTAAAGTCGTTAATAAACCCCTAGATGACCTCATTATGCACTTTTTGCCTTTTTGAGCTAAGTAACGAACCTCAGGCGACTTCTACTCGTTTTCACCATTTTTTAGGCTAAAGGTAAGCTTTTGACTCTCGAATCCATTTTTTTTATCCGTAGAGCGTAATAGAATAGATTAATAATGATAGGGAAAGGGTTTTGATATAGATTTTATGGTGGAAACAAACCTAAATTAGATAATTGAGATCATTAGTTTGATCTAGGGTTCATAGAATTGTTATAGTTTTGGGTAATTAACGATTGTTTGTTGATTCCCGTGTTATTATGATTTTTTATAGATCAAGAAAAAGCAGAACAAATACGGAAAGGGAAAGATCAATTTTTTTAGGGTTTCAAGATTGTATCGAGGTAGGTGATAGTTGTGATTCTATGATTATGTGATATATTCTTGTTATTGCTTCATTATGATGCATGTATGTATGCGAATGTTGAATTGTTGATTTACACTTGTTGTAAATGAGATAGATGAATTATTATATGTCATGAATCACTTGAATGTATGACTTGGAAGTATACTTGTGTTTGTGATTGTTGTGTGATGGATCGGATTGCCACGTTCGACATAACTAACTTGGATATGATTGCCACGTTTCGGCATAAAAATTGGATCAAATTTCCCCGTTCTGGCATAACTGTGGGATCAGGTACCGTGTTCCAGTGCACTAAAGTTTGGGTTTGGGTTCCATGAGAAGACCAACTACTTATGGTGAATGTGAAATTGTTGAAGTATGTGATATTCAATATTGTATATGTTCGATATATTGCATGATTATATTGTTGTACTTAACTTATTTATGTTGCACTTAGTGGGATAGCAACGTGATCCTACCAGCACACGGTGGTTGTGTACTGATACTACACTTGCTCTTATTTTTGTTGAGTATAGGGCATCTTCCAGCGGCTATTGACAAACCTCTCTTAGAAGATCTGTGATCATTGCTTCCGAATTCAAGGGTGAGCTAACATTTTCTAGGCTTCCATGGAATTCTCTTTAGTCTATGTCCACCATTTTCGGACTTAGACATTTGCTTTAGTTAGTTGTTTAGTTTATTAGTGTAACAACCCTAAAATGAATAGGATCAAGACTTAGGGTGTCAAGATTTAAGGTTGATAAATTAATTTAATTAATTGATCATTATTAATCTGATTAATAAAAAGGAAAATCAGATTTTATTTATTTATTTATTTTTAGTTAATTAAAATCCTAACTTTTGACTAAGTCTTAAATTTAGTCTCCTAATCCTAAACCAACTCTCTCCCTCATGTTTCTCAACTCTCTCACGTTCTCAATCTCTTTCTCACGTTAGTTCTGCCATGAACAACAAGAAAAGCAGAAAATACATCAAGAGTTCTTCACACTTGAAGAACTCACTAGAATTTTTTTAAGTAAAGACAAAGGAATCAAAACGACAAGGCTAAGAGAGGTTCATCGAGTAGGGTGTGCGTTGAAGTAAATTTGGCGTGGTTTGGAGGAGTTTCCGGGCAGCAGCTTCAAGCTTGAACAACGTCAAAAGGTATGGGTTTCTCTCATGGAATTCTTTCTCAAAGAGTATTTTCTTTCGAACGTTTCTTAAACTCTTGAAACTAAGGTTGTTCCCCCTTCGTATGTCCTTGTCCTTAGCTCCCAAACGATTCCATAGGATGGGTATGTTGTGCTGTTAGAATTAGGACTAATTTACGTGTTTATATTAAATGCAAACATGTTTTATGTGAGGGAAATTACGAAACGATATTCGAAGTGCAAAAATGTGTGTATGTGTGTGCATCGTGGCAGTGGCTTTAGCCACTATTTTGGGTCGATTTTTCATGGGTATATTTGGTGTATTTTATGTATGTAACGTGTGTGTAATGTGGTGGTTATGATAATGAAAAATGTTGGGTGGAATAACACTCTTTTAACTAAGTAAATTCATGAAATATTTGACTAAAAAACGAATAACAAAATAAAGAGAAGAAAATTCCCAGAAATCTGGAAATTTGCACACTTTTAAAGAAGTGAGGCCATCAGGTTTCGAACCTGTGACCTCCTTCTTAGCAGTCGCTAGGAAAAGAAGAAAAAGAAGAAAAAAGGGGGGCTGGGGGAATCGAACTCGCGCCCCAGCCCCGTTTTCGCGAAAGTGAAAGAAAAAAAATAAGGGAGGGGGCGGGGAATCGAACTCGTGACCGTTTGGTCACTGGAGTTTGCGAAAAAATGAAAGAAATAAGGGAGGGGGCGGGAAATCGAACTCGTGACCATTGGGACCCTGAGGTTCACGAAAAGAAAAAGAAAATTAAAGGGGAGGCGTGGGATTCGAAACCACGACCTCCCAGTGCGTGCAAAGAGAGAAGGAAGAAACAAAAAAATAAAGGGGGATGTGGGGGTTCGAACCCACCACCTCACAGTCCCCCTTTCAGCGAATTTAAAACAAAAAATAAAGGGGGCTGTGGGGGTTCGAACCCACCACCTCACATTCCCCCTTCAGCAAAATTTGACAAAAATAAAGGGGGTTGTGGGGTTCGAACCCACAACCTCCCCATAGTATTGAATTTTTATTAAGTTAAAAATTTAAGAGGTTGTGGGGGCTTGAACGCTCAACCCTTTGATTAATTAAGAGGGAAATTAAACTAGAAAATTTTCCTTTGCTACAAATGTTGAGATTTAATTTAAAGTTTAATGTTATGAATATTAGAAATAAAATTAATAAAAAAATATAAATGATATTCAAGTGATTCAAGATTTGGGTTTCCTTGCCCAAAATTCCGTATTGATGCATAAGTCATACGTGAGTAAATTATCCAAAAATAATGCCATCTACTTAGATCAAAAAAATAATAATTAATATCTTGGCATAAATACAAGATACATAAGTATTGTACTACATAATTTTAGAAAAGTAAGAATCACTTAACGAATTATGAATGAAGCCCATGGCTTGTATGTATAGACACATAAGTCTAACATACGTTCAAAAGTAAGTGAACCTAAGATGTATGTAATGAAATGACGAACCCTAGAAGGGTTAAGTATGAGTGTAAGATACACCAAAAGGCCTAGTGCATTGGCATATGATGAAATGAACATTCACGTAATAAGAGGTGAGTAACTATGAAAAGTAAGGTGCTAATAATGAAGAATGTGGTGACAACATGATGTGAGGCTAATGTAAATGATGAGAGCAATCTCAAATGAGTCTAAGTAAATGTCATTAAAGCGGACTCACCTATGAGAGTGTAAGATAATGAAGAGACCAGTCTCTATGAACACTCTAATTAAAGTATTGAGCTTAACACACTTAATACTAATTATGAGATGAGAAATCATCTAATGAGCTATAATGTCCTTATACTAGAAGCCAGCTTCCATGACATATGAGATGAATGAAATGGAACTTTATACTGAGCACCGATAGACTATATATGAGCGGTGATGCCTTCTTTCGGGAAGGGCGAAGGTTCACGTAACTCTGATGAGATGAGACTGTCCGGCCTGCCGGGTATGGGTCTCCATATATCTCCTAGTCTTTGAACCTATACTACCAACATAGGGATCTGGCGGGGTTAAATTCCCATGTACGCTAGCATGTTATTGGGTCACTTTGGACGGTGATTCCACCTCTTTTTGGTGTGGGGGAGACACTGGATTTCATGATTCTCACATGATCTATGTCGGTTAAAGTTGAAGTTCCCAATGAATGAATGAGGCCAGCCTCAAATGAAGCACATAAAGAATTGAATGATACCGAAGGTGTTAGGGTAGGATAATCAAGAGGTGAGCTAGACTCAGGTAATAACATTAGGTTATTCATGATCAGTGCATAGCAAACCCGATGAAAGTCTTAAACTACACCCTAGGTAAAGCTGGTGTTCACACTAGCCTATGAATGAAATGCAATGAAGTACGTATGAATGAATGAAGCAGACTCAGTGTTTGCTAATGAAGACTCCCTAGTTGAGGTCCCATATGTTGAGCCCTCATTTTGGAAAGTCTTAATGTTAAGTCCATGATTCCAAGGTATCATGGCATATGAATGAATGATACGAACGAAGCTATGTGTTATGTGTTATGTACTATGATATGTGTTGTGTTCAATACGATATTGAATATGATGCATGTTACCCTCATGGCATGACCTTCCTAATCTCAAATTGGCAAGTCCACTGACTTGACTTCCAAAAATCATGTTGTTAGGAAAGAGCTATTCTTTCTCATGCATGTCCGTGGTGTGTGCTTGCATATACCCGTACTTAGTACGAGTGTGTACTAACCCTATATATCTATACTATTTTAGGTGCAGGTACAGGTGGTCGATAGAGTTGCAGGATCATCGTTGCATCTATCCGGACGTCAGCATTCATCCGGAGTTTGGTAGGTCCTCATGCTTCGAGGATACTACTGTTTTATATTCTAGCGTAGTTTTAGAGTTGAGCTAGTGGAACATGTTCACTAGCGTTTCTTTCCTGCTCGTTATTCAGATTTTGTATTTGGGCCATTTTGGCAATTATACAATTAAGACTTATGAACTATTTCTTTCAGTTGTTTATCTCTTTAATGTTAGATGGTTGATGATGAACGATTATAAAATTTTAAGAATGTTTGGCAAGCATGTTTAAAGAATAAAAAGTTTCAAATTTTCCGCTAAAATTAACCTATGTAAAATAAGTATGACGTAAGTAGACTTGTTTGCGACCTCTGAGAGGTCAACGACGCCGGTCTCGTCTGTGGTCTAGATTCCAGTCGTGACAATTAGCTTGGGCTTGTATCCCTTCTTGTTTTAAACTTGGTTATCGTTTAGTACTTTTGGTACATTGACGTTCAGTTTCTAGGTTGTTTACTTCCACATTTGTTTAGTTAGATCTTCAAAATCCTTGTTGAAGTTAAATGGAAACTTCTTACTTAGTTTATTTAACTTACTTCTGTAACTTTAATGACTTAGTTATTACTTTAGTTGCTTGGATTTTAGTTGTAGTCATGATTCTCCCACCGGAGGGATAGTGTGGGTGCTAATTATGACGGTCTGCGTCGTGACACATGAGGATGAGAAGAAGAAAGTGATTGTACTCGTTAGAGCGTGAAGAGCCCTGATACCATATAAAGAGTGAATGTGTGCTGAAAAGAGTATATCTTTATTAATGAAGGTAGCAAGGTATTAAATAAAATTAAATGGAAAATAATAAGACTCTTAAACGAACTGAACTAAAGTAATCTAAATAAAAAAAATTGTTGATCTAGTAACAGAAATCTAATACGAATAAACTACTAATACTAATACGACTAAGCCATATGTCATAATGTCACATGTTCTAATAACATATTCCCAACTTCATAACTATTACTATTAATAATCTCTGCTATTTCTATGTCTTTTCAAATTCAGACACTTATTATGATATTTATAATGGAAGTTGTGTTATTCATTTAATTGAATTTAATATGTGATAAATGTAATATTAATTTTTAAAAGAAAAGAAGCTAAAATTTGAATATTTTTCCAAATAAACTTCATATATCCTATGTGCATATTTGTTATTCTTTTTGTTTTTGTATAATGAAATTTATAACCTTCATCATCTTTTATTTGTTTTATTATCCACTTTCTTATCTCATATTTAACTATGTATTCAATTGTTAATCTTAATATCTATAAGTCTCATACTTTTTATATTCATAACCTTCAAATATTAATTTAAAATTTGAAGATATCTTTTGGTAATCCTTCATTTTACCTATACAAGTTCATCTTTCTTGCTCTATGAAATCCCTACCACATGTTATCATTTTCATTCTATAGTGCAAATGAAAATTCATTTATCTCATATTGGTGGAAGAAAGGAAATTGTTGTCCTAATATTAGGAAACACTTCCTTTACTGTCACGACCGGAATCTAGACACTAGACGAGACCGGCGTCGTTGACCTCTCAGAGGTCGCAGACAAGCCTACTTACGTCATTCTTACTTCATCTAGGTTAATTTTAGCGGAAAATTTGAAACTTTTTGTTTCTTAACATACTTATTAAACATTCTTATTAATACATAATTGTTGACCATCAACCATCTAATATTAAGATCATCAAATGAAAGAAATAGTTTAATATAGCAATAAAGACGTACTTGCCAAAATGGCACCAATACAATGTCTGAATAAAACAGGAAAGAAACGCTAGTGGAACATGCTCCACTAGCTCACTCTAAACTAAGACAGAATATAAATGGCAGCATCCTCGAAAGCATGAGGGCCTACCAAGTCTGGATGAATGCTCGACGTCCGCATAGCTTCAGCGTCAACCTGTAGCTCTAGCGTCCACCTGTGCCTGCACCTAAAATTGTAGAGTTGTATAGGGTTAGTACACACTTGTACTAAGTATGGGTATATGCAAGCACACACCAAGGACATGCATGAGAAAGGATAGCTCTTTCCTAACAACATGATTATAGAAAGTCAAGTCAGTGGACTTGCCAAAATGGGATTAGGAAAGTTAGTGAACTTTCCAAATTTGGATTAGGAAAGTCATGCCATGAGAATAACATGCATCATCATACTTATCATATTGAACAGAGCATATAACATCTTACACATAGCACATATCATATAGCATACAGCACATAACATCTTTTATAACATTCATTCATATGCCATGAGACCTTGGAATCATGGACTTGGCATTAAGACTTTCCAAATGAGGGCTCAACATATGGGACCTCAACTAGGGAGTCTTCATTAGCAAACACAGAGTCTGCTTCATTCATTCATACGTACTTCATTTCATTTCGTTCATAGGCCAGTGTGAACACCAGCTATACCTAGGATGTAGTTTAAGACTTTCATCAGGTTTGTTGTGCAATGATCAAGAATAACCTATTGTCATTACTTGAGTCTAGCTCACCTCTTGATTATCCTATCCTAACACCTTTGGTATCATTCATTTCATTATGTGCTTCATTTGAGGGTGGCCTCATTCATTCATTGGGAACTTTAACTTTAACCGACATAGATCATGTGAGCATCATGAAATACAGTGTCTCCCCCATACCGAAAAGAAGTGGAATCACCGGTCAAAGTGACACCAAAACATGCTAGCGTACATGGTAATTCATCCCCGCCAGATCCCTATATTGGCAGTATAGGTTCGAAGACCAGGAGATATAAGGAGACCCATACCCGGCAAGTGGACAGTCTCATATCATGAGAGTTACGTGAACCTCCGCTCTTCCCGAAAGAAGGCATCACCTCTCATACCTAGTCTATCGGTGCTCAGTATAAAGTTCCATTACATTCAACTCATATGTCATGGAAGATGGCTTCTAGTATGAGGACATCATAGCTCATTAGATGATTTCTCATCTCATCATTAGTATTAAGTGTGTTAATCTCAATACTTTCAATAGAGTGTTCATAGAGACTAGTCTCTTCATTATCTCACACTCTCATAGGTGAGTACGTTTTGGTAACATTTACTTAGGCTCATTTGAGATTGCTCTCATCATTTGCATTAGCCTCATATTATGTTGTCACCATATTTATTATCATTAGCACATTTGCTCTTCATAGTTACTCACCCCTTATTACGTGAATGTTCATTTCATCATATGCCAATGCACTTGGCCATTTAGTGTGTTTCACACCCTTACTTAACCCTTCTAGGGTTTCATCATTTCATTGTTCATTTCATCATTTCATTGTTCATTTCATCATATGCCAATATACTTGGCCATTTAGTGTATCTTACACTCGTACTTAACCCTTCTAGGGTTTCATCATTTCATCACATACATCTTAGGTTCACTTACTTTTAAACGTATGTTAGACTTATGGGTCTATACATACAAGCAATGAGGCTTCATTCATAGTTCGTTAAGTGACTCATACATTACTAAGATTATGTGGTACAAGACTTATGTATCTTGTATATATGCCAAGATCTTGATTTCTATCTAAGTAGGTGGCATTATTTTTGAATATTTAATTCACGTATGACTTATGTATCAATACGGAAATTTGGGCAAGGGAACCCAAGTTCGAACCACTTGGACAATACTTACATTTTTCCTTGACTTTATTATTAGTCTTCATGACATTGGGACCCTAGATCAAACCCCAACATCAACATTCTATCTTTATTTTTCTCCTTGGGTTTTCTCTTAATTTAGCCGAAGGGTTGTGGGATCGAACCCCCACAACCCCTTTTATTTTTCATTTAAACTCTTATTGTCCTATTTCGCCTAAACCAAGAGGTTGTGGGATCAAACCCCCACAGCCTCTTATATTTCACTCTTTATTTTTGCTGGGAATTAGGAGGTTGTGGGTTCGAACCCCCACAACCTCCTTATTTTAATTTTAAATTCGCTAGGGGATGTGAGGTTGTGGGTTCAAACCCCCACAACCTCCTATTTTTTTATTTTTAATTAAAATCCACTAAGCTAGGCGTTTTGATAGTGAGGTTGTGGGATCGAGCCCCCACCGCCTCACTTTATTTTCTTAATTAATTCAGCCATTCTCCTTTCTAGCCCTGAGGTCGTGGGTTCGATTCTCCCGCCTCACATTTTCTTTTCTTTAAATTTTTTGTTCTCTCATTCACAGCCTGGAGGTCGTGGGTTCGATTCCCAAATCTCCCATTTATTTATTTAATTATTGTTCTCTCATTTCCCAACCAGTGGACCCGATTTCGATTCCCCCCAGCCCCTTTTCTTTTCTTTTTCGCGAATTACAATTGTCACTCGGGTTCGATTCCCCTTAACCCCATTTCCCCCTTTACGTTTTTAGCATTTTTTACATGTGAGGTCTTGGGTTCAATCCCCAGTGACCTCACCTATTTTATTTTCATTTAAAAACCCAGATTCTTAACATTGTTTTTGACCGAAACTAAAGTACACCAAGCTGGAAATTTGATTATAAATTTTAGCTTCCTTTCATCAACCTTTTCACTTTAGTTCTTAGGACATTTCATGATACATTTAGTGTGTTATTAGTTGTAGTTTAGTAGTTATATTAGCTAAGAGTTTTTCACTCAAAATTAACAACTTCACACCCCATATGAACATCACGTTGTGTACAACTTTTACACATAAAATACAAGAATTAAACATGCCATTTCACTCCTTCAACAGTGAATACATTCACTGCCACACGTTGCACACACATCACATTTTTTTCTCATCATTTCGGACAACATATTCAATATTCACATAATTCCGAGCATGGATACTTAAACATAAACATCACAAAAACACATTACATCCTTACATTGTACCAGCAAACATACCCAACCTATGATTCAATGGGAGCTAGTGACAGGGACATGCAACGGGGAACAACCCTAGTTTTCGGAATGAATATCTTGAACCTTAAGGGGGTCTCTTGGGAAAGGGACGAAGAGAGAAGAAACCCATACCTTATTTGATTGCTCAAACGTTGAAGTTGATGCCCAAATCTTTCTCCAAAACCACTTCCAACTCATCAAAAGTTTCACCATCAACTCGACGAAAATCTCCCCTTGCCTTAACGTTTTTTATTAGCTTATTTTCTTAGACTTTTTCGTGAGTTCTTCAAGTGTGAAGAACTTTTGATATAATTTCTTTTCTTGTACGTTTGTTAGGCAGAGAGAAAACAAGTGAGTTTGAACGTGAGAATGTGATAGACGTGAGAGAGTGAAACGTGTGAAGTGGTTTAGGCTTAGATAATGACTTAGTCAATTTAGGACTCTCCTTAATATTTAAAATCTGATTTAATTAATTATACGTGAAAGGACCATTTTTCCCTTACAAAAATCAGATTTTAAACAATAATTAAATCACCAATTTGTTGCTTTCATTGGGGCTCGAACTCGGGTAACACTGTTTCGCGAAAACGGGTCATTTCGGGTCGACCCAACCCAAACCGGTTCTTTAATTAAATTAATTAATTAATTAATTAATTCCTTAGTATAATTACAATATTACCCTTGGCCTGGAAAAGACCATTTTACCCCTGGACCCTCAAAACTTAAGATTTCCTCTTTTTAAGTCCGGTAAAAACTCCTTCGATTAAATCTTCATTTTCGAGAGCCCTACATTGTTGGTTCCAACCTTTACAAGCTCAACTAACTCCCTAAGTTAGTTGTCTTGGCCTTAGTAAGGGTTCTGAGGTCTGGTTCTACGCACATCAATCTGTGTGAACCTTGGTCTAATCGCAAGCATTCTTGACACCTTAAGCATTTTCTTATCTTATTCATTTTTAGGGTTGTTACATTTACTTCTTAAGGGGTTAAGAAGAATGTGGCCCCTCGCGCCATCGTAGCCGCTCTCTCGGCCTCGGCTTTTGATTTGGATTTGGCAAATGATGTGATTGACTGTTAATATTTTTGGACAAAATTTATTTCATCAATCTCATTAATTAAATTCTTTTCTCTAAATTTTTTTTCTTATATATTAATTCAGGATGTTAGTTAATTAACATAATTAATTTAATGTAATGGGATTAATTTGAATTTGCGTGTAATGGTATCATTTTTTCTGAAGGGACATGTTCCTTCCAGAAAATCATTATTTTTCTCAAAAGACACAACGGTCTGAAATGACATGTTTGAACAGAAATGTTCACACCATTGTTGAATAGAAGAGTTTCTTTGCTGCAAGTGGACATAAATAAGAGGTTATTTTCGTTTTTCAAAACACAGAATAATCTTCCTCTCTGCATACATATTTTCTCTCAAAACAAAATTGTCGATTTACCGAGTCTATATGTTCTCTTGTTACTGTTCTTGCGTTCGTTGAAGTTATTAAAGTTTGACATACCACTACTTCTTTGACAGGTTAATCCGTTTTATCTTGAAAGAAATTAATCAACAATCTCGGGTACAGTGAGGGGATTAAATTTCTTAAGGAAATACAGTTGTTTCTATACACTCGGATATACAGTATTATATCTATTTCATCTATTTTTTGTTTTTGTATTTTTTTTACTAATCTAAATACAGGAGATAACAATCTTAAGAATTTAGTAGTTTCTGTGTTTGAGGTTTCTAGAGATTAAAACCTTTATGGTTTTCTACTCTGTTTAAATTTTAAAAATTCATTCAATTAACAATTAAAAGAACATAAAAACTTTATCGTTAAATCAAAAATAAGTTGTGTAAGGATTTATTCTTTACTGTTAGTATTTGACATACTAAAATCGTCTTCCATTTGTGACATAAAAATCATTAATTCAAGTCAAGTAAATGTTGGAACAACGAGTTCTGGAATAGTGAGTTCAACGTTGCCCTAGCACCGGCTGAGAAACTTGCAAAGTTTTCTGGAGTCGACTTCAAGATGGCAGCAGAAGATGTTCTTTTATCTCACTACGCTGAGTCTACAGAGGTTCATCAATGAGAATGTTATTGTTATATCAGATGAAATTCCGCCTGAAGAACAATTTTTTAATAACTGAAGCATGGACACACTCAGATTTTTTGTAAAAGAATTATATTCTGAGTGGCCTGCAAGATGATCTATACAATGTGTACAGTAATGTCAAAACCTCAAAAGAACTCTGAGATGCTTTAGAAAAGAAGTAAAAAACAGAGGATGTTGGAATGAAGAAGTTCATTGTGGCAAAGTTTCTGTACTATAAGATGATAGACAGTAAGACCCTCATCACCCAAGTTCAAGAACCGCATGTCATAAGCCATGATCTCCTTGCGGAAGGTATAAATTTGTTTAATACGTATGTTAGAAATATTAAGTTTATTCTTAATACTCACATAACCTTTAATGTAGGATTGGTTGTGAATTGATGTTTTTCAAGTAGTTGGGATAATTGAGAAGTTACCTCCATTGTGGAAGAACTTCTAAAACTATTTGAAACATAAATGCAAGGAGATGACTATTGAAGCTCATATTAAGACTGAGAATCGAAGAGGATAACAAGGTTGCAGAAAAGAGGTCATGTGGTAATTTAGCAATACGTGGAGTAAATATCGTTGAAGAAGATCCCACAAAATTAAAGAGAAAAAAAGAAAGCATCTGGTCCAAAAAGCAATCCTCCTAAGTAGAAATTCAATGAAAGCAACTTCAATTATGGTAAATGTGGTCATAGGGCTAGTCCCAAGAAGGACCAGAAGAAGAAGGATCAAGAAAATTTGGTTGAATCCAAATGAGAATAGACGATCTCTATGTAACGCTTTCAAAATGTAACTTGGTAGGAAATTCAAGAGAATGGTGGATAGATTCTGGTGCCTCATGTCATGTTTGTACCAACAAAAAGTTATTTTCATCATATACTCCAGCACCTACAGACGAGAAGTTGTTTATGTCAAACTCCACTATTGCAAAGATGGAAGAAACTAGCAAGGTCCTATTAAAGATGACATCAGGCAAGATGGTGACTTTGAACAGGGTCTCGTATGTTTCGGAATTGTGAAAGAACTTAGTTTCTATTCCACTTCTGACTAAAAATGGATTCAAATGTGTACTTGTTTCTGATAAAGTAGTATTGAGTAAGAATGAAATGTACGTAGCAAAAGGTTACCTCAGTGATGACCTTTTCAAACTCAATGTAATTGTA
Source organism: Solanum lycopersicoides (assembly GCA_022817965.1). Taxonomy (NCBI): domain Eukaryota; kingdom Viridiplantae; phylum Streptophyta; class Magnoliopsida; order Solanales; family Solanaceae; genus Solanum; species Solanum lycopersicoides. The sequence continues at coordinate 63,899,954 of CM040628.1, read as the reverse complement.
GTTGATATGAAGAAAGATTCTGCTTCTTCTTACTTGCTTGAGTCTAAATGTTTATGGCATGAACGTTTGGGACACGTTAATAACAGAACCTTGCAAAAACTTATTAACTTAAATGTTTTGCCTAAATTTGAGTGCAATAAATCAAAACGTTAAATTTGCGTTGAATCTAAGTATGCTAAGCATCTTTATAAATCTGTTGAACGAAATTCAAATTTCACAACCCGGATTCTGGAATCCGGATCGCAACCGGTGTCGTTGACCTCTCAGAGGTCGCAGACAAGCCTCATCTTGCATTCATCACATTCATCTAGTTAAATTTGCGGAAAATTTACAACTTTTTATATGTATGAAGTATACATAGACTTCATATAATTATTAACTAGATACATTATACACTAAGCTCAACATAAGAGAACAACCATCTAACATAAAGAATCAATTCGAAATTGAAGAATATATCATAAATAGTTTGCCAAATGCGGCCTTATTACAAAGCTTCGAAATAAAGGTACGAAAGAAATGCTAAGGACAACATCCACTAGCTATGTCTAAAACTAAGGCTAGACTAAATCTGTAGCATCCTCGAAATCATGAGGACCTACCAAATGGTTTGGAGAAACGCTGAAGTTCAAACCGTTGCAAGTGTCGTCAACCTTTCCTCTGACCTGCACCTATAAAAATAGTAAATAGTAGGGGGTTAGTACACCACTTGTACTAATTATGGGTGTATGCACACATACACATAAAGCTATGCATGATCAATGAAAGCTCTTCCTAAGCAACATGCCATTTCTGGAAAGTCTAGTCATTAGACTTTCCTAATTCGTTAGTTGTGAATTGTGGTATGAATATGATTTATTATAATGCACTCAAAGCACACAACTCATTTTTTATATGATTACAAGACATTAGTATCATCAACATAATTTTAGAACCACTCGGGCTTAGATTTTAATTTTTGATCCTCCAAACCCGAGAGCCCCTTTTTTCCACACTTAGTTTTATTTTCAGTCGTTTTCCTCTTCTTGTTATGTAGTTCAATAATTCCTTTAGTCCTATGTTTTAATTACAAGTCCAATGATTCATTGTAGTCCCATACCCACAATGAATCAAGTAAGTAATTCAAGAGATTTAGGAAATGACTTAACTACAATTTGGGGCATGAATATATTTATAAATCAATACTCATTGACTATACTCATTCTTTAGTTGATTTCATAATGTGCATAGTTCTTGGGGCATATCATTAAAGCTTATGATCTTGTTTACTTTTGGCATGAATTCCTTATAAGCCAATCTTTATTGGCTAAATACATTAGTTAATCATTTTGGATAAGCATATTTGAATTTATTATTGTCTTTGATATTTTCTAATAAAGGAAGTCATTATAAGCCAATTTTATTTGGCTTTGTTCATTTTCATGACATGAAGATTCATTATTAGCTATGTCCTTTACTTATTGTAAACTTCCTTGGACATGCTTTGACTATCCTTATAGCAAGTAGTTCATTACACCATATATTCATTATATTTCATAAGTCATTCTCTATTGATCATTCCATTGATTTCATTACTTTCATGTTAGGGAAGTTATGGGTTATTTAGTTAACGTTTTCATGTTTTATATATCATACATTTCATATCTACGAGACCTTGGAATTGTGGATGTAGCATTAAGACATCTCAAATGAGGGCCCAACATATGGGACCTCAACCCGAGGGCCTTCTTTAGCAAACACAGAGTCTTCTTCATTCGTTCATTCATACTTCACATTATTCATTTCATTTATTCATAGGCTGATGTAAACACCAGCTATACCTAGGATGAAGTTTAAGACTCTCATCGGGATCATGAAGTGCAATGACCAAGAATGACCTAATGTCATTACTTGAATCTGATTTCACCTCCTGATTGTCTTGCACAAACACCTTCGATATCGTTCATTTCTTTATCTTTCATACTTTGAGGAACTTCAACTTTAACCGACATAGATCATGTGAGCTCATGAAATCCGGTGTCTTTTCCACACCGAAAAGAGGTGGAGTCACTGGCCAAGGTGAAACCAAAACATCCCTAGCTCGCTTAGGTGGAAAACCACTGGCTAGTTCCCTATGTTGACAGCATAGTTCAAAGACTATGAGATTTAGGGATACCCATACCCACCTTGGTGGATAGTCTCATCTCATGAGAATTACGTGAACCTCCGCCCTTCCCGAAAAAAGGCATCACCACTCATAACTAGCCTATCGGTGCTCAGTTTAAAGTTCCTATTTACATTCAACTCATACATCATTGAAGCTGGCTTCTAGCATGAGGGAACCATTGCTCATTAGATGATTTTTCATCTCATCATTAGTATTAAGTGTGAATTATCCTTAAACTCACATATAGAGTATAATTGAGACTTGTCTCTTGATATTCAACACTCTCTTAGGTGAGTACTTTTAGTGACCTTTACTTAGGCTTGGTTGAGACTTGTCTCACCATTCATCTTAGCCTCTTATCATGTTGTAACCATTTTCATTAGCATCATATATTAACATAATTACTCACCTCATTACGTGAATGTTCATTTCTTCTTTATCTTTTAGTGTTGACTCAAGCATTATGGAGGCTTGCTTCTAGATTGAGATTTACTTACTCTATTGATGACTTGTCATCCTTACTTTACATTGATGAAATGTGAATTGTCCTTACATATCATCCTTACTTTACATTGATGAATGTGAATTGTCCTTACATATCATCCCTAGGTGTTAATGAGACTAGTCTCACACATTCTAACACCTTCATTCGTGAGTATTCTTTTAACAAATTAGCTTTGGTGTAAGTAAGACTTGTCTCACTTCCTTTAACACCCCATTCTGGTCACTTAATTAATTTAGACCCCTTTAATTATGTTATAACTCACGGTACTTACTTAATTTAGTGTAGTAGCTTCATATCACCGTTTATGGACGATGAGCACTTCATTCAATGAGTTTCATGTGTTCATAGTTCATTCTTGTGGAGCATGTTGGGAGTTGTCCCAATGAATGTCATGCCCTTGGTTATGGATTCATTGATATTACATTATAAGTGCTTAATATATATTTGATACTCGTACTTCACAAGAATTGGCATATGATTAGTATTGACTCAAGATTTGGGATATTAGACTAGCAAATTCATTCTTTTTGGCATAAGCCAATTTTTACGTATGTTCATATTTAAATTGCCATATGTATGAGCCCTTAGCCAATCTTTTAATCATTTACATACGTTCCTAGTCATTAGCATATATTCATTTTGACCAAATAGAGTTAGCCAACTTTATTGGAACCAGATAGCCAATTTATTCAAGATATGATTTCATAGATGTCTTTGAGCCAATTCTTAGTTTATGGCTTTTAGTGTAACGTTTTAAGAACATATTGGACAGCATCATATTAACATTTGATGGCTTTAGCATCTTCATAACATCACAACAACAGCAAGTCAACATTTAGCCGAAAACACATAATTCACTTAACACATCACGGACTTAACTTAGCATATTATCGATCCTTAAATATTCATGATAAGATTAACTTTACGCAATTACAAGTTCATAAGTTCGTTCGATACTCATCATTCAATAACAATACATGTTAAGATCAGCCAGCACCACATACCAACAACATGATCTCTAACCTATTCAACATTGAAATCAAAAAGGATACTAGGGAAGGGAAGTTCGACGAGAACGACGGGAACAATCCTAGTTTTCAAGATCTTGTAAATTGTTCGAAGGAAAATACTCTAGAAGAAATAATTCCAGGAGATAAACCCATACCTTATGTAGAACTTAATCTACGAAGACCACCTTGAACGAAACCTTGAAATCGCCCTAGAGAAATCGATAAATATTCTGTTTTTCTTTCGTTCGTTGCTTGCTATTTTTGCGTCGCCTTTTCTATGAGTTTGAATGTGATTTAGGTTTAAGAACTGATCTTGAATTATACAACTTAGGTTTAATAAGTTAATTTAATAAACTAATTAACCAATTACCAAAACTCCCCTCCTAAGTTGACTAAACATAGGAGAACGTAACACCTAGTCAAATCTGGAAATTGGTATTGACTATGGTTTTGGTCAATATTTTGACTTTATATTAATTAATTAAATCCTTATTTTAATTAATTTAGGGACCTAGGGTAAGTACTAAAGTACCTCTAAGTCATTGGAACCATAATCAACCCTTTAGGACCATCCTAGGTTAAGTACTAGGATGTTTCTTGAATTGTACTAGGTTAGCATAAGAATTTCGGTTTGACCCCTTTAATTTAATTAATTAAATCTCTAATTTATTTAATTAAGTGACCTAGGGTAATTACTAAGGTACCCTTAAGTCGTTATAACCATAACCAATCCTTTGAACCATCCTAGGTTAGGTACTAGGTTGTCTTTTTCTTGTTTTAACCGAAATCTGGAAATTGTTTTGTGATTTCAGTTTTTCCCCTTTAAATTAATTAATTAAGTTGCTAAATTAATTAATTAAGTATCCTAGCATAATTATTAAAGTACCCTTAAGTCGTTAGGATCTTAACTAACTCTTTGGACCATCCTAGGTTAGGTACTAGGTTGTCCCTTTCTTGTCTTAAACGGAATCTAAAAATTTCCTTTTTAGTTCGGTTTTAGACCTTTTAAATTAATTAATTAATTTGCTAAATTAATTAATTAGGTAAACTAGGGGAATTACTAAAGTACTCCTAAGTTGTTAGGACCATAACTAACCTTTTGGACCATCCTAGGTTAGGTACTAGGTTGTCTCTTACTAGTACTAGGTTAGTGTCAACCCGGTTTTGGTCCTAGGTTGTCGGGTGCACTAATGGGTCCATTTCGGTTGGTCCTAGGTTAGTTATCTATTTAGGGCAGTAGGTTAGAGTCTAGAATTGATTAGAAAGTTAGGCCCCACATGGAGTGGTCCCTTGTGCACGTTTTTCTCCCTAACTACCCTAATCAAATTCGGTTAGGGTGGTCCCCTCTTGGCCGTATCTCCCCATGTGCTTGCACATGGGTTGCTTGTACTTTCCTACCTAACTATTATTTATGGTTCCTTTGGTAATGTTTACTTATTGTCCCAAGGATCCTCACTATGTCCTTGGGCACTGCTTAATCTACATGATCATTTTAAATGGTCATGTGTTATGGTACTAGGCTTGACACTTGGATGCCTAGTAGTTCATATGATTTGTTGAGATGACTTTGTAATTAGCTTAGGGTCTTCATTGCAGGTACAATTCTTAAACAAGCTCATTAATGTTATAAAATTGGCTAACACCCTTTTAAGCCAATATTTCTAATATGCCCAATATTTTGCTTATTTGGGTATTATATAGAAATTGGCTAATACCCCTTAGTCAATTTTCTATACTATGCCCAATATTTCTCAATATTGGGCATTGGGATGCCTACGTATCCCCAATATGCATTCTTAAAGACCTATTGGGCTCTTCATTAGACATGTAATTTTTCGGAATATTACATCAAATCCCTTAGAACTGATTCACACTGATATTTGTGATATGAAGTCAACACCATCACGTGGTGGGAAAAAATATTTCATAACTTTTATTGACGACTGCACTAAATATTGTTATGTCTATTTGCTAAATGATAAGGATGAAACAATTGATGCATTTAGGCAATATAAAACTGAAGTTGAAAATCAGTTGGATAAAAAGATCAAAATGGTCAGAAGTTATAGAGGCGGAGAATATGAATCTCCATTTGCAGAAATATGTTTGGAAAGTGAAATAATCCATCAAACTACTACTCCTTACACTCCTCAATCTAATGGGATTGAAGGAAGGAAAAACCGAACTTTAAAAGAAATGATGAATGTCTTACTTATAAGTTCAGGTTGACCACAAAATTTGTGGAGAAAATCTATTCTTACAGCAAATCGAATACTCAATAGAGTACCTCACACAAAGACACACGTTATTCGATATAATAAATGAAAAGGTAGAAAACCTAACTTGAAATATTTCAAAGTGTGAGGTGTCTAGGAAAAGTCCAGGTTCTTATACCTAAGAGGGTGAAAATAAGGCCTAAGACTGTAGATTGTGTATTCATTGGGTATTCCACAAATATTGAGGCATGTCGAATTTTAGTTCATAAGTCCAAACATCTAGATATTCATGATAATACGGTAATGGAATCAGATAATGCTGAAATTTTTTAACATATCTATCCATATAAAACTAGATTTGAGTCATCTATAGTGGGGGTTCTAAATAACCCCGAGAAGAACCAAAAGAGAATGAAACCAATTAATAGAGTCCAAGGCGCAGTAAACGTCAAAGGATAGCTACTTCATTTGGATATGATTTTGAACATTTCTTCTTGAAAGTGAGCCTCAAACATTCAAGGAAGCAATGTTGTCTAGCGACTCAACCTCTTGGAAAGAGGTTTTCAATTGTGATATTGAATCAATCCTAAGAAATCATACATGGAGTTGGTTGATCTTCCTCCAAGGAACAAACCCTTGGACTCAAAATGGATCTTTAAAAGGAAAATGAAAGATGATGGAACTATTGACAAATATAAAGCAAGTCTTGTTGTCAAAGGCTTTAGACCAAAAAAAATATTTTGATTATTTTGACACATACTCGCCAGTGACTAGGATTACATCAATTTGAATGTTAATTGCCCTATGTGTAGTATACGGTCTTGAAATCCATAAAATAGATGTGAAAACCACTTTCTTAAATGGAGAGCTGGAGGAAGAAATTTACATGGAACAGCTTGAGGGCTTCCTAGTTCCTGGTAAAGAAAAGAAAGTATGCAAATTTGTTAAGTCACTTTATGGACTAAAACAAGCACCGAAATAATGACATGCAAAGTTTGATCAAACCACGTTGTTAAATGGATTTAAGATAAATGAATGTGATAAATGTATTTACATTAAAGATACTCTGAATCAGGAAGTCATTGTATGCCTATATTTTGATGACATGCTAATAATGAGAAAGGACATTGTCAATGTAAAAGCTATTAAGCGTATGCTAGGAGTTGCTGATGTGATATTGGAAATTAAGATTCTCAAAACTCCTAAGATCTAGAATTATCTCAATCTCATCAGCAAAGACCCCAATTGATGTGAACCTTAATCTTGCTAAGAATAAAGGTGAAAGTCAATCTCAATTGGACTATGCCAGAGTATTGGGAAGTTTGATGTATGTCATGAATTGTACACGACCAAGCATAGCTTGCGCTATTAGTAAACTGAGTCAATACACAAGTAATTCCAATCAAAATCATTGGTTGGCAATGAAGAGTGTTTTGGGGTACTTAGATGACACTCAAAACTATGTTTTGCATTACAACAAATATCCAACAGTTCTTGAAGGATATAGTGATGCAAACTGGATTACTGGTAAACTGAAACAAAATCCACAAGTTGATACATTTTCACTATTGGTGGATGAGTAATATCTTGGAAATCATCCAAACAAACATGTATAAATCGCTCAATAATGAATTCTGAATTCATCGCCTTAGACAAGGCAGATGAAGAAGATGAATGTCTCTGAAATTTCTTAGAAGATATTCCATTTTGGCCAAACCAATGGCCCCTATATGCATACATTGTGATATTCAAGCTGCAATAGAAAGGGATGAAAGCGTTATGTATAAGGGACTATGTTAGACAACTACTCTCTAGTGGAATTGTCACAATTGACTAGGTAAAGTCAAATGATGATGTGTCGAATCCACTAACAAAAGGCCTAATTAGAGAGGGAGTTGAGAGATCATCGACGGGAATGGGACTATTCAATATTTTTTTGCCTATTCATTACTTCCTCAATTCAATAATTAAAGCAAGAGAGTAAATGTGGTAACTGATTTGCCTATTCATTACTTCCATCAATTAGCATGCTTAACAGGGAATCTTAAATTATAATTTGTTTACTGGAACTTGTGGATTATAAGACTACCAGTATTAACTAAACTTAAGTATAATCAAGTTATAAGGATAAAAGCAAAAGAGTGGACTAACCCGGTAGAACTTATAAAAATAAGGGTCCGTGAGTGGCTATTACTAGAATCAGCACCAACAATTGTGTTTGTATGACCTCTTGAGTTGCTTTGAGTAGATAGATCCCCTTCAACAATTGGATAACTACAATCTGTTGGGATGCTCTGAGTATACAGACCCTGAAATATGGGATTTCTTTGATTTGGTGTAGCTAGAGATGTCTCGGAGATAGTTGGGGTGGTACTTTGAGATGATATTTTTCACAACCCTAAACCACACCCTAGAAGTTAGGGCCAATCTCGGATTACGACCGGCATACTTGACCTCTCGGAGGTCTTCTACAAGCCCTTACATATCATCCATCGCATATACATAATGAAAAGTAGTGCGGAATTAAAACTTTTCACAAAACATTTCATAGTCTTTATAATCTCTTTCATATAAAATCATAGGAAATACTAAGTCTCAATCTCATCAAACTCAAGACACGAGAATACTTTTGGGACATGACCCATAACATACTAATATAAAAATACTTAGTCTATTACAATACTTCAATAAGAAACATAAAAGACATCCATATATGCCCTCGAGTCAATTGAGGACATACTTCAACTTCACTTGAATGATGCTACGATCCAAGTCTTGCTTCCCAAATGCTCTTCACCTACCAACAACTATAGATATAGATAAAAGCATGGATTAGTACAACCACATGTACTAAGTGTATGACATTATGCATGAAAATCATGAAAATAGACATTTATTATAAATATGCATATTTTTCATTTAAATATCATAATATAATCGTAAGAATAACATTTAACACCTTAGAAACACATAAGATAACATTTAAGTAATTTAACACATTTTTAAGGCAACATTACAGTAAGCTATATTTACTGTACAGTTAATTGTTTCACTGTAACAGTGAAGTGTCTCTTCTTCTCTTTTAACACTTCTTAGCATGTAGTCTTTTCACTAAAATCTATCCTAAGACTCACTTAAGCAACACAAACAGAGACCGCCCATATAACCTCCCTAAGCTTGCCTAAATGATCCTCAATACTACTTATAATAAGACACATACACACTTACAAGACATCAAACATATGAACATGAGATTTCCTCTGCCAAAGGTGATTCTAAGTCTCACTTGAGTGAGTTGTGAAGCGACCGCCCATATAATCCCTTACACACACACTTAAGATATCCTATAGACTACCTAAGATAGAATCATTCTCACTTAACACATCAACATATCGCTAATATGACATTCTCTTTCCAAAGGCTATCAAAAGACTTATTTAAGTAAATCAAGAAGATAACGTCCATGACTGACCTCTTCAAGACTACCTAAATAATCCTTAAGACTACCTAAGGCTTAGATCATGGCCACATAATCAACATCTTCCCTAAATAGAGTCATTCTTAAGACTTATCTAGGTAAGATACGAAGTGACCATTCATATGCCCCCTTCACACCTTAACTAGACAACCCTTAACTACTCTAGATAAGTACTTATTCATTTAACATACTTTCTTAACATAAGTCATTATATTCATTAGTTCATTTAGAACTTATTCATCACATAAAGAACATTCAAGTAATGGTCTTGGACAAGACCTAGGGACTCTCACTAACACCTTCAAAGCCTATTGTGCAATGTCTAGATAGCGTCCCATACCACCACCTAAACTTCATAAAACTTCTCTAATGCTAGTAGGTATCCCATATGATGAGAATAGGCAATAACCGACATAGACCATGATATAAAATCATGAAATCCGAAGTTCTAACCTACTCCGATGAGGGTGTTCTACTTGCCAATGGTAGAACTTGGACACATCCCATGTAGGCACATGGTTAAGGAATATGAAGGGCATGCTTTGTAATCTATTCTCATTCTTTAACTAGAACTACTTCCCTTACCATACTCATTAGGTGTTAGCCTTTGTTCTCATAAAGTAATTCACACTTAAGATTCATATAAAGGGGTTCCATATCAAGTTTATAACCCAATCACATTTACCCTACCAAAGAAAGGTCCACTAGGGCTACCTCACAATGGAGACAATAAGATCATCATGACTTTCCTAAGATTTGATATGATGTCGTTCCATCTAATCAACCTTAAGTCTATCATTCCTTTACTTTGAAGGATACCATTACGGCTTTCGACTTCAACATTTATAACCTTACCACTATGTTCAAGGTTTCACATAAAGGACCCTCTTAACATCATTTAAGTTCTCATATAATTCATACATACAAGACTAAGAGACTTTAGCATCCTAAGTCAAGACATCTAATATTCACATTAATACATGCATCAAGTAAGGGACACAAGTCAACCAAGACAAGACACAACATACTTCACTTTAACACATATTACATGTCATTCTAGAAACACATAACCATAACCATATCCTCTTTAAGTCATCCTATACACTATCATATCATCATCAATATGACCATCATAGACTCATATAGTCAAGTAGGAATGACCAAGCATCAACCCTAAGACTATACACATAAAGCCACAGTCATAGTCTAACATGATCACCTAAATAACATCAATAGAAGAGACCACATATACTTTCACATTACATATCATGTAGATATACATAATCCAACTTCACATAATCATCATCATACTTCAAGTAGTTGCCGACAAGGCCATGATCATCATATTACTTAAAATAACGCCGACAAGGCCACATCAATTGCAAGTAAAGCACATAATGCCACCACCATAAGTGGACCATAGAAATCAAAACATAATTGAAGTCTAATACATAAAATAAAGGGAATTAGGGCAGCGTACCACCACTCCATCCTCAACACCTCAATTTGATGCTAAATCATCCAATTCAACACCATAAGGCCCTTACCAATGGCCATGAACATCAATTCAATACAATTATAACAATACTCAATGAAACTAGGTCAATTCACTATATATTCTCATCAATCTAAGATAACCTAGATATCAATTGAATATAATTATCACATCATTAGATAGCCCATAGAAAACTACACTAGAATTCATAAACATTAAGGGGCCGTTTGGTAACTGGTTAGAGTTAGCAGGTATTAGTTATGCAGGGTTAAGTTATGCAGGTATTAGTTATGCAGGTTTAAGTTATGCAGGTATTAGTTATGCAGGGTTTAGTTATGTATGTATTAGTTATGCAGGGTTTAGTTATGTTGAGTTTAATTATGCGGGTATTAGTTATGCAGATATTAGTTATCTAGGTATTATTTTGCTATGTAGAGATTATAATACATGAATTATTAACTATTGAATATTAAACTTGTTGTAAATAATTAATATATATTATTTACAAAATAATAATACATGCTAATAATATGTGGAATATATTTAATAATATAATGCAAATATTTTATTAGCATATGTACTGTCAAAAAATATACAAACAAATTTTTAATATTAAAACATATTTATATTTGCATAAATAAATAAAAATGGTAAGTATATAAAAAGAAATTAAAATAGTTTATATATAATAGGAAAACAGTAAAGTTTCCAATTAATTTTTTTTTAAAAGAAATGAAAATGGTCTATATATAAAAGAAATAAAAAAACATATATAGGAAAACAGTAAAGTTGCCAATTAAAAAAATAAAATAAATTTATAGGGTAAATCTGTAATTTATCATTTTAATACATGTATAACTAATACCCACATAACTTATTCCACCTTGTACCCTGCATAATTTTATACATAGATTCCCTCATAAGTTATGTTGGTATTAATTATGTAGTACTACAAAAAATACAACCAAACACCGTATAAATTAATACATGAATAACTTTTATACAACATTTAAATTCTTACCAACCAAACATGGTATAATTTATGTTAACTTTTATACCTAACACAAAACTTCTACCAAACATAGTAAAACTGATGTAACTTTTAATACATGTATAAGATGTTTCTTATACAATAATCAAACGGCTCCTAAGTCAATATCAAGTAACCATAACTTAGTCAAAAACTAGGGTTCATCAATTTCATGGGTTCATAGGTTAATTGAGTTAAAATAATCAAATTAATAACAATTCAATCACTAATCAATGCTTAAAAACCTTTAATGCAAGAACCCATGCATAGATCATGAAATTGAACAATTCATCTTTGAAAACTGTAGAAAACATCTTTAAAAGTTGGGCTCCTTGATGAATAGAGTTTCAAGGATCAAAAACCATACCTCAATGAAGATAATTCTTCAATTTGATGAATAATCTTCACTCAATTCTCCAATCCAAGCCCTTCCTTGAGTTTTGGCTCCAATTGAGTTCTAGGAAATTTTCTAAGGAAATTTGGGTTTTTGATTTTGAAGAATGAAATCTTCTAAGTGTTTTAGACTTATGAACACATTTAAAATACACAAAAGACCCTTAAGTAACCACCAATACTCTTATTTTTATGTGGGGTGAATTTACAAGTTCATCCCTCAACTTACAGTGAACTACACGCAGGAAAAGACCCATCGACGGAGGACTATCGACGGCCCGTCCTTTGACCAACGGACCATCCTGCTGGTCCGTGGTCTGGGACTAAGGCTTGTCTTTGGTTTCTCCTATCCCAATACTAAGTGCCAATCGATAGACACCACCAACGGGGCGTCGACTGACCCACTGGGCGTCGATTGCCATCCGTTGGTAGGCTGTCTTGGGCAGTCTTGGCACCAACTTTGGGTCCTTCCTCAAGGACCCTTGGATGGTCCTTGGGGATATTTTCCTGGACTTTTCCAACCCAAACATCTTTGTACATGAGTTTAGGACCTCTCACATGAATTTCACCCAAAACGAACATGTAAAACTCAACGAAATATGCATAGACACACAAGGTCGTTTAAAGGCAAACCTTTCGAACGTCATGGACGTTCTTGGACGTTTGACCTCCAAACTTCACGAAACTTGACACACTACCTATATACACCATAATAACTCATTTAAGTACATTATAACCTCATGAATCACACTTAAACACATAAAACCACATATGAGGCACATATGTGACTTAGTCGTCAAACGTCTTGGTCGTCCCTTGACGTTTCACTTCCAAATCACCTAAAATCTTAGACACTACCTCAATACCATATTATATACCAAATTTAAGATCTTAGACCATCATGACAACCATTTTAGGCTCTAGTTCACCTAAGTCATTTTCGGGATTTTACAATATTCAACAATTGGGGTACCACCTTGTTAAGGAGAAACTATAGTGGGCATCAGAATAGTTGACATGCTTACATCAATAGCAGGTCTACTCCTACCAAAAGACTTCCCACAACCTCTGCCTCGAGCCACACCTATAGACAAAAATATAACAGTGTAGCGTGTAGTTGGCTTCCTAAAAATATAACAGTTTAGTTGGCTTCCTGAGAAATGTACTACCATGTCTAAAGAAAGAAACTTTCAGTGATATGGAACTACAAACACAACAGGCATGAGAGCTTCTTATCCAATGTCAAAACAAAATACTGACAGACCTACATAACATGCAAAATACAGGCAAACCCACATAATATCATGTTGTATGAAAATGAAAGGAGACTAGCAAATGACTATCACAAAAAAAAAAAAAAAAGCAAGTTCAATGTTTTTCACAGTGTGATGAGAGCAGTATTCGTTGTTGACAATGCTTGCAACAGTTATTCACTACATATGGAAGGCACCAAAGAAACAAACATGCAACAAATAGAACTTGGATAGAGAATATACTAGTTAAAGCAGATGAAAAAATATTGCAACAACAGAAACTAGAGTCAAACATTTATCACTAGTATAAATAAAATGAAGCTACCTCACTGAAGTGTGACGAAATATTAAAAATACCACTAAAAAACTTGTAGAACAAGTTAAAAAACTTATGCCTGCATACAAAAAAGTGAAATAATTAACGTTGAGTTTGGTTAGAATATTTACACAAAAAATGAGCTTTAGAAATCTATATTAAATTCTGAAAATTTGAATACAATCACAAAAAAGAATATTAGGAAACTGGAGAAGCCTTTTAAGAGTCTGAAAAGTTAAATACCATCAGATTATGTGTTTCTAATAAGACACCTAGACCTGATGCTTACATTCTTTCATCAAAGCTAGTATGTATAACACTAATGTAAAATGGCCACAAAGCATAACATTTGTTTCAGTTTTTCTTGTAGCAAGGAAGAGAACACAAACTCTCTTTGGATTGTCCATCAATGATAATTAAATGACAGTAGTTCAAAGAGGGGAAAAGGTGAATGTGGAGATTTCATAGGCATCCAAAGAATCACAAAACACCTATCATTCAAATGGAACATTCAGTTACCACATATGTATAACATTCAGTGAATGTGGAGATTTTCTAGGCATCCAAAGCATCACAATATTTTAACATCAAATTGTCTTGATTATTAACAAGAACATTTAACAATAACATCAACTTGTCTTGGTTATTATCAAGAACATGAAACAATAACAAAACAAGTAACAACTAAACACTTAATATATATGAGGTTTTGTATTGAGTTTCATAAACACTTATGAAGTGAATGGTGAATCAGGAGCCCTTCAAAACCAGTCGATCAGTCCACTCCAGTTAGATACATTTCGTTCAAATTTCGGATAATTTTCTTTTACGACAAATTATGGGCTCTCTAAATTAGAAGTTCTCTTATCTTACACTCATTCATAATTTGATGAAAAAGTATCAAACCATACTAAAAAAGATTTAGTATAAATATAAGAACAAGAAGTAAACCTTAATTATAAGTTGGTATGGTCTAAATAATTCCATGCTTCCTCTGTTCCGTTCTTAACAGACCACATCGATTTAGAGAGTCTCGCCTCCTTTTAATACCTCAATTATCCAAATAGAATGAATTAACAGAAAAAAGAACTATATACCTTATTTGAACCAACTTTTTTAAAGTGTACAAGTTATAATTTTTATACAATAACTGGAGAACTAAATTATTAAATCATGAAGCTTTCTTTTAAACCATTACCTTCATACACTTCCAAACAAAACCTCCAAGAACATGCATTAATCTAGTGTGTCACCATTACTGAACCAACAAATAAGTTTACAAGAAATTTAAGCCTCACCAAAAATATCAAAAATATCTATTCCTAATGAGAGAATTTCACCAAGTCTTTGCAGCAAAATCTACTTTCCCCAACAATGACTCTAACTAGTAGTATCGCACAACAGAAATTAATTGCTAAATGATAGTACACAACTAGTAGTATAAAACTATAGATATTTCTCATAATAAATAACATTAAAAAACTTGTTCTTTCAAAATGAAATTAATTTCTTATATGAGATGGTTGAGGCAACATCTTTCTTTTCTAACTTCAACAAAAATTCTTCTCATGAGATCTTAAAATGGGAACAGTAAGAAGGATGACGACGGAAAGAAAAAGAAAAAGGGGAAATAGAACACTTACTGGATGTGAATTTTTTTTTTCTAGTTTCACATACACTGAATGACAATGTCTTTCTTCGAACACGGAAAGCTAAGACTGAGGAAAAATTCAATCATAACGACAATTTTAACCCCAAATCACCTAAATTAGTATTTTCAACACCTTCTACGTTGTTTAATTAATACGATAAACATAAAAATAACTTTGTCTATATAAGCACAGCATAAAGGCAGAGGATTGCAGTGGGTTGATTATCATGTTGGAAATAGTGTTACAATAGTTAAACTACGACAAATCCTGTAACGACTATCAACGATTCACATAGTTGACACCAACTAGTTTCAAAATTGGGGTTGAGACATTATAGATTGATTCATGAACCAAAAGAGCCAATATAAGAACACATCAAACCACAACTCAGCACAGGACATATACAATTTGCTCAGATGATGCAGATTCTATCAAAACTTCACCATCAACAAAGATACAACAAGTTTTCATCCAAGAAACACAAAATTCACAAATTTTCACCTGGATAATAAAGCAATATCCCTAAACAAATTCACCTGGGTAACGACGGGAATGGGCCTAATTACTGTTAAGCAATGCTAATTGATGGAAGTAATGAATAGGCAAATCCACTCCAACTCACGTTTCTAACTCCTATATTTACTCCTTCATTTTCTCCCTCTTTTCACTTACATATCAAATCAGTTACCACATTAATCAAAATATAAATTTCAAGAGGTTTTTCTCTTCAATAAACTAATTTCACATCCGTAGGTACTTTCATTTTTTTCAAGTTTCTTCTTCGTTTTTTCTTGTTTCATTATTTTGTCTAATACATATGAATGCTCCTTCATTTAGAATTGGAATTACCCAAATAGTTACACCTAATACTAATCAAATCTTGGATTCTGATAATGCCCAATGGACAAAAAAAATAGATCTAAAAAGTTAAAGGATCCTTTAACAATGACAAATCAAAGCCCAGAGAAGGAAAAAGCGAAAAAAGATGTATCGGCATCAACCTGCTTCATAGAAAGCAAAGGTTAAAAAATAATGGGAAAAAAAATAGGTAAAAAGATTGTCCTGCCATATCTCGACCTACACTATACAGGGTATGAATTTTGAATCATATATTTTAATATTTACTTATTTTGTTTTAAATTAGTGTCTTTCCCTGTTGAATTATTGGATCCACAAAATTCGTTTGAGGTGAAATTTATTCAAGATATTATGCAATAAGAAAGCGACAGTCTGTAACTATTGAATCATTTTCTCTTTAATTACACATTTGATCTGTTTTTATAATGTATCTTTTTCTTTTTTTGTAGTAATTGCAGAATGTTTTTGGTTTTTTTTGTTGAATTTTTTAGCAATAAAATCAACATCCCATCTAATAATTTTTGAAGTGACTATCTTCGCACAAGATATGCAACACCGTTATGAAAGTATGATCTTAACAAGGTCAAGACGAGATATGTTAGCGAGAATGATGATCCTACAAGGTCAAAGAGTGACTACACTCCACCATAGAAGTTGATCTTGTTAATTTAGAATAGATTTTTATGTATCGATTCACCGATAATTTTCTATGATCTATTATTTTTAAGATACATTAATTAGTGTTTTCGAGTATTTCTTCCCTTTTGAAGATACTACTTCTAAATGTGAAGAGTTTTTATGTTGAAAATTGTTTATTTCACTTTTTATTTTATTTTTAATATATTTAATACGTTGTTAAATTTTGTTTCTTACAAGTATAGTACATATCACTATAGTTGATACTATATTATTAGAGGATACAAGATTTTTCAAAAATTTAGTATATATATGATACACAATTACTTTCGATATAACAAATTTTTATGTATCACAACACCTGTTACTATATTTTTATACTTGATACAGATTAATTAATTTTCAATATATTTAGTACTTTATAACATTATGTCTCTTATAAATTTGATACAAATGACTACACTTGATACTATATTATAAGTTGATACAAATTTGTCAAAAAATATATTATGTATATGATACACAATTATTATTTATCATGCTTTCAAAATCACAAATTGATGTGTTTCAGAAAATGTGATACTATATATTTATAATTGTTACAACCCTCTTAATTTGTAATATATTTAGTACCTTTTAATATTATGCCTCGTATCCAATACACATCACAACTCTTATGCGGTACATATCAGAACATTTGATACTATATTATCCAGTACAAAAAATTTCAAAGAATTAAGTATCAGATTCATTTTGTTAAAAAAATCAATGAAATATAATAGTATTTCAGTACTTATTAACAGTTACAAATACATTAATTACTCAATCAATACATTGTTTATTTTAAAAATAACCTTGTATCAAGCACAAAACAATAAACTAATTCACTTTATAAGAAATTAACAATAAAAAATATTGGCAGAATTGAAAAACGTAATATTTCATTTATTGAATAAGAAATTAGTAAGCTAAAAGTACTTTTTAATGTAAACATTTGTAACAACATAAAGAAATGTTATAATTTGAGAATTATTAGATCTGAAAAACAAAGTACTCCAAAAAAGTATTGATCTAGATTCTTCTTTTGGGAAGAAAGTAGAACTTCTTCGATTGAGACCTTCTTGTCCACATCACACATAACAGTTCGTGTTTGATGTTAATTTTTCATCTGAATCTTTCTTTCTTTTTTTCCCTTGATCTAATGACATTCTTTTGTATCTTGGTGGCAAGACAACTTCTTTCAAAACACATTTCGAAACTGATCAATCACTTTTGTCTGACATTGATCCCATTGGAACTGCATAACACACTAATACATAGTTGCAATTGTACCAAATATATTTATTATTTAATGTTTATTATATCATTATAAAAAATTGCACTTCAAATACATTATTATAACTTGCTCAAACGGATCATATATACTCTTAGTTTATCGTACATATTATTGTCCCCATAGTTTTACATGTTTTAGATACTTATAAAAAAAAGATACAAAACACATCTGTATACCACAATTATCCGTTTCTATTCATTGATACATTAAAAGAGCAAAGAAGTATTTCAAACGTATATGATACTTTGTAATTATCAAGCAATAACACACAAATCTAAACACCTTACACATACAACGCAACACACAATACATAAGATGCAACCTAATTATGAATATCGTTTGAAAATAACAGTGTATCATGAATAATATAGTAACAAACAAATTCCAAAGAAGTATAAAAGATATACGATCTGTGTATCATAAGATTATTTGTTCACATATATTTTGTTATCAGATCTTTTAACTATCTGCAATGGCGGAAATAAGATCCATGAATGAAATGTTTTCTCCAAATCACTATTCATCACTTTTGTATCGCTCGTACCTAACATCACTTTTTCATATTTCCGAATACCTTAACAATATCAAATATTCATTATGAATCTTCACAAAATTTCGCTGCAATTTTTTCTAATCAATCTCCTGTAGTTTTTTGGAAGAACAGGGAGAGCTAATTTGAAATTTTGATTTCCTAGTTATGTTATCCTTTTGGAATAGAGTGGCTGTTAGAAGAAAGAAATGTACGCATGATTTGTGGGGTTCAATTATATTTTCTGTTTTTAGTCCCTTATGCAAACTGATAACAAAACGTTTAAATTAATGTATCCGCCCTCACAATTATGTATCCGAAAAATATAAAACAGAAGGGATTTTGTAATTAAAAAAAGAATAGGAATATAATGTAATTTATTTATTACATTATATGATTTGCATAATTTTTACATAAATAAATTGCGCTATCCCACTCGATATTCACATATAACACATAAGTCATAAAACTATATTTATATATGTTCATTGTGCTATATGTACTTTGAAAACAATGTAAAGCATATGATATATAATCATACATAAGTGATTTCAAGTTTCAATATCTTCAGTTCTTTTCTTTATGCATCAAGTATTCTGAATTCTTTGGCTTTTTGTTGATTCGGATTCCTGCCGTATATAGGAATCACCAAATTGAGAATTTAATACACCTTAGTTTTCAAAGAGTTTTTCCATTCTTAATGGTTGAACTCAAAATATTTAATTAAAGATACGAATATATCATTTATTCTATCACACTCCTCAATAATAAATTGACATATTATATCATAAGAAGTCTATACCTCAAGATCCAAAGAACAGAGGATAATGAGCATGCGGTGGTTTTCAATTTAAATGGGCCTCCGTCAAGATTATAAAATATTGGAAACTTACGTATGTTATTACTTTAGGAACTATTTACTTAGATATACTTTAGTTTGCAATTTTACGAATTTTATCAGATTTTTGTGCGATCAAATACGTTGAGATACATGTATCTCGGGGTACGCATGTATTTCAGATACATGTGAATCAAACTAGATACATATATACATGTATCTAGTATGTATCTGGTGTGATTCACATGTATCTAAGATACATGGTTATTTCGGTCGCCTCCCCTATCTCGCTCGCCTCTTTCCTTATTGTAGTTTATCTAGTAGAAAAAAATACACATAGCTAGGTGTATTTTTCTCAATATATGATTAAAAAAACTCTTAATTAGTAGTAAAATACGTAATATTTTGAAAATATAAATAATAATCATAGATATTTTAGTGAAGTATATCTAAAGATATAGTTTTCCTAAGAATATTAATCGAAATGATGATTATTATTTAGCAGCAAATCATCTGTTGATAATGTTGATGAACATATCAATAAAGCAAATCAGTTTTATTGGGATGTATAGTTTTATTGGGATGTATATTTTACTAAGAAAATATCATAAATCTATCCTTTAACTGTTCCTCCTCCTTTTCTTTCTTCTTTAATTAGTCTAATAAATTTTTGGAAAAAATAGTTCAATAAATAGTCGGTATATACCTCACGTTTAGTTAAGCTATGTACAAATTTTTGAGTGTATCATAATATATAGTTAGGATATAGCTCATGTAGATAATTTTTGAGTGTATCATAATATATTAATATTAATCGCGAGTGATAATTATAGCAAACTATAAGTATGAGGACTAATTAAATAATATAAATTTGTGTAACCGCATAATTTTCTATTTAAATTATCATATGTTATCCTTCTTTAAAAGCTTGCCCTGTCCACATAATCAGTTTTAAGAGAGCAAAGTTAAACACCCCCGGCAGATCGTCTATTACAATAGTGGATGTACAAACGAATGTATTTTATGTCATCGCAAACTAGTAATACCTTAAAGACTCGTAATAATTAAGTTCATAATATAAAGAGTAAATAGTCCTATAAAATAATATGGGAAAATAACAAAAATCTCACATTTAAATTTTTTTATTATCATTATTCTCTATTAATTTTATAAATTCCCAAAATTCCTTATTTTTGCGCATCAGATTAATGTATCCCCGTATCAGATTAATGTATCTCGCGCATCAGATTAATGTATCATGTATAAAATATACATCAGATTAGTGTATCATGTATAAAATGTAATTTATCTTACTTAACGATTATTTTATCTCGCGCATCAGATTAATGTATCATCGCTTATATTATTGTATCAGTTTTAGGAATTTCTATAGTTATAAACTTATAAGAAACAAATAGTAATTTTACCTTAAAAGCATGTTATTTTTGTCTTTTTCCCTAATAATATTAAAGGCATTATCTTCCACAAAATGGCCCATGATCATCATCCATAAAAGCCGGCTTAACTTTAAAAAATAATTTTTAAAAAAAAAAATCAAACTTTAGTACTTTCTCTGTCCCTAATTACTTATTTATTTAAGAAAATAATTATTGATATAGTGAGTTTACCATTTTATTCCTATAAATTGTGAAATTGATGAATTAAAAGTTTAATATTTTCCAGAATATCTATTTTTTTCAAAATAATTATTAACTGAGGGTATAATAGGTAAAGAATTTATCCAATCCTGATTTGTCAAGATAGACAAGTAATTAGGGACAAAAAAAGGTGAACAAGTAATTAGGGACATAGAGTAACTTTGAGTTAATATCTCAAAAGGTCACTCAACTTTGAGAATTTATCTTAAAAAGTCATTAAATTTTGTTTTGTATCAATAAAATCACTTAACTTAGACTTTGTTTCGCATGTAACTAAGATACATGACTATCTCGGTCGCCTCCCCTACCTCGCTCCCCTCTTTCCTTATTGTAATGTATCTAGTAGGAAAAAAATACATATATCTAGGTATATTTTCTTTAATATATGATTAAAAAAACTCTTAATTAGTGATAAAATACGTAATATTTTGAAAATATAGATAATAATCATAGGTATCTTAGTGAAGTATGTCTAAAGATATAGTTTCTTCTAAGAATATCAATCGAAATGATGGATTATTAATTAGCAGCGAATCATATGTTGATAATGTTGATGAACATATCAATAAAGCAAAACAGTTTTATTGGATGTATATTTTACTAAGAAAATATCATAATCTATCCTTTAACTGTTTCTCATCCTTTTCTTTCTTCTTTAATTAGTCTAATAAATATTTGGAAAAAATAGTTTAATAAATTGTTGGTATATATTTCATGTATAGCTAAGCTATGTATAAATTTTTGAGTGTATCATAATGTATAGTTAGTGTATAGCTTATGTAGAGCTAAGCTATAAGAGAAAATTGTATATAGTAGCAAACTATTAATTCAAATTAAATGCTATAAATATACTTTGATTTAATTGTACCCTATATCAAACTATAGCTATTTTCGCCACTCTCCTTGGTGGGATCTCGCTCGCCACTCTCGTTTGGTGGCAGTCTCGCTCGTCTCTCTTGCTTTTTTTACAAACACAAATGTATAAAATGTGTTTGTGTTTGTATAAAGCGAGAGGAATTGTATAAATCCATATATTTTCGTTCTCCTCTCTCCCCTCTCCCAGATCTCGCTCGCGACTCTCCCTAATCTCGCTCGCCACCCTCGCCTCTCTCACTTATACAAACAGAAATGAAATGTATAAATTGCGTTTCTGTTTGTATAAAGCGAGAGAAAATTATATATACACATGCAAATACATATCTTTTCGTCCTATACACTTATAATTATACAATAAAAATACTCCCCTGCCCAGTTTCTTTTGCCTTTCTCTCTTTCTCGTTTTATACAAATTCAAATTGTATATAATTTCTCTCTTTCTCATTTTATACAATTCGATTCAATTGTATATACCCTGCCCAAGTCTCTTTTGCCTTTCTCTCTTTCTCATTTTATACAAACTCAAATTGTATATAATCGTCCTATACACTTATAATTATACAATACAAATATTTTCCTGCCCAAGTCTCTTTTGCCTTTCTTTTTTTCTCGTTTTATACAAATTCAAATTGTATATAATTTCTCTCTTTCTCGTTTTATACAATTCGTTTTATACAATTCGTGTCAATTGTATATGTATAGCGAATTATACATACATATATATATATATATATATATATGCTATAAAGTGCAATTATGCAAACTTTGTTATAGCATACAAATATAAATTTTGTATTTGCTATCTGTGAAAATTGTCCAGCTATCATAATGTATAATCAATGTATACTTTCTAAGACTTTTGACTATTCTTTATGTAAATAAAAACATAGTAGTTAATTATATTTGTGGTAAACTAATAATTACTTTATGTATATATTAATTATCCCATTATAGTATTCAAAAGATTATAAAACTATCAATCGAAATGAACAATGATGATTTTGTGTGCGTGTGTGGGTCTTTTCCTGCTTTTTTTCTCTGTAGTGTTTTGATACACCATCCAGTAAGTGACACACACACCAAACATGTTGATAAAAAGAGAGCTAAATTATGCCAAACAAACATAAATATATTGTACAAAATTTAAAAAGAAATTCACACACTAACTAAACATATGCATACTTATTTATCAAACATATTAAGATTTCACATTTTGTAGTAAATCTAGACCAATATGCACAACCCATTCTCAAAGTCGTTTTAGTTTTATTTGCGTATTATCCTTCTTATTCTTATTATTGTATATTTAGTGTATCATTTATGAGATGCGAGGATGGTGGCATGATTTTCAAGGAGATCAAATGATTATTGGGTGAGTTTTTCAATTTTGAAGGTTTGAAAGTTTGGAATATTTGATCAAAGTTAATATTTAGGTTAACCAGCTCTAATTCGGACAGTTATGTTATGCGCGGAAGGTGATTTTTATTTGATTGACCGGTTGATAACGAATTTTTAAATGATTTTTTAGTTTTTTTATATAGAAAAGAATGAAGTATTTGAAAGTGTACCTAATTAAGTGATTATTGATCATTTTCAAGAGAGCTTTTTGGTAAAAAAAAAAAAAATATCCTTACTATGCCTCAATAAACTACATCCTTAAAGTATTATTCTTAGCAAAAAACATCCTTCAAGTATTTAAAAGTGAACAGTTTTCATCTTTTCTGTCATATATCATCAAAAAACTAAGGGATCCTACAAAAATATGAGCAGTTCACGTGATTATCAACAAAAGTTCTCCTACATAATTTCATTACATGCGGTACGAAATTCCTGAAAAAAATATTAAAAATCATAGACAATATTTCTTAGTGAAACAAAAATTATTCGGAAGGTATGAGGATAAATGATCTGCTCTTTTTCTTATTTAGTAACGAAAAGAAGTTGGAGCTTAATCATCTCTACTGAGAAGAAACATATTTCAACTAATAATATTTCTAATATCAAATAACATGAAAAATAAATGGAAAAAAAATGTCGAATTAAAAGATTTAACTAATGCTAAACTTAATTACTAAAAAGTTTCACTATAGTATTTTTGGCGTATCTAAGAATAATCACGAAGGGATGACTTGATGTTTGTAGATCTATTAGTTTTCTGATAAATTAAAGTAGAGGGATGAAAATTGTCCACTTTTAAATACTCGACGGATGTTTTCTGCTAAAAATGATATTTTAATTAAGGTGATTTTTACTTAGTTGACTGATTGATAACAAATTTTTAAATGATTTTTTAATTTTTCCTATAGAAAAGAATGAAATATTTGAAAGTGTACCTAATCATGTGATTATTGATCATTTTCAAGACATAACAAGTCGTTGAGCACAATTGTAATGCTAATATTTATTCTAATATTTTGTATTTAAATGGTTCGTTATATTTAAAATATATACAAAGATTCAGTACTTTTTTTGTCGATTATTGCTACATATAAATTAATTTTATTGGAATTCACAAGTTTAAAACCTGAATTCACCTATGATTCGAGGTACTGCTTTGTATAAATGATTTTTATTTTTTATATCTAGAATTCAAAACTGAAATATTTGATTAAGAAAAAAGCAACTCATCCAATGCATCATTGATTTCGAAGATGAATGGTGTGGTGGTTGATGTGAAGAAGATGAACCGTGTGAAATGTCTCTATTATTAACAAATAATAATAGAGTATCATCAAAATTATGTCATTTTACACGACTTCTTGATCTAGTATTACAATCAATAAAATGATAATTATAATAACTTTTGCTACTTTTTTTTCTTGTATATATGCACGGGTACAAACTTTTCTTTTTTCTTTTTTTTTCTTTGGCAATGATTTAAATGAAGACTTCTTGTAAGTTATCAATGTCCATAATAATAACAGTTAGCAACAAAAAAGCTGAAGAGGAGCCTATAAAGATGAAAAAGTGTGATTACTTTTTTCCCCATTCATGAATGCATTACACTTAGTGGAGTGGTTATTTTACAGCCTTTTCTTTTCATTTCTCTGTACTTCATATTATGTATGTGGAATTCCATAATCCATATGATACAAATGAATATTGTTTCTTCCAAAAAATTAAAGGTTCTATGCACGAACGCGCAAACTTTCAGGTGTAATAAATATAAGACATTAATAAAGAATGTTAAAGTTTTTACCAGCATTAGTTAAGTGTAATTAGAATCAATGTTGCTAAAGACTTTAAGGACATACATAAAAAGTATTAATTACAACTAAAAATACATATTTAGCGATAATTAAGCTATCGTTATTTATTGATTACCACTAATAATCATATATATGGTCATAAAATTTGTAAATCATAGAGGGAATAGTTTGATAAGTAGGTTTTAGTTTGGGAGGACACTCTAATTTACCATTGCACTACAAATTGGTGGAATTGAAGAAAGGTCCTTCAACTCTAGCAATTTTTGTGAAGTACTTAT
Source organism: Solanum lycopersicoides (assembly GCA_022817965.1). Lineage (NCBI taxonomy): Eukaryota > Viridiplantae > Streptophyta > Magnoliopsida > Solanales > Solanaceae > Solanum > Solanum lycopersicoides. The sequence goes on along the minus strand of CM040628.1, from coordinate 63,874,242 downwards.
TTGTCCACGTTAACCTAGCAAACCTCATAGATTTGTTGTCTGGGTTATGCCATCATCAAGTTTAAAATTATATATATTATCATTTATTATATGCCTTATAAAGTTCATTTAAAGCGGGAGAACTTTTGCATATAGTCACTCAAAAATAGTTTAATTACGCTTTATAGTTATATTTTTGCTAGTTATGATTTATAGCTACATATTATAGGGAGTAGAGTGACGAGCGAGATTGGGAGATGGAGGAGAGGCAAGCGAGAGAGGCCAAAGAGTGTGAGAGAGGTGAATTGTATATCTATATTGGTTAAATAATTGTATATATGTAATTGGTATACATATGTATTTGTAAATCTGACTAGCGAGATTGGGAGAGGGAGGAGAGAGGCGAGCGAGAGAGGGCAATAATTTGTATAATTTGCATCTTGTTTATACACTTCGCCAGTACGTTTGTATAATGCACATCTCTTTTGTATAATTCGCGGGTACGTTTGTACAATTTTTTCACGTGTTTTTATATAATTGAGTAATATAAAGTCTGAAATTATACAAATATGATCAAACTCCAAATAACGAATTGATACAAACATAAACATATGCACTTTAAGAAGTTATACATATTATGTTACACAAACTACATTTTATAAATTGTATTATACAAAATTCCAAAACTACACGTTTATACAAACTTTAGAAATCTACACAAAAAGATTGAATGTATATGGTGATAAAATTGAAAACCCAAAGGAAATCATTCTCATATACAAATACAAACCATCGTATACGAATACAAATAAAATGAAGTATTGTTAGCTCTGAATTATACAAATATGGTAAATTATACAAACGTGACTAATTATACAAACTCGAAGTCTGTTGGAATTCTACCCTCCTGAATTCTTCAAAGGAACACGTACAGACAATGTGTTTCTGTTTGTTTGAAACTTAACGATAATCAATTCGAACAACACTTTATATTATATATAAACTTCAAACAATACAACAATTACAATGCTCTGTAACCTAAGGAATTATAAACTCTAATTCCTAGAGGAATTATAAACTCTAATTCCTAGCTAAGAAATTATAAACTCTAATTTCTAGCTACCCAAAAACACAAAAAAAACCCGGTTTTATATCTTCTAATGTTCTTCAAGTTCTACAACTTGTCGAACAACTCCTACTCACAAAACTCAGATTATAAACAAGACTCTTGAACACAATCTTACAACTTCTCACTTAACTCGCAACACTCCGCAAGTTAATATCAAAACTCTTTCAAACCTCTTGATAGTGTTTTGATTTTCTCTCTATGTAAGTGCGCATTTTCTTCAAGCGAATCTATCGCCCTATTTATAGATTTGGACTTGAATCCAAAACCTATTTCAACTAGAAATCCTACTTGTGCTCTGCTTCCTTTTTCTCATGAAACTTAGAAGCTTACGCGTAGGATTTCTACCTTGTGCGGAAGTCGTTTTCGCCGCATCTTCAACTCCTTCTTCAACTTTAATAAACGACTTTACACAAGTTTTGTCTTAATTACATAACAAAGCAGATATCCTTAAATTTAATTAAGAAAACTTTGTCAATTACAGAATCCTTCTACGACTCGGATTTCTTCTTGCGTTAGGACCTCTCTTTGCGCTTTGCTTCGAAATAAAGCTTTTCATGTAATTTTCCTTAATTAGATACAAAACTTTATTGATTTCTAATTCCTTCTTTTACGTGATTTATTACCAAAAGCAGACTCCTCTTTTGGATTTAGTTTAACTGGAACATGTCTGCAACTTTGACATTCTTCAACATAATCAGCAGTACTCTAGCTTCCATTTATCATCAGCAGCCTTGCTTGCCTTGCCTTGCTTCTTGGCAGATGACTTCTTAGTGGACCTAGCAAGGAGACCTTCATCTAGTTCTCGTTGTACCACTCTAGTAACCCGAATCGAAGTTGCCATGAGATGAGACTGATCGGCAAAAGTACTTGATTTATCAGATGTTTGACCAAGACGAAGTCAGAGTTTCTTAGGCATCATTCTTGCCAGTGATCTTCTTAACCACAGATCACGTCTGCTAAACTTATTCCATGATGCAATCTTTGTCACTCTTCAAAATATATATATTCATGTTTATCTATCAAAGTCAGTTCATGTAATTAAATATTAATATTAATCGAGAGTGATAATTATAGCAAACTATAGATATGATGACTAATTAAATAATATAAATTTGTGTAACCGCATAATTTTCTATTTAAATTATCATGTATTATCCTTCTTTAAGAACTTGCCCTGTCCACATAATCATCAGTTTTAAGAGAGCAAAGTTAAACACCCGGTAGATCGTCTATTACAAGTCTAGTGCATGTACAACGAATGTATTTTATGTCATCCCAAACTAGTAATACCTTAAAAGACTTGTAATAATTAAGTTCACAATATAAAGAGTAAATAGTCCTATAACATTAAAGGCATTATCTTCCACAAAATGGCCCATGAATCATCGTCCATAAAAGGATCATTGTTGCCTCCATTTTCAACTAAGAGTATTGATATCATTTTTGCCTCATATGGAGAAATTTCTGGATTAAAGCCGGTTTGTCTTAATTTAAAAAAGTAGTTTTTTAAAAGGAGAAAAAGTCTGAAATATATTCGAATTTTGATCCCATTTGTTGTTACGATATCAAATTTTGAAAAGGACTTTTTACCCCTTCACTATTTACTAGTGTATTTTAAAGGTATATATGTGCCCACATTGATATAAAAAATATTGCATAATTATAAATAGTATATACCTTTAAAATACACTATTAAATAGTCGAGGGGGTAAAGGGTCCTCCAAAAAGTTTGATATCGTAACAACAATTTCGGCCAAAGTTGAAATATTTTTCAGACCCTTCTCCGTTTTTAAAAAATTTAACTTCAGTAAATTTTAAGTTAAAAAATAAAAAATAAAGATATCTATTTTTAATTTTTTAACTTTTTTTAAATGGTTCTTAGAATATTCAAACACTCTTGAGGGCGGAAAACTAGCCGTCAACTTTTAAGCGAAGTTAAATAACACCCTCTAATTACAAGAAACATTATTATTAGGAAAGTCTCTCATGTTGATAGGTGCCTAATATAATGCTATTGCAAAATCTTAATTTGTTCCAATTCCCACTCAAAACTCACCTTTTCTTATATAATTTTTCATCGAAAAAACAAGTTCAAAGTAATATTTTTTTTAAAGTAATTAATAATTGGGGATATTTTGTTGCTCATTTGTACTATACATTGGTAAGATTTTTTGTCTTATTATTTGAAAATGTGCCAAGAACTTTTTATCCCATAACGCAACAATATGCTTTTTCGATATGGACTGAATTGTTTGTGCATATACATTCACATTTCATTTTCAAAGGAAAAAACAAAGTTAATATATAGTCTCACATATGTCACTCTTTAAAAGTCAATTTCCAATTTCTGTTTCAAAATAAAGTACATATAAGATTAATAACAAAGATATTCTTCTATTTAAGAAAAGGTTCATTATTAAATTTTTAATTAAATTCTACTGAATTAAAAGAAACTGGAGTAAATGCTGCATGACTAGATTGTGCCCATACTAATTTTTTATTTATCTTTTGTTATCCAAAATTGTTCACTCAATGTAATGCCAATATAATATACATAACTTTAACCCTTGAAGAAAGCCAAAAGTCAATTCGAAGGTATTTATCCCTCTCCCTCCAATAAAAAATGATTTTTAACAGCAATAAATTATACAATAAGAGAGAATAATGAAGTCTTTGTCGATATTCGCTATAAATTTTAAAAACACTTACAAAAAATGCTAAATGTCGCTAAAAATTATATTTTTAACGCCAATTAAATTATGGGAAAAGGCTCAAAAATACCCCTGAACTATCAGAAATAGCTCAAATATACCCTTAAACTATATTCAGGCTCAAAAATACCCTTCCGTTAAAGTATTGGGTCACTTTTACCCTTATTTTTAACAGAGGTGTGTTAAGTGCCACGTGGACGCCACGTGGACGCCACATAAGCACCAAACAACCTCACCTCCACATACACTCATAAAATCTTAATTACTAATTTTACCCTCATTTTTCTAATACATACAAGTTCACCCATTCTTATTTCTCTAAAACATAATACATTCCCCTTTCTTTCTCTTAACATTTTCCCTATCCCTTTTCCTACACCTCCTCATATTGAAAGTTACAGTGAGTTTTGTGCACTATATATACATGAGTCCGGAGATTAAAGGGTATAAAATGTTAACAAAAATTTCAAAACGGTATATAAATTTTTGTTTTAAACAAAACGGCAAAATTGCTGGTAGAGCAGCGATTTTGCTCGGCGGAAAAACTAAAATCGCTGCAATAGTAGCAATTTGCTAATTTTAAATATTTTTTTTAAAAAAAAAAATTAAAGATCGCTGATATGGCAGCGACTTCCAATATAATTTTTTTTAAAATCTTTTTTTAATAAATCAGGCAGCGATTTAACTTAAATTATTTATTTGAAATTTAAAATAAAAAATTAAGCAAATCGGTGCCTAGGCAGCGATTTGTATCAATTTTTTTTTTTGTAAATTAAATCGCTGCCAAAGCAACGATTTAAATATTAAAAAAATTTAAATTTTTTTAGAAAATCGCTACCAAAGCAGCAATTTTACATTTTAATTTTTTTTTAAAATTTTTTTTAGTAAATCGCTGCTACTGCAGCGATTTTACATTTTTATTTTTTTAAAAAAATTTAATTAAATTGCTGACGATGCAGCGATTTGTACCCTTTTTAAAAAAAAATTAGTTAATCGCTGCTCTTGCAGCGATGTCCTAAACTTTTTTTTTCTTCATAATTTGTACCTTTTTTTGTAATATTAAAATGAAATAAATGAAGTAAAAAAAATTTTAAAAAAAATTAAAATTAAAATCGCTGCTCTGGGCAGTGATTTATTAAGAAATTTTTTTTTTTAATTTAAATCGCTGCTTTGGCAGCGATTTAATTTATAAAAAAAAAATAGATACAAATCGCTGACTAGGCAGCGATTTCTTAAAAAAAAAATTATATTGGAAGTCGCTGTCATAGCAGCGATTTCTTTAATAATTTTTTTAAAAAAAAAAAAAATTTAAAATTAGCAAATTGCTGCTATTGCAGCGATTTTGCTTTTTCCGGAGAGCAAAATCGCTGCTCTACCAGCGATTTTGCTGTTTTTTTTTAAATAAAAATTTATATACCGTTTTGAAATTTTTATTAACATTTTATACCCTTTAATCTCCGGACTCATGTATATATAGTGCACAAACATCGCTGTAACTTTCAATATGAGGAGGTGTAGGGAAAGGGAAAGGGAAAATGTTAAGAGAAAGAAAGGGAAATGTATTATGTTTTAGAGAAATAAGAATGGGTGAAATTGTATGTATTAGAAAAATGAGGGTAAAATTAGTAATTAAGATTTTATGAGTGTATGTGGAGGTGAGGTTGTTTGGTGCTTATGTGGCGTCCACGTGGCGTCCACGTGGCACTTAACACACCTCTGTTAAAAATAAGGGTAAAAGTGACCCAATACTTTAACGGAAGGGTATTTTTGATCCAGAATATAGTTTAAGGGCATATTTGAGCTATTTGTGATAGTTGAGGGGTATTTTTGACCCTTTTCCCTTAAATTATTGCCAGCTAAAGATCTGTAAAACTAATTAAGTATCAAGTTCTAAACCTTAAGAAATATTAATGACACTTTTGAAAAGTTTTGTGTAAGTTTTTTATATATATATTTTTAGTAGTTTAAGCTAAAAAGGTATGATAATAAAAATATTCAAATATATATTTCTCTAAGATGAGCCAAATTTAACAAAATAATGAAAGGATTAGACTAAATTAACTTAGTAACTTTACACATTGGTGGGAATCAATGGCAGACAAGGCATCATCATAGTGTTTTCATCCTTTTTTTTTTTGCTTTTAGAGTACTTAAGTTCGACAACTTTTTAGGGTGGGCAAGAATATAATTATTACTACTACATTTTTCATTTTCTTTTTTCATTTAAATTATACATATAGCAAGAAAAAAGTTGGAAAAAATGTATTTATACTTTAGTTTATTTTTTTATAACAAATAATAGTTGATTTAGCGCTATCTATTGTCTTTAACAATTAAATTCTAGTTTGGTGAATGAAATGAAGGGATTTGAACCTTTGACCAAGAGGACATGAAAGCTTAAAATGTTTCTTTTTTGTCATTAGTTTTTCTTTTTTTTTGAATCATTGTCATTAGATCAATAAATACACTATGTTAATTAAGTTATTAACAATCATATGTTTTAATATATATATTTATTGAATTTTTTAATACAAATATAAAATCTATGCAAAATTACTGAATTTTCGAGAACCTTCATCCAATACTTTTAAATCTTGGCTTAACCTTTTCTTTTTCTTCTTTTAATTAATCATGTGCCCTAAATCCAATTCATATTGGAGAATGCCCATTATCGTAGTTTTAGCCAGTGGCGGAATCAGAATTTAAAATAAGGGGGTTCAAAATTCATAGTAATAGACACACGGAGTAGTCGAAGGGGGTTCGACATCTATTATATATACATAAAATATAATTTTAACCATGTATAAATAGTATAATTTTCCGTCGAAGGAGGTTCGGATAAACCCCCTTATACCAAGGTGGCTCCGCCCCTGGTTTTAGCGCTTACTAACTATGAAATTTTCTTATTAAGACTTAAATTCGAGACGTTTAATTTGATTTTAAAAAATACATATAAAAACTTTTACCATTCCACCACACTTCAATTCTTCACTTAGGTGGAAAGGTTTGCTTTTTGTTCCAACAAAATGATGGCCGGCAGAAACTCAACTTTGTGAAACTTGAAATGTATATTATGTATATTTTAGGGTATTTGAAAATTGATGGTAGGGCAAATATGTCAAGCAACAAACCCTAAAAGATAGGCCAAAAAAAGAAAAAAATTAAATTGGTACATGTTGAAGATTTTGTGTCACCTAAAGTGAAAGGATTAGGGATTTTAGGTAAAAGGATCCTTTTCTAAAGATGTCATTCTTTATCATGTGGCCCTCAAAACCAATATTTAATTTTAAAAAAGAGAGGAGCAATGGTGGGGTTTGCCAAGGCATTTTTAAGATGTTGGCATCCATATATCCATCTCCTATATATATATATAAAAGTCAAATAGAATTTGTGTTATTCCTCTTTTATTTGTTGAATTTAAGTCTTATGTATTGACGGTACACAATCATATCATTAATTAAGGTAGGTACAAGTAAATATGATAATTAATTGGTCTATAAACAAAATGATAATCAACTTGTTATACTCTAATAAATGAAGTTAAACTTTAACAAAAATAATTTTTAATAGTACTAATAAATATTCAATATCGCTATAGATTTTAGAGACATTTAAAAAGAGTATAAATTGCCTAAAAAACTTATTTAATGTCAATTAAGCTATTACTATATTGTTAATTAATACTTCCTCTATCCGTAATTACTTGTTCTCTTTTGAATATACACACTTATTAAGAAAATAATAATGGACATAGTGAGTTTACCGTTTTACCCCTATTAATTATGAAGGAGATGAATTAAAAACTTAAGATTTTTAAAAAATTCTACCTTTTTTCAAAGTAATTAATTAAGGGTATAATATGTACAAAAAATAGTCTTTTCTTAATTTGTCAAAATAGACAAGTAATTAGAGACGACTAAAAAAAAAAAGTAATCGTTAAAGATCATTAATTTTCCGTGCTCTTTGATCAACTAATCAACTAATTGTTGGTTAGAATTATGTATAACAAGAATGGCTCATTGATCAACCAAACAGTTGACTAATATAAATTATGAAAGGCTAATGTGGTGGTTTGTTGACCTTAATTTACAACATCTTTTATGGTTGAGGAAATTTATATAATTATTTTAAGGCTCCCATTATATACAATTATTATATCTAACTGGATTCAGTTGGAACACTATTTGCTAATTTAATGTAATCTCATTAAGAAAATTAGAGCACATAGTATCAAATTTCAGATCGCCAACCACATGGTGAAGAAATTAATAGAAATAATTTATTGGTTGTGAAGAAATTAATAGAAATAATTTATTGGTTAAGTACATATTGATTACATTCACTACTACAAAACGAAAAATTAACGATAGACAAATTTTTATAGCTAAACATGTAATAAAAAGTTATGTTAATCTTATTTTATTTATGGATTATAAAATAAATATAATTAGCTAGGAACGCTATAGCATTGATTTAGCTCAGTTGCTTATAAATTTTCATACTTAATTTCATATTTTCTAATAGCGATTAGAGGTGGAAAATTAATATAGTCACCGAAGCTTACATGCTTAATAAATTATGATATCTTTTTAGTCACTCAGGTTGTTAGGAACTCTTCTTTGAAAATTTTAAAATTATATTAGCTACCATGCATTAAACTTTATAATTTTATGATTATTAGTGGAGATAATCATTTTCAAGGATCTGTAGGGCCACTAAAATTTTTGTGAGGGTTCTTACTTCTTATCTTACCAAATCATATTTTGACCAAAACAGAATTAACAAATAAAATGTGTTAAATAGATTCTTTGGAAAACATATAAGTGAATAGACTGAGTACTGTATAAATCTAAATAATCATAATTAAAGCATGTACTCCAGACTAATGAGATACTATCTGATTCTTACAAACATTATCAATATTTGGTTGGTTAAATATATGCAAATATTATTAATGTAAAACTTAGTTATGAGAAAATTTATGTATAATTTTATGTAAATAGTAGTGATATCGGATTTAGTTATTCACATATTAGTTATTTCACCTTTTGTCCTACATAAAATAATATATAAACTCTCTCATAATTTATACATATATTAGTTATATATACAAATTGTAAAATTGTAAATCAAACAATGCATTACTATTTTCATGAATATATATAACTTACCTCCTAATCAACTACCAGATATGATATGACTTGTACAAAATTTAGGGGTTGCTTGTTAGTTGGATAGAGTCATGCAAATATTATAATGTGACATTAGTTATGCAAGTATTAGTTATCTAGGATTTAATTATGCAGATATTAGTCATACAAGGTTTAATTGATGCATATATGTCATGACTCAACCCATCAGACTATATGAGCACCTACTCTAGCATCTAAAAAAGAGAACCCCTACCACCCAATTTTAAAACGGGAATTAATAAAACATAATCTAGAAATACTCCTAACTTCATTTAGAACAAATAACTTCGTAAAGAAACATACTACATGCTCCCCCAAAGAACTAGTCTAAATAGGTACAAGAGCTTCTAAGAATACAAGTTATAAAAGAAATAAGACACAACTCTCACGGCAAGGAAATATGAGTAGAAGTTGTTAGAGATCATCATTGTCTTCAGTTATGAAACAACACTGAATCCTGCTACAAGATTATGCAAAGTAGCACAACAAGAGTAGTATCCGTACAAACAACACGTATTGATAAGCATTGTCGATCGATCCAAACCCACCACATAATATCATGCAAATAATCAAAGAAATATGCAACATATATACATATGCAGTTAGAACCTCGACCATTCAATCACCACCCTTAGTACAACATAATTACCTTGGACCCAAATACTCTACCTCAAGTCACCCACCTCTTTCACTGTCAAATCCACCATCTAGTCATTCACTATCACTCTGTTAACCAATCTACTACTCTTCCGCAAAGTTTTATGCCAACACATGTCTTTATAACACTTTAATTATATAAAAGTATGAAGAAGTAACCATAACTTAGCAAAATAGATATACACAATTATAATCACATTTATAAAGCAATCAAACTCTCGGTCCTCACACAGACTTAATTCACATGAAGTAAGTTTCACATGATCACAAACATCACAATCAGTCACACCTTTTCCATAACCTAGGCCACAAAGGATCCATAATCATCATCTACAGTGTTTAACATGCAAACTCGATCTAAAATCATTCCAGCATTTAAATACACCAACCTGGCCTCTCATGGACTAATATGTGATAGATATAACACAATAAATCAATTTGATCCTCTCACATGGAAAAATCATGTAACAATCACGCCACGGCGAAGTAAATTATATTCAAAAGAATTTTTTTTAATATCAAACGGTATAACACTTTAGATTTGATTAAAAAAAAATAGGTGGTCACGGATAGTTTGGGTAATTACTCCAAAACCTTCATGTATTTTTTTTATCCATAGGAGTTCAACTTGATTTTACTTCTAAGTATCCTAGGAGAACAAAGATGACCCCAAAAAATGAGTCATTCCTAAGGTACTTCTTTTGTCAATCAGGTACCTAACATAGTCTCGATCAGCCTATCCAACCAAGTCAAAACAAGTTTCTATATGGGTAGAAAAGGACCACGTCCCAAATTTCCTTCAAGTATCTCAAATTCTTTTTACAATTTTCAGATGAGATTTCTTAGGACATGCTTGAAATCTTGTACACATCACAACATTGAACACAATATCATTTTTTTTTTTTGCTGTCAAGATAGAGGGATCTAATGATTCCTCCTTACATGATTTAATTTATATTCGAACCAGGTTCATCAACATCAATCTTAGAGTTTGTGAGTATTTTTCATTTTGCATCAAACATATGAAACTTTTTAGGAGCTCCCTCGTGTACTTTTCTTAACTTATAAAAGTTCTGTTTAGATCTTGCTTGATACGTAGCCCTAAAAAGAAGCTTATCTCACCTACCATACTCATTTCAAACTCACTTTTCATGAGTGCAACAAAGTCTTCATAAAATAATTAGATGTTGACCCAAAAATAATATCATCAACACACATCTGAACAATGAGCAATTTTTTTTTCGTGACTTCACGAAAAAAGAGTGTTGTCAATATTAACTCTTTTGAACCCATTATCAAGAAGAAATTTTGGCACTCGCTCATACCATGTTATAGAAGACTATTTCAGTCCATATAGAGCTTTATCCAACTTGACCACATGTTTTGGTTGATCAATATATCTTCTAAATCTGGAGATTGTTTGACATACACTTCTTTCTTTCGATAACCATTTAAGAAGACACTTTTCATATGCATTTGAAAGAGCTTGAAAGCAATGTAGGCAACAAACTCAATAAGAATTCTTATAACCTTCATTTTTGTCATTGGCAAAGGTCTCAACATAATTAGCCATTTATTCTTGACTATAGCCTTATACAACCAGCCTTGATACGTTTTTATGAATAATATCATTCTCATTTGATTTATTTTTGTATATCTACTTGGTCCCTATGAAAGTTCCGTCAGTGGGTCTAGGAACTAGACGCTACACTTTACTTTGTTCAAACTAATGTAATTCTTATTTCATGGAATTAACCAAATCAATATTCTTAAGAATTCTTTACATTTTTGGTTCAATAAAGGATATAAATATTGAGAATGTGATTACATTCCTTATTTGAGATCTAGAATGCATTCTGAAATCCAGAGGGGAAATGTGATTATCCAAGATGACTTATGCTTCCATCCTAATTTTTTTGAAACCTGTTGAACTTGATCTGCACCTGATTCTTCAAGTTCTAAATCTGTAGATTCAGGCTATACTTGATCAGTTACCTCAAAATTGTCTTGCGAGTTATGCTCTTCATCTTTCGCAATCTTTTTAGAAATGTCAGCCTCCTAACTTGGATATTCATCATTGACTTCCTCCGTAAGACTATCCCTCTGAATTTGAAGAAACTATTCTATCCCTGCATCATCCTTGTCTTTCAGATTCTCAATTCCTTCATATTTATAGATGTAACATGAACAGTTTCTTCAATGCACAATGTCCTCTTGTTACACGTTTTATATGCTTTGATAGTTGATAAATATCCAACAAATATCTATTCATCACTCTTAGGATCAAATTTTCCAAGACCATTATTTCCATTGTTAAGAACAAAATATTTACAATCAAAAACTTTATTATAGTTTTTAATTTACGATTACAATTGTTCAATAGTTCATACGGTGATTTTTTTAGAATTAACCATATTAAGCATCTATTCATAACATACCAAGAATTGTTCACTACTTCAACCTAAAAGTTTTTTCAAAGATCAGCATCAATCAACGTAGTTCAGCCTATATCTACAAAAGTTATGTTCTTTTTTTCAACCACACCGTTATATTAAGGAGTTCTGGAGCTGAGAAATTGTGATCTATTCCACGTTCAACATAAGTATCTTGTATTCTTACATTCTCAAACTCTGTACCATAGTCTTACTTGATTCCTGTTATTTTATAATTTAGTATCTAGATCATCTTGGCAAAGATCATCAACACATCACAAGCTTCATCCTTGGACTTTAAAAACATCATCAATATGAATATTGAGAAATAATCTACAATGAAAAATATGTATTTCTTTTCTTCTATTCTTCGAATCTTTACATGCCCACATAGATTCATGTAAAGTAGTTCAAGAGGTCTGGTAATGATTACTTGCTTTTTCTGCTTAAATGAGGATCTAATCTACTTTCCTCTACACATGCATCACAAACTTTGTCATTTACAAAATTGAGTAGTCCATAGATCAGGTATTTTGACACAAGTTTACCAAGAAGTGATGAACTAACATGACTAACTCTTCTGTGCCACAGGTTAACTTTTTCACTCTGAACACTGAGGTAAGTCAAGTCATCTCCAAAAGCAATATTCAGATCAATCACATATATATTTTACATCTTTTAGCATCTTTTAGAACTGTGATTTTGAAAAATCAAGTTTGTAACAATGCATTTGTCTGACACAAACTTATTTGAGAAATACTAAGCAGACTGTATTTTAATCCACTCACGTAGTACACGTCTTTAATTAAGTATTCTAGAGATTTTCCCATTCTCCCCACACAAAAATGTAATTGTTACTTTAAAGATCATTTTCAGCAGTCACTTGATAAAGTGAGCCAATCAGGACACTAGCTCGCCTTTTCAATTTCTTGATGGAGTAGAAGTTTAAGTTTTCCTTAAGATTAAGTAAGGTTACCTCTTCATCTATTTTATCTTCTGATTTATCCATAGGACACAAAGAGTCAAAATTATCTCCATCATCTTTCATTACAATGATGGAAGTGTCATTTGGGTGCTTAAGTTCATTAGAATTAGTTGATGTTGATGTACCTCCCCGGGCAACAAAAGCTATTTTGACAATATAATCAGCTGCAACTCTCTTTTTGAATATATTAGGGACCTTATAATTTTAAAGATCATTTTCATTCGTCACTTCATGAAGTTAGCTAATAGGGACACTAGCTAGCCTTTTAAATTTCTTGGTGGAGTAGATGTTTAGATTTTCTTTGAGATTAAGTAAGGTTACCTCTTTATATGCTTTATCTTCTGATTTATCCATAATATAAAATGGGCCAAAAACATCTTCATTATCTTTCATTGCAATCATGGAAGTGTCATATGGGTCCTCAAGTTCATCAGAATCAGTTAATGTATCTCCATAAACACCAAAAAGCTCTTTTGACGACATAATCAATTGAACTCTCCTTTCAAAATTGCCAGAGACCTTGTCCCTTTGTTTTTATTTCATCACCTCCAACAGCTTTGAAAAGGCTTTTGTCACGATCCGAGTCTACATCCTGGACATAGCCGACACACGAGAATCATGTTGGTCCTCCAAGCAAACCTTCATCCTGGTTGATTACAAGCGGAAGACTAACTCAAACATACAAAAGCTTAAAACTGAAATAAATTCAATAACTCAAATACTCAACTTTAAAATATATGAACAATACTCAATAGATGAACTCAGAATTTGTAAAAACAACGCAAAGAAGATACATACTTAAACTACTCAACTTTATCAATCTATGAAGCCTCTACTATAACAGAAGGATATCGGGACAAGATCCATGAGATCTGATACTAACTGTAAGGTAAAGGTGAGATTCTCTGGAATATATGAAGGCTCACCAAAGCTGATTGAAACTGCAAGTTCCATTAATGAAGCTTTTGTTGATGACCCTTAATACTTGTATATAAATCATAAAATGATCCAAGCCAAATGACATCAATACATTGAATGTACGAGCATGTAAGGGAAATTCTAAAGCATAAACATAAGCTTGAACTAATGGAAAAGAAATATACTTACCTTTATTCAACTCAACTCAATGAAACATAGTTCCCCTCAACTCAGAGAAATAGGTCTAAACTCAGAAATAAGATACTCAACTCAGTGAAATATAGTTCAACTCAACTCAAAGAAATAGGGGTCAACTCAAAATTAAGATTACTCAACTTAGCAATAAGATACTCATCTCAATGAAATATAATTCAACTCAACTTGGAGAAATATTGTTCCCTCAACTCAGAGGAATAAGTCTCAACTTAGAAATAAGATACTCAACTCAACAATAAGATACTCAACTCAGTAAAATATAGTTCAATTCAACTCAGAGAAATAGGGATCAACTCACAAATAAGATACTTAACTCAATGAAACATAGTTTAACTCAACTCAGAGATATAGGGCTCACTCAACAATAAGGTACTCAATTCTTACTCAAGATACTTAACTCAAACTCAAGATACTCAGCAACAATAAAAGATGCAATATATGGAAAGCTTTTAAAACAATAGATAACAACTCAGTTGTATGCAAAAATACAATAATAGCTCAATTGTATGAAAATACAATAATAGCTCTGTTTGTATATAAAAGAAAAACACAAAGCAAATCCATGGGAGATTCTATAACCGACAACTATCACTATGAGTTATGTGATGACACAACATCTAGCCCATGCTATCAGAGTTGTCCTATACTTTGACAGGGTATAGAATCTACTCACTAAGTGGATACACTAGTCTACGCTAAAAAGCAATAAGGAATTATCTAAAAAGTATGACCCTTTCTACCCACGTTGGCTACATGATTTATAGGGGTTGTGAGTTGTTAGAACTCTCCCCCATATCGGTGTTCAGTACTACTCCCAAAATATAACTTAGCTTATTATGTTTTAAAAACATTTTCTCTTCCTCAACTTTGAGATTATTACTCAAATTATTTCTCTTAAAAGAGATAGTACTGAAAACTGCACATGAACTCTTTGGAAATTGGTCTTTTCTCTCTTCTTAAATGTAAAAACATTTACGCCTGGGAATACGTATTTTTCATATATTGTTTTGAAGAAAATGAACTCAACTTTAATCTTCCTCAACTCAGTGCTCAAGTCTTTAAATCAAGTTTTAAAACAATTTATAAAAAAAAACTTTAGTAAATTAGAGTTCATGCCTAATTATACACGTGAACGACTCAATTTAAGGTTTTCAATAACAATGCATTGAACTCAATGCTTGTATCTCAACAACTCCAGAACTCAAGGAGTCAATAATACTACTCATCTCAAGAATGATCGACTCGGAGGGTTCATACAGAATAATGAGCATGAACTACTCAACTCAATGACTCAATGATATTTCTCATCTCAAGAATGCTCGACTCATAGGATTCATGTGGCATTATGGGTATGAACTACTCAATTGAAGGACCTTCATGGGTAACATGTAGTAGTCCTATGATTAGGAATATAATCCCAAAATGATTAGAAACTTAATACTCAAGACCTAGAACTTGAAGATACTACTCATCTCAAAGAAAATCAAGTTATGGAGTTCACGCGAATTATGGGCATGAACGACTTGACTCGAGGATCTCAATGATAATGTAGTATCATGAAACATTATACTCCTTCTCATACTCACTTACTTGGGTCTTGAAACAATTTAAAATTTATTGTAGAAGACTCCTCGAAAATACTCAAAGGAACTTTCTCAAACTTTACTCAAATTGATAGTTGATCTCAAAGGATTCACAATTTAACTCAAAGACTTTCTTGAACTCTACTCTTAAATCTTTATTGAACTTGAATTATGATTGTGGATTGATATATAGGATTTATTGATGATAAGATATAGGTTGGATTGTAAATCACTAAGAGAGCGAAGACATGTTTTGAAACATCAAATACAGAACGAAGAACGGAGGCGGAAAGACCTGACGTCCCTGGCGCAGCAGTGGCGCAACGCGTAGCCCTCACTTGACTGAGGATGGTTTGGGGCGCTCTTCAAGTGCAGGGCGCCAGCCCCTCTGGCGGTACAGTGGCGCGCTGCCCCAACCATGTTCCAGAAAAATCCGACGAATTTTCTTCTTCGATTTTTAGCTCTAATTCTTCTAGAATGGAATGGTTTCTTTCCAACTTACTTAGATTTAATACCTAATATAAGTACACAAAATATACTCAAAAATAATTCTCAAAACTCCTAACTTTCCTCTTAAGAACTCATCAGTCCGTCCTAATTCAAGAACTAAAACAATACTTCTAGAACACTAATCAAGAAATTAAATTTCTCAATATTTATGGATAGATTCGCAAAAGAAAATTATGATAATTTGTGTGTGGGTGAACGAACCCAACACTTAGAAACTTACATACCTCTTAGGATAAAAAATTTTGCGAAATCCTTTGAAGAATTGCAAAAATCTTGAATGCTCTTCATTTTCTCCTCTTTTCCTCTTCTGGAACTCTTCACAAAACCTTAAGCATAATTTATGAATTACTAAAAATGATTCCAATTAGTTTAGACTCCTAAAACTTTACCTAAAACGCTTATATGTGATTGGGTAAGGAAAAGACCAAAATACCCCTCATATTTTCATTAACTTTCCTTAACTGGACAACCTGTCTTCAAACGGGCATATCTCCCTCATAAAAGCTCAAAAATTATCAAACTCGGTGATGTTGGAAAGAGGACTCGGATATATTTCATTTAATATCTTATTAGTCTCCTAACTCATCATGTACTAAAAGTTATTGATAGTTTGAAGTTGATCCAAAACTTAAAAGAATCTAGGAATGACTTGAAGGAATTCTCTTTAGTTCTTTTTTAAACTCAAGATGCTACATCTAGCGACCCTAAAACTTAAGAAAAATTTAAAATCCTCGATAAAATCTTACTCACAACGAAGAATGGTTCGAGTCTTAGCTCAATTTTTTTTAAGGTATTACATCTTTGTACTCAATTTTATGCATAGTACATTACCTAATGTAGTGCCTTGGTTTTGCAGACTTATGACACACACCATTTTCATGTGTGGGTTTTCTAGAGATGTTTTCTCATAACCTTTTCAAACTTCCGATTCAAGCTTGCACGCAATGTCTTCATCTTCCTCATTGGGTTCAGCTTGGGAGGCCTTAAGAGCCAAGGTCTTTTATTTATTTTGATCTTTCTTGGAGTGATCTTGCTACTTATTCAGCTTGTGAGTTTTCAAATTTTCTATCAGCTCATCCATGTTGAGAGTCTTTAGATCTCTCGCTTTCGTAATGGCATCAACTTTGCTTTTACAAGACTTGGGAGGGGTTTTGAAAAAAATTTTGAAATTGTTTTTTTGGATGAATCATTTCACCCAGATAATGTAGTTTATTGGTTTTGGAGGTGAACCTGATATGCATCTCCTAGATGGTTTCACCCTCCTTTATAATAATGTTCTTATATGGAGTGATAAGCATATTAACCTAAGATTCTTTTACCTGACTTGCCCCTTCATGAGTTGTTTTAAAACATTCCTAGATCTTTTAGACATGCTCACAAGTAGTGATCTGGTTATATTCATCTGGTCCTATACCACAGACTAGTAGTTTCTTTGCCCTATAGATCTTCTCAATCTTCTTTCTATCAACTTCATTATACTCCCTTCAAGTTTTAGGAACAACTCAAGTCACATCTTCTTTCCTTCCGTTCATTCATAGGAATGTGTGGTCTATCAAGGATAATGTCCCAAAGTTCATATTTCAGTCATAATGTAATCATGCATCCTATTCTTCCACCAGCCATAGTACTGAGCCATAGTACTGATCATTGAATCGAGGGTCTTATGGTAGATTGTCCTTCTTTCAAATTTGGTGAGGCAATCATTGAGCATGATCCTCTCTGGGTGTTAACCGTATAGAGAGTACAAACTCTGATACCAATTGCTAACTTGTATGAGTCCACCACAAGCATGCCTCTTGACAATTTTAAGAACGGTGAAGAACAAACAACTTAAAGTAATGAACAAGGACGCTTACATGGAAACCTTCTTACTCAAGGGAGGATAAAACCACTACCTGTCATACAATATTTCTCAAACAACTTCCATTATCTTCAAGCAACACGTGACTACAAACTACTAAAATCACAATTGAACTCTTCACCCTCCAACTTGTATAAAACTAAGCAACAACTCTATTGCCCACTATATTAATTACCTCTAGTTAATATAGACTTCAGTCAAACACACCACGACTAACTCTAGCCATGAACTCAACTTCACTGTAGTTACAAATGAAATGATCTATGTTCGTTTATAGCTTAGGAATAGATCTTACAATAAATAAGTAGACAAAAAAACTTTCCACGAACAACTTGAAACTTTACTACAAATCACTCAGGTCCTTGTTGTTCATGAGAGCTTGTTCTTTCTTATGAGAATGACTTTTGCTTTTTGATATTCTTGTTAGAGTTAATAACTCTGATGGTCACTCAACTATCAATTGTTTTCACAGAAAGTCACTCAACTTTCATTTTCAACTCAAAAGTCACTCAACTATGATTTCTTTGCAAATAAAGTCACTCAACTTTCATTTTCAACTCAAAAGTCACTCAACTATGACTTCTTTGCACAGAAAGTCACTCAATCTATTTAATTGTTTTTTCATTAAAATTTAGTGACATGAATTTTTAATTATTAACCAAAATTTTAGGAATAAAATATATATATCCATCTAATCCATTTAATGACCCGCCCATTTAATACAACCCGCTAAAAATATAATATTAAACATTTTATTTATCATTAATTCCTTAAATCATTCCCCATTAAATATTGAATATTTTATTTTACCATTAATTCGCTAAATGAATTGGGAGACAAGGGAGAATGATTTAGAGAATTAATTGCATAATAAAATATTTAATATTATATTTTAAGCGGATCGGGTTAAATGGAGCGGGTCATTAAATGGGTATATATTTTATTCCTAAAATTTTGGTTAATAATTAAAAATTCATGTCACTAAATTTTAATGAAAAAACAATTAAATAGATTGAGTGACTTTATGTGCAAAGAAGTCATAGTTGAGTGACTTTTGAGTAGAAAATAAAATTTGAGTGACTTTATGTACAAAGAAATCATAGTTGAGTGACTTTTGAGTTGAAAATGAAAGTTAAGTGACTTTCTGTGAAAAATAATTGATAATTGAGTGACCATCAAAGTTATTAACTCTTCTTGTTATGTAAAACTAAGGTTATTTATTTCTTGTCATTCATATCCAATATAGGATGGACAAAAAACCTAGTAGTCTCCCATTAATTGAGAGTTATGCCCTTAAACGGTCGTGCTCACCTACCACATCAGGCGTGGCAGCTTTACAATTGTTGTCCATTGACTTGTCCTAGACGAAAGCCACTCGGGCATCAGGTACCTCTACTAGATCCCCCAGTTTGTTAAATCATCAAAATATCATAATATAACAACAGTCTTTAAAATAATTTTCCAGTAATTAATTGGATTTGTAGGACGAAAATGAAATTGTTGATCAATTTTTTAAAAAAAAAAAATTGAGGGTAGCTAAAGGGATAGAGAAAAATTATAAAATGGAGATCGAATGAAACTCTCATCAACTTCGAAAAGTGCAGATAATCAACCAACTCAAATTTTAAGATTCTCCAAGATTAACAAATTTGGTCATATCAAACATAATATTTTTAGAGCTTTCACCAGACAAATTGAACATCGCTGTTAAATTTATATTCAAGTATCCCATTTATCATTATCATATGAAAATATATTATTATTTATAGGTAAGACAAATTTATAGGACTATTTTGCTACAAGAAAATAAATAATACTAATCGACAGCGCCACTGGTTGGTAGGACAGTGTTGTTTCATCTATGTTGAGTGGTTCTTATTCTTCTTTAATCTTGATGCAATGTAGCACACGTGATTCAATAATTAAATATCTTTTTTTTTTTCATTATGACATTACTGCTTTATCTAAACACACATATTTTAATAAAAATGTATTAACCATTCTAAAAGAAAATGATTGTTTTGAATCTTTTATGTGTTATTTTTAGATCTTTTATGTGTAATTAAAGATGAAAATCTCTTGAAAATTAAAAGAGATGTAAAATATAAAATAAATTTGTAAAAAGACTATAAAATAATTTTACTGACCAAATCTTATTTTTTAGATGAAAAAAAAGATCTCAATTCTTGAAAAACAAACAAACAAATAGATCTGATCAATGTTTCTAACCAACCCCAATATCTTGCCATAATATTGGAAGTATTTTAAGAAAAGTAAAATCAAGTAGTTGTAGTGTAGATTCCAAGATTTGATGTACATCCAAATATATATATATATAAATGGGGTCCCTCGATCTCTCTAATTTTAACCAAACACTTGTCAAAGTTGTATATATTTCTTAAGAAATAATAATTACTATTTATATTTTGTTATAATAGTATTCATATTAACTAATGAAAAAGTATATTTTATTAAATGATAGACGTATCAAAATAAACTAAAGAAGTATTTTGTTGTGGTAAAAGAGAATAAATGGATGAAAGTAAAAGAGCTCAAGCATCATTCATTAATATACCTTTTAATCTCTTCAAGTTGGATTATATCATGAGGACTTTACTACAAAGTAGAGTAATACCTTATATTAGTGGCAATCACCAAGAATTATCAAATAACAAGATGAAACTTAAATGGTATTATTAAGTAATTAATCACATTTAAGTGCTAGATCAAACTAATCCCCCTTTTTTTTGAATCTCCAACTACTTTCAAATGATAGCAACTTTACTAATAATCAATACTGTAATAAGGATGTTTTGTTGATTAATACTTGTCAATACCTAATAAAATTATAAAACATAATTACTAAGGAAAAAAAATGTAGGGTAGTAAAGCTTGTACGACATATTAGTTAGGTGAAGATTAAGATTTCCTTACGCAATGCAATAATTTTGCAAATATCATTCATTTTATTATATGTTACAACATTAAATATTTATTTAATTATGTCAATTCTTAATTAAAACTTAACAAATAAATAAATAATGCTCACAATAATTAAAATTTTAAAAAATTACAAAGAGTCCAACAAGTCCCTAAAATTTATCCACAAAGCCACGCTTGTAGTTCCCTTAGATTATGGTAGCCCCATGTGATAACCGTACAACCAATTTTTTGTCCCCTAGCAAAAAGAGAAATTAAAAAAAAAAAAAAAAGGGAAAGATAAAGGGTTAAAGGGAATAATATAAAAAGGGGGAGGATGAACTTTAAGAAACACAATTAGGGGCATAAACCAACTTTATTTGTGTTCGATATGTGTTTTAAGGTGCAAATTAATTTAAAATTATGTCACATAAGATTAATTATTTTTATAAATTCCATCGTATTCATACAGCTTGAATTCGATAGTTTTTTTAATAAAGTCTAAATTGTGAGTTTTGTTAAAATCGTAAAACTCTCATTTAATTTAATCACTATTTGCTTCGTTAGAAATTTAAAAAAAAAATCTATCAGATATGACTATTTATGCTTTAGATTATTTTGGTATCTCCTCACTCATCATATCTTGTACTATTAAGACTTGGTTGAGAACACAAGTTATTTTGAGAATAGTTATTCCTAGTGACGGATCCAGAATTTTCGTTCAAGAGATTCGAAAAATAAAAATATAAATGTGTAAATAAGTCTTCCGGAAATAGGCCTTTGAATTTTTTTGGGTTTAAAACCACATTTCGGCACGTTTTTAAAATAAAAAATGTTTGAAAAACAAAACTGATTTTTTTAAACAAAAATAAACTGAAACTATAAAGGAAAATAAATAAATGTTGTTGCAGGAATTCAAACCTGAGGTGTGCAACTTAATATTCAGTAGTCTTACCATTGAGCCATTTATTTTTATTTGTTATAAAAGAGGTTCAAAATATATCCATATACAAAAATACAGAAAATTTATCTTACATATATCGTGTATTTTTTGTCGAGAATGTTTGGATGAACACCCTGGATCGAACTGGATCCGCCCCTGGTTATTCCTGAACTATTGTCTTACTTGAAATAAAAATAATATCATAAATCTCTTTGAGCATGTATTTTACAAAATAGCCTCCCCAATTTTTGTTTCCAAAGTTTTAGTTCCCTTCACAATAGTTTTTTTTTTATTTTCCTTCCTTTACTTCTCTTTAAATAATAATAAATTAAGTCTTTACACGTGTGTTCTTTTTTCATGTCTTTCTAGAAAAAACATGCGTACCTCAAGCCAACTCATGATACTAAATACCCTAACATGGGGATGGAATCTACCTATCCTTATTAAAATGGGCACTTGAGAAAATAAAAAGGAAAAAAGGGGCTTAATATAAACTTGATTCCCAAATTTATAAGAATATTTCATTTAAATATTGAAATACATTAATTATTTTTTAACTAAGAAATTCAAAAATTAATTAATACTCTCGCTTAGATCTTAAAAAAAGAAAAGAAAAGAAAGGAGAACAAGGAAAGATGCCAAATAATTGATTGAACATTACTAAAGGTAAAGAATAAAACATCTAATAAGGGATATGAAAAAAAGATGTAATTTAATCTCGTGTAAAGCCAGTAGTACTAGGATCCTTCGAGTGAAGTTTTTAATTACAAATAAGTGCAGTAAAGTCGTCTTCATTTTCGATACTTTTTATTTAAAATTTAGAAAATAAAATGTGTTTTCATTCGATTATTAGATAGTTAAATTAACTAAATTCAATATATCATATTCTTTAATTGTACCATCGACCTC
Organism: Solanum lycopersicoides; assembly: GCA_022817965.1. Taxonomy (NCBI): domain Eukaryota; kingdom Viridiplantae; phylum Streptophyta; class Magnoliopsida; order Solanales; family Solanaceae; genus Solanum; species Solanum lycopersicoides. Next base: position 63,851,298 of record CM040628.1, on the reverse strand, counting down.
AAGTATAAAATATCTTGGATTTTATGATTTATTGAAGTAAATGTGTATAATGAAAAAAAATGACATAAAACTATTTGATTAATTTAACTATTTAATAAAAGTAATTAGAACATATAAAAAAAATAATTAAAAAATTTGAACAAAAATATTCAATTGAAACGAAGTTTTGTTTAAGTGTATAAATAAAAATATTAAAAAATAAATGTCTAGTTTTGTATTAAGCCAAAATAAACTAATGTACATCAATAATGCATACGTGTGTTGGTTGATATTTATTTGTTATAGCAGCTGTATATTATTAATTGCTAACAGATCGATCATGAGACAGACCCATAGCATCACCAATTAAAATTTTGATTGATTTTTCTCATTGTTAAATCACAGTCAGTGATCAGTCAGAATTTAATGCTATTATATTATATATTTATAATAAGCTACATATGTATGATATTGTAGAATTAATGTTATTGTATCATTGCAAGAACTTTCTTTGAATGTGTGGAGCATATAAATTAAATTTTGCACCGTTGAATTTTCGACTTCATTTATTTTCCTTCCATTTTATATTTTCAAGTCAAATATAAAAAAATGCAACACAATTTATGCACGACTATACTATGAACATATTTCAAAATTGAAGGGACTCTTATTAGTTAAGAAACAGCTCATTGTTTATTATTGATTAAAATCAAGAAGAAGGGTGTGGCCTTCATGATTAATAAGATAGATGGAAATGAGTCTAAGATGGTTTTAACATGTGAAGAGAAGAAGTTTAAATTTATGTGCAAGAAAATTTGAGATGCTTGCCATGGTGAATTCGAGGAAAGGTAAAGGTAAGTGGTAGAAGTACTGGGAGAGATGATTAAAGAAGACTTGAAATACTTGTAGTTTATCGATGACATGATTCTACATGAGAGGATATAAAGTTTGAGAATTAATTAGGATGAACTGTTAGATTATTACTAGGTAGTTGCAATATATGATCTATTTTGTCTCCTATTTTCTTGTACTTCGACTTTAGTAGATTCATTTCTTTCAATTATCGTATTATTTATTAGTGCAATTTGATATTTTTACTATATTCTCTTCTTTTTTTTTATGTTTATTTGAGTTAGATTTATCAAAAATAATATCGCTATCCTCAAATAGTAGGAATAAAACTATGTAAACAATCCCTTTCCTAAATCCCATTTATAGAGTTAATAGGTATATTATTATTGTCTCTCTTCCCTCATATTACTGTTACTTCGCTTCGCCCTATGAAATAAACTAAGTGAAATGAACAAAATATCAATCTATCCATATAATCATTATTCATTTATCCCCAAACATGACACTGAATGAGTTGTTTAATTAGTTAAATACATATATACACCAAATATTTAAAAAAAAAAAAAATACCAACCCAACAAATTACTTTTTCCTTCCACCCTTAGCTGTAATTTTTTTTCCCCCTAAAAACACACGAACGCCTGAACCAAACGCACGTACACTTTTCCTTTTCTATATATAACACTAGTAATAATAATCTCTTCTTCTATATCTATACATAATACACTCTCTTTCTCTCATTTCTCTCCAATGGATAATATCAAATCATCTGCTTTAATTCTAAACAATATTCGAGTCATCAAACTATTAGGTAAAGGCGCCATGGGAACCGTCTTTCTAGTTCACGACATGTTCCATGATCCATATGCCTTATCTCCATTTGCTCTCAAAGCTGTTGATAAATCTAATTTTTCTTCTAATGCCATTCACCATCGTGCACTATGGGAAACCACTGTACTTTCCCGTCTCCAGCATCCCTTCCTCCCTACTCTCCTCGGATTCACTGAAAACTCTGATTTTCTTTGTTACGCTTTCCCTTATTGCCCCGGTGGTGACCTTAATGTCCTACGTTACACTCAAAGTGATCACGTTTTTTCACCTTCTGCTATCCGTTTTTATTTAGCTGAAATTTTACTTGCACTTGAATATCTTCACACTTTAGGCATTGCTTATCGCGATTTGAAACCTGAGAACGTACTTATTCAACAATCCGGTCATGTTACTTTAACAGATTTCGATCTATCTACAACCTTAACTCCGAAGAAGAATCTCGAATTCTATTCAGATCCAGAAAACAACGATAATCTCCAACCATCACTATCAACGCAATCACAACCACAAATATTCAAATTCAGAAAATTTGCTAAATCCATGCTTATGAATAAGACAAAGTGCAAATCTAATACCAGAAATGGGTTAAGGAAAGTGAAAAGTGCAAGAGTATCTCCAGTGAGCAGAAGGAATCGTAGTTCGTTTTACGAACGTTCAAATTCATTTGTTGGTACAGAAGAATACGTAGCACCTGAAATTATACGTGGAGAAGGTCATGAATTTTCAGTTGATTGGTGGGCGCTTGGTATTTTGTGTTACGAGATGTTATATGGAACGACGCCGTTCAAAGGGAAAAATAGAAAGGAAACGTTCAGGAGAATATTGATGATGGAGCCGGAGTTCATCGGAAAGAAGAATGATTTAGCCGATTTGATCGGAAAATTGCTCGAGAAAGATCCCACGCGCCGGTTGGGTTACCGGAGAGGCGCGTCGGAGATAAAAGAACATGAGTTTTTTCGAGGGATGAAATGGGATATGTTAATGGAAGTTGTACGTCCGCCGTTTTTGCCGTTAAAAGATGTAACGGAAGAGGTGAAGAAAGGGGGGATTAATATAACGGAGTATTTTCAGAAATTGAAGGCACCACCGTCACCGTTATGGTCACCTTCACATGATGAGTGGACAAATAACGTTTCACTAACGGAGTTTTAATGTAAAGATTGTAGTTTTTTTTTTTTGTAAATAATATTAGCTGTTTATTGTTTTTTAGATTTAAAAAGAGGTGTATATATACGCACTTGCGGTGGCGCGTGGGGAATTATTGGATTATATGGGGTGGTGGTATAATGAGGAATAAAGATGATTATATATTGAGGGCATATTTGGAATTCTATTATTTTGGACAAAATGATTGTTACTCCCCTTTTATTTTGAAGAAAGGTATTTTCGCTTTTCTTTTTTTTAAATTGACTATAATTATTTGCATCTTAATAGTAAAATCCTTTTGATTTTGTTTATAGAGGAACTTAACTTTGAGGGAAAGAAAATAATAATTGCTTAAATTCAAAATACTTTTCCAAGAAGTAGGTATCTTAAGATTATTTGAAGACAATACAAGGAAGGAATTAGTAGTATATAGTATAATTTTTAATTTATTGAAGAGCAAATCGAACATATTTGTGTGAAAGAAAAAAGGTAAATTAAGATTATTGGGAAAAAAAATAGAAGAAAGGAAATAGTAGTATTATTGCCGAGGGATGATTTAAGAATTATATTTTATTATTTTGAGATAAGAATTTTGCTACAACGAATTTGATTTACGATATTCAAACTAAATAATCAATAATTAAATTGAATAAATTTACTAACACATATTCAAGGTCCCAACAAAACTATTAGACACGTTTCACAAAGCTAAAAAAATATTTATTTTTTCCTAGTATAATATAATGCCATAATAATATAGAAAAAAACATAAAATTATCATTTTCGGATTTTTAAAAAGACATTAACTTCGCAACTATCTTACTATCCCACGAAATAATATTAAACATATATTATTATATTATTTTTTGATCAATCTCAAATTTGTAAGAAGCAAGTATGTTCACACACCAAGCATAACATGACACGTGTTAATTTAGTTTATATATTTATTTTATTTTAAGTTTTTTATTTATCTATTTTTCTCTCTCTTTCTTTTGAATTTTAATTTTGATTTATCTTAAATTTTATTTCATCTTCCACCTTTCACTTTTAGGTAATTCATCACTCTATTTTCTTTTTTCTCTTCACCTCCTAGCTCCCATGTCAAATAAAATCTCACTCGTTTTTTTTCTCTTTTCTTTTCTTCTTCTTCTCCGGTCAAATTCTTTATAAAATTCATACTATTTAACAAATTAATTATTTTCTAAGAAAATTTAAAATTTTGAAGTATCATCAACTAATCATTTTCATATAAATTCAAAATTCAAAATCATAATTTAAAGAATCAATTAATTCCCAAAAATTGAAAGAACTTAATTGAAATGGATAAAAAATAAACTGTATGATACTTCCTAATCATCTCATTAATTTATCTCATTTTCATATAACTTCAAAACTAAAAATGATAATTTTGAAAAAAAATCATAATTCTCCGAAAATTGAAAAGTTTTAATTGAATTTTGGATTAAAAAGACTAAATAATACCTACTAATCATCTTGAAATCTAATGGGTGTAGATATCATATTGTTAAAATTTAATAAACTATTTAGATATAGTTTTAAAATTGAAGAGAATTAAACTAATAGTAGTAAAAAGGGAGATGGAGTTGTGATAAAAAGTGACATTTAAAGTGAGAAGTTTCAATGAAGATGAAAATGAAATTTTGAAGAAGAAGGAAGAAAGAAAAATAAAAAAATAATAAGGAAAAAAAGTTTAAATAATAAAAAAATAAAAAAATGTATTTTATAGGAAAATTCTTGCAAAAATAAAATTATATTCGTTTATTTAGTTTATTCACACTCTTTAAGAGAGTGCATACACTCTACATGCCAGGTGGATAAAAAATAATATAATAATATCAATGCAAAATTATTTAGGGAGATAATAGACGCTTGCATAATTTAGATATCTTTTTAAAAATTTGGAATAACTTCAGGTGTTAGTTTATGTCTTTTCTCAATAATATGCTCATTCTATAGTTATTTTATTTCATTTTAAGACTCGAATAATTTGATATTGACACACAAGCCAACATGAAGTTCTTTTTGCCGTTTGTGAAGTTCAAGTAGATACAATATATATGTACATTTTATAGAGTTATTTAATATATTAATTTTTGTTTTGCTCTTAGTCTAACCTTGAAAAACTAATTAAACTTTGGCACTTGTTTAATCCAAAATTAATAAAACCAAATTGTTTTTTCTTTTATCTTTTTTTTCCCTTTATCAATCTTTTGGCAATAGCCTTACATTGAACAAATTTCCATTTTAATTGCGATTAAAATTCTCTTACAATTATTTTTACCAAGATTAGAAGAAGGGGAAATATTTGTTCACTTGAGGTGGTGCTTGTAGTGGTCCTAGTGCTATTGCATTATTTTATTTTTAATGGTTTAGACTACTATAAGGCTAGTTTAATTATCATGTATAAAAAAAATCTTTTACTTTTGCAAATTCCTAATCACTTTCCTCTTTACATTAATTAATTTTTAATTACTTGAAAGACGTGCACTTACATGATTACTAGACAATGCCTTCTGAATTTACGGGGCTGAATTTGATGTCATTTAGCCTAACTTTAGTATTTTTTTAATCACTTTAATAAAACAACTTTTTAGCCTTTAACATAGACTTTGTTTTTTATTTTTATTTTTAAATAGAAAATGAAATAAATAAAAATTCATTCAGTTCAACATTTCGCAATATTTTGGACCAAATTTTTAAAAATATGATCTTCAAATATCAGAAAATTGATCACCGAAAAATTTCACTCATTCACAAATTTTATTTTTAAGTTAATGTATGTTCAAATATAACTTTAAGTTTCCAAAATCATAATTTCAAAAACTCAAAATATCAATGTTCAACCTCAAAAACTATGGCAAACAAGAGCTGAGACTAGAGAAATTGTTGGAATCGAAACAACAGAATATTATGCGAAAGTTAATAATTGCAAATTATAACTTGCGTCAATTCATGATCTACATATGAGAAGTTAACATAAAATAAAATATTAAGACTATAGAGAGAACGATCTCTTCCTAACTAAAACTCTTTAAATGACTATTATTTCACTTTTTTATTTTAATGAGATAAAAATCGTGTTATCGAAAAACTGATATTCAAACTTATCGAACTTTAAACTTTTTCTTTTTTCTTTTTAAAAAAGAAAAGATATAAAAAGTTCTTTTCCATTAAGAATTTCTTTTTTACCAAAGAGAATCTTTTGATTTCAAAACACAATTAGAATCCAAATAAGGTAGAAAATTTAAAACAATTTCAACACAAATTATTTTTGATAAAATATTGTTTATCTTCGTTCTTCACATAATCTTCATCGTTGTTGGTTATCATGATTAAAGAATAATGTTAATCATTATGGATTAATATAATTTTAAAGTATTTTTTTAAGATGCTATAACAAAAATATGAATGAAAATATTTATTATTTTGAACTTGTTTGCAACTTGATATGAAACAAGTTTTTTACCTACTTTGAGCCGTCGATATGTCAATGTAAATCAGACGATAAAAAAATTTTAAAAAATACTTTATGATATGAATTTTGTTAATTCATGACTTAAATATGAAAAAACTAATCTAAAAAATTATTGAAATTATAGAGATAGTAATATTTCACTTTAAGCAAAATGCTCTAGTCGACAAAACCTATGGATATTATTTTGTACTAATGAATAAAGTTAATATTTAATTTATAGAAGTTCAAATTTTTTCTTTCAACAAAAGAGTATATAAAAAAGAGTTTTTTTCCATGTACTAAAAATTCTTTTTGAATTAAAATACAATTATGTAGTTACTAAATAAGATTGAAAATTGCCAATCCTAATAAGAATGACCCCTAAGAGAAAGTGAAAAGTGAATCAAAAGTAGCTTTTATTGTTGACTAATTATTTACAGCCACTTGTTAACATGAGTGCTCATCTTTACTCTAAGGTAAATGTGGACATAAAAATTTGCTACAAACTTTCTACATTAATATGATCAGTTGAGTCATAAAGTTGTTGGTCAAAGTCTTAATCCTATCCTTGAAGAAAAAAAAAAATTCTATTATTGTTAGAAGAATTTTGTCTACCTTGTCTTCAAAGATTACAAGGTCTTTGGCCATGAGTAATTGGTGTTTAATCGAAAAATCGTTATTTCAGTTAACAGTAAAAATTATCAGAAGAAGTTAAATATAAGTGAATTTAGGTCAATTGAATTCATTTCCTTTAAGCTAAAACACCAAGATGATTAAAAAAAATGTAAAGGGGAGGTTGCAAATGCGAAAATCCTCATGTATTAAAATTGTTGTTCTTCCCACACACAAACAAGTTCGGAGTCTAAAGGGTGAATAATACTAACAAAAATTTCAAAATGGTATATGATTTTTTTTAACAAAACGATAAAATCGCTGAAGTAGCAATTTTGTCAGCCGAAAAAAGCAAAATCGCTGCTATAGCAATGATTTGTTAATTTTTTTTAAAATTTTTTTAAAAACAAATCGCTGTCAAGGGAGCGATTTTCAAAATCAATTTTTTTTAATAAATCGCAGCAAAGGCAGCAATTTTACGTTAATTTTTTTTTAATTAATTTTTTGCCTTTCAAAAAAATAAATTTAAATCAAATCGCTGTCAAATTTTTTGAGATTTACTGAAAAAATAAAAAATAATGAAATGTTAGATTTAAGGTTACTATATTTATTTGTGAATTTTTGGCGTTAATTTTATATATTTTTTTTCATATTTTTTATTAATCAATTACTCATTTTTGAGATTTACCGAAAAATAAAAATTAAAAAAAATTGTAAAAAATGGGTCGGTTAGTGTTTTAAAAGGAGTTGATTTATGGGTCGGATTAGGTGTGTATGAGTCCGAATATATTTCCATTTTCATATAAATATCATGTGGTAAGGTCAAAATGACATGACAATTCCATGTGACATTTAAAGTAATGAAAAATGAGTTGGATATGTCCAACATGACAACTAACGCCCATAAGGGCATATTTGAACCAAAAGTTGGACGGCAGGGTATGAGTGAACCAAACTTTAAACGGAGGGTATATCTAGACCTTTTCGAATAGTTTAGGGGTATATTTGATCCTTTTCTTAATATAAAATCGAACCAAAAAGACAAATGCACACTCCTACTTACGACTATATGAGAGAATTGATAGAAAAGTTAATTAACATCCAAAAAGATTCAATCAGCTGCCCCCTATATTATTTATTACAGTAACGGCAATTTTCTTTGATTTCCCTCTTTTCATTTCATTTATTTATTCCCTCTTTCAATATTTTTTTATTAGGTTCAACCAATCTGTACACACTAGAAACATGACGATAAAAATTAACTACTACATTATACAAAATTCTTGAACATCTAGTGCTGCCTCACCAAATTTAACATGAACGATCATGTTTGAACCAATTACTATTTATCATATGCAATTAAATAGTTCTTTACTAAATTTTACAAGACAAAATATTGTTCTTTATTTTGTATTTTTGTTCTATTAGACGAAAAAGATTATAACGAAAATAACAAAATAAATATATTCTGTTTGTCTGCTTAGAAAAATCACACATGTTGGATGCTTGGCTCGTGAACCCTTTTTGAGGTCACAAACAAAAAGTTCCATTTGTCTCTTGCCCTAAATTTTAGGCCATCGGTTTTTAAAAAATAAGTGATGTTTTAATTTTTTATTTTTTTTCATTTTATTTAGAACTAAGAGGTGTATTATGGTTTCAAGAAAGAATTGGCCGTTTTCTTCCAAAATTGTTTTGTTTACTTAATCACAAACAATTCATTAGTTTTTCTTTGTTAAGAGTAAGTTAGTAAAATCATTTTTTATTTTCTTTAAATGAGTAGTTTTTTACGGAATGTGTGATGTGTCCAAGCTAAAGAAAACCATGTGGAGTTCACATAACTATCAACAAAAGTTTTTCTGCATAGTTTCATTAAACTTTGTTTAATATCAATAAAATCACTCAAAAGGCACTCAAGTTTAAGAATATATTTAAATAAGTCATTAAACTTTGTTTAATATCAATAAAATCACTCAACTTAGACATTTGTATCAATAAAACCATTCAACTCAATTTATCATTAAAAAAATTAACATAGATAATCAAATTTTTATGCCATGTAAATATGAACTCCATAAATAAATAAAATTTTAAAAAAATCATCAAGATTTTTTAATGAATAAACATAATAATTAATTAGGATATTATTGTATAATTAAAATGTATTATAATGAGCTTTATTAAGACAAAGGTAAAAAATTGCATGGCAAATAATTGGGGCTACATGATTTTATTATATAAAAAATATATAGACGTTGGCTTGATAACTCTAACTCTGCAAATATTGCTCTGTTACGGTCATTGAATAATAAAAATAAATTGACGTCTTATAATTTTTTTTTGTTGCAATCATTAAGCCTATGATAATATCAGTAATATTTATTGGTAAGGTAACATTCATTCTGATACCAATTTTAAGTGCATAATATATTATACTAATATTTATTTCACTAATTAAATTTATTCTTAGATATTATATATTTATTTTGCTGTGTCAATTTTTTTATAATAAAATTAGTTGAGTGATTTGATGGATACAAAGGCATAAATTGAATGACTTAACAAAATAAATTATTAAAGTTGAATGATATTATCGATACAAAGACTAAGTTGAATGATTTTATTGATATAAAATAAAGTTTAGTGACTCTACTAGATAAATTTTTAAAGTTGGATGATCTTTTGATATTAACTCTAGTTTCATTACTGGTTATAAAAAGCTTATGAAAAAAAATTAAAATCTTAGATAGCATTACTTGCTGAAACTAAAAAATAATATTAAAAAGGTGTGATGATACATGATATGCTCTTTTTCTCATTTATAAAGGGAAATAAGATGGAGCTTTACTATCTTCACCTTTTTCAAAGTCAAACTGTAGTTAGATCAATAATTTTTTGAGGCAATCTATTATTGAGGTGATCAAAATTCTGCTTATATCTTGCATTCGAGTTTCATTCTCCCTTATTGGAAGTCTCCAACAAATATTGCTTCTAACAGATTCAATTGGAAAAAAATATATATATTTCAATTTATACTTTTTTAATATTAAATTACGTGAAAAGTTTGTTAAATTTAAAGATTTGCACAATGTTAAACTCAATTTGTCAAAAAAATTCATGATAGTGTTTTTGGTATAACTCTGAAAAATAAATACAAAGGCATGATTTTATTTTTGTATGATTCATTAGTTTTTGACAAATTCTAACAGAAAAATGAAAATTGTTAACTTTAAAATACTTATAAGATGTTAATTATCAAAAACAAAATATTTTAAGGATGTAATTTAAGTTTGACATATAATTTAAGGTTGATTTTGATCAAAAAAATTTAATATTATGCGGAGAAGAAAGAGAAAAGGAATGAAGTTGAAGAAAAAAATAAAAAAATTAAAAAGTTTATTTTTAGTAGCATTTGGACATTTAATTTCATATAGCGAAATAAAATTATGAGATGAAATTACCGTTTGGATATGCGATTTCAATTCTTTAAAAAATATGATTTGAGATTTTCCAAATACAAAAAATTGATCCACATATTTATATTTTGTTTTAAAAATCACATTTGTGCCTACTAACTATTTATTTCATATGTAAATAACATTTGTAATTCATATCATTATTTTAAAAACCATTTATATCTCATGTAACGATTATTTTTACCAATATAAAATTTATTATTACTTAAAATCAATTCCTACTTTATCATTTATATGCACCAAATTCATTATTTTTTATTAAATTTATTTACCAACTAACTTTATTTTTACCACTTCATTCAAATCAATTCTTAATTAGAAAAAATCGTAATGTTGAGCGTACAAGACTGGCCATTGTGTCATGAATTGACATATCAATTTTCTTAGGAATAAATATTATTTTTTTATATAAAGATATATCATTCACGTTACATGTCTTTTTAGTAATTCGTTATAAAAGTGATATATTAATTGGTAGATAAATAATATGTTGTTGTTGATTTTCGAAACACAAAAAGATCTTTAGCTCCGTACAAATGACTATGCTAACATTTGCAAGATTACAGATGAAGTGAAAGAGAGTATTAGAACACAACGAACCGTTTAATTATAGGCATTCATTTTTGTACAATGTGATTGAACGGACTTATGGAGTTTGAAAAAATAGATTTAAAATACTGAAACAAAGCATGCATGAACCATTATGATATTGACACACAAGCAGGGGCGGACCCACGTTGTATGTTATGGGTGCTCGAGCAACCATTAGCCTCGGCTCGAGCTATGCATATTTAAGTAGAAAAATAGATATATTACTATATATATAGTAGAGAGCACCCATTGAACATAAAACTGGATGGTGCCTTTGGTTTACAGCCCGAAATGAAGGTGCTTTTATGCCCTATGTTTAGGGTGGCAGGTGAGATCGATTCCCCACTAGAACCTTTTTTTCCTTTTTTTTCTTTCTCATGTGTTGCTCTTTTACTTTGTTTTCTTCTAACATTCTTTTTAAAAAAAAATACCTTACTACACAATCTTCTTTTCATAATTTCTAAAATTCCCTACCATTTTAAAATATTTTAAAAATCCCTCTTTTCCTCTTTTTCTCTCATTTTCTAGATACATTATTTACATCCCTTCCAATCCAACGTTTTTGTTTCTATTTTTACGCCTAAAATCACTCCCATATATCAACAGTTACATCAATTACTCAATTTTTTAATTTCAAATATATTCTCTCTCAAGTTCATCAATTTCAAGTTCCTAAAAAGGTAGAACTATTTCTTCATCAAATTTTTTATTTTCAATTCTTCATATTTCATTTTTTTATATTAAAAAAATAACATTTTTAATTTACAATTTTCTATACATATGAACTCTACTCCGCCTTTTTAGTATGGTTACTTGTGTATTTTGTTTTGATGATGAAAACTTTCATGAAAATAGATCTAATCAACTCATTATGATTCCGAGGATGATGATTGGGCTGGAAATAGATCCAAAAGCTTGTAGGATCCATTAACAATGAAGAATGATAATATTTAGAAGAAGAAATCGAATGTAACAACCCCAAAAAAAAATGAATAGGATCAAGACTTAGGGTGTCAAGATTTAAGGTTGATAATTAATTTAATTAATTAATAATTATTAGCTGATTTAATAAAAAGGAAAATCAGATTTTTTTTAAATATTAAAGAGAGTCCTAAATTGACTTAGTCATCCCCTTATCCTAAACAACTACACACACGTTTCACTCTCTCTCAAATCTCTCTCTCACGTTCATCACTCTCTCTCTCTCACGTGAATTCTGCCAAGAAAAAAAAAATCAGAAAATTTATCAAGGGTTCTTCACACTTGAAGAACTCACAAGAATTTTTAAGTAAAAGACAAAGTAATTAAAACATCAAGTCCAAGTGAGGTTCATCGAGTAGGGGTAATTTGAAGTGAATTGATCGTGGTTTGGAGGAGTTCCCGGGCAGCAGTTTCAAGCTTGAACAACGTAAAAAGGTATGGGTTTCTCTCATGGAATTCTTTCTCCAAGAGTACTTTCTTTCGAACGTTTCTTAAACTCTTGAAACTAAGGTTGTTCCCCTTCGTATGTCCTTGTCCTTAGCTCCCAAACGATTCCATAGGATGGGTATGTTGTGCTGTTAGAATTAGGCCTAATTTACGTGTTTATATTAAATGCAAACATGTTTTATGTGAGGAAAATTACCAAACGATATTCGAAGTGCAAAAAAAAAATGTGTGTGTGTGTGTGCATGGTGGCTTTAGCCACTCTTTTGGATCGATTTTTCATGGGTGTATTTGGTGTATTTTATGTATGTAACGGGTGTGTAATGTGGTGGTTATGATAGTGAAAAAAAACGTTGGGTGGAATAACACTCTTTTAACTAAGTAAACTCATGAACATTTGACTCAAAACGGATGAAAAATAAAGAGAAGAAAATTTCCAGAAATCTGGAAATTTGCATACTTTTAAAGAAGTGAGGCTATCAGGTTTCGAACCTGTGACCTCCTTCTTAGTAGTCGCGAGGAAAAGGGAAAACAAAAGGGGGGCTGGGGGAATCGAACTCGCGGCCCAGCCCTGTATGCACAAGAAAGGAAAGAAAAATAAGGGAGGGGGCGGGGAATCGAACTCGTGACCGTTTGGTCACTGAAGTTCGCGAAAATGAAAGAAAAATAAGGGAGGGGAGGAGGAATCCAACTCGTGACCGTTTGGTCACTGGAGTTCGCGAAAATGAAAGAAAAATAAGGGAGGGGAGCAGGAATCGAACTCGTGACCGTTTGGTCACTGAAGTTCGCGAAAAGGAAAAGAAAAGAAAAGAAAAATTAAAGGGGAGGCGTGGGATCCGAACCCACGACCTCCCAGTGCGCGCGAAGAGAAAAGAAAAGAAAAGAAAAAAAAATAAGAGGGGGGCTGGGGGAGTCGAACTCGCGACCAGCTCCCCCTTCAGCTAAATTTAAAAAAATAAAATAAAGGGGGCTGTGGGGGTTTGAACCCACCACCTCACAGTCCCCCTTCAGCGAATTTTAACAAAAATAAAGGGGGCTGTGGGGGTTCGAACCCACAACCTCCCCATTGTATTGAACTTTTATTAAATTAAAAAAAATTAAAAAAAATTTAAGAGGTTGTGGGGGCTTGAACCCTCAACCCTTTGATTAATTAAGAGGGAAATTAAACTAGAAAATTTATCCTTTACTACAAATGTTGAGATTTAATTTAAAGTTTAATGTTATGAATATTAGAAATAAAACTAATAAAAAAATATAAATGATATCCAAGTGATTCAAGATTTGGGTTTCCTTGCCCAAAATTCCGTATTGATGCATAAGTCATACGTGAGTAAATTATCCAAAAATAATGCCATCTACTTAGATCAAAAAAATAATAATTAAGATCTTGGCATATATACAAGATACATAAGTATTGTACTACATAATTTTAGGAAAGTAAGAATCACTTAACGAATTATGAATGAAGCCCATGGCTTGTATGTATAGACACATAAGTCTAACATACGTTCAAAAGTAAGTGAACCTAAAATGTATGTAATGAAATGACGAACCCTAGAAGGGTTAAGTATGAGTGTAAGATACACTAAAAGGCCAAGTGCAATGGCATATGATGAAATGAACATTCACGTAATAAGAGGTGAGTAACTATGAAAAGTAAAGGTGCTAATACTGAAGAATGTGGTGACAACATGATGTGAGGCTAATGTAAATGATGAGAGCAATCTCAAATGAGTCTAAGTAAATGTTATTAAAACGTACTCACCTATGAGAGTGTAAGATAATAAAGAGACTAGTCTCTATGAACACTCTAATGAAAGTATTGAGCTTAATACACTTAATACTAATTATGAGATGAAAAATCATCTAGTGAGCTATAATGTCCTTATACTAGAAGCCAGCTTCCATGACGTATGAGATGAATGAAATGAAACTTTATACTGAGCACCGATAGACTAGCTATGAGCGGTGATGCCTTCTTTCGGGAAGGGCGAAGGTTCACGTAACTCTCATGAGATGAGAATGTCCGGCCTGCCGGGTATGGGTCTCCATATATCTCCTAGTCTTTGAACCTATACTGCCAACATAGGGATCTGGCGGGGTTAAATTCCCATGTACGCTAGCATGTTATTGGGTCACTTTGGCCGGTGATTCCACCTCTTTTCGGTGTGGGGGAGACACTGGATTTCATGATGCTCACATGATCTATGTCGGTTAAAGTTAAAGTTTCCAATGAATGAATGAGGTCAGCCTCAAATGAAGCACATAAAGAATTGATTGATACCGAAGGTGTTAGGATAGGATAATCAAGAGGTGAGCTAGACTCAGGTAATGACATTAGGTTATTCCTGATCATTGCATAGCAAACCTGACGAAAGTCTTAAACTACACCCTAGGTATAGTTGGTGTTCACACTGGCCTATGAATGAAATGCAATGAAGTACGTATGAATGAATGAAGCAGACTATGTGTTTGCTAATGAAGACTCCCTAGTTGAGGTCCCATATGTTGAGCCCTCATTTTGGAAAGTCTTAATATTAAGTCCATGATTCCAAGGTCTCATGGCATATGAATGAATGATATGAACGAAGCTATGTGTTGTGTGTTATGTGCTATGATATGTGCTATATGAAGATGATATGTGTTGTGTGCAATGCGATATTTAATATGATGCATGTTACTCTCATGGCATGACCTTCCTAATCTCAAATTGGCAAGTCCACTAACTTGACTTCCAAAAATCATGTTGTTAGGAAAGAGCTATTCTTTCTCATGCATGTCCGTGGTGTGTGCTTGCATGTATCCATACTTAGTACAAGTGTGTACTAACCCCTATACATCTATATTATTTTAGGTGCAGACACAGGTGGTCGATAGAGTTGCAGGATCATTGTTGTAGCTATCCGGACGTCAGCATTCATCCGGAGTTTGGTAGGTCCTCAGGCTTTCGAGGATACTACTGTTTTATATTCTAGCGTAGTTTTAGAGTTGAGCTAGTGGAGCATGTTCCACTAGCGTTTCTTTCCTGCTCTTTATTCAGACTTTGTATTTGGGCCATTTTGGCAATTATACAATTAAGACTTATGAACTATTTCTTTCAGTTGTTTATCTCTTTAATGTTAGATGGTTGATGATGAACGATTATAAAATTTTAAGAATGTTTGGCAAGCATGTTTAAAGAACAAAAACTTTCAAATTTTCCGCTAAAATTAACTTATGTAAAGTAAGTATGACGTAAGTAGGCTTGTTTGCGACCTCTGAGAGGTCAACGACGCCGGTCTCGTCTGGGGTCTAGATTCCAGTCGTGACATCGAAGAAGGATGAAACTTCATCTTTTAAAGCGAATGTAGAATAACCCCCAAAAAAGGATAGAATTGTTGCATCTGCTATGTGGTGTGTTATCTTTGAAGAAAATTATCTCGATTAACAATCTTAGGAGGTTAATTTCTGGATAAATGGTTATTTCTCTAAAAAATTTGTTATTTTGAATTTAAATTTTTAATGTATTTTAATTTTGATCTCAGTATGTATATTTTTTTTTATTTTTTTATTATAATTATAGTGTTTGTGGTATACAATATAAAATAGGATACTTTTAAAAAATTTCTGATACAAATAAGTTTTGTAAATTTAAGTATCACATAATTTTATCATTCAAGAGGTTGTTTATTAAGTTAAAGATACACTTTATATCTAACCACGACAATGTATATTTCAACAAGTACCAATTACATAAATTAATGTACACAAAGTTACAGTAAATACGGTCCTTCAGAATCATGATGTATCATATACATTATTATTAAAATAAAAATATATTTATTATATAAATATTTTATCAGATTTATAAAATTTAATAGTTTAACTGTGTGATTAAATTATTTTTCAGCAGAAATGTACACAAAGTTGAACAAATTTCTATTTATTAATATTTAACACTAACACTTCACTATATTGGAAGTTGAATGTATCTTTCTAAAAAAAATGTATCACTTTTCTTTGGGTAAGAAAGTACAAGATCTCGTGTTGTGACTTTCATGTCTATAACGTCCACAACGATTTCTGCTCGTAGTTGGCTTATCACTTGAGTTCTTTTTCTTTCTTTTCGTGACCGTCAAAACATTCTTTTGTATCGAGATGGCAAGACAATTTCTTATCTGGTAATGGAACCATTGAATCTTTCAAAATTACTTATTTACCTTTCAAGGTAAACAACATAATGTTTCATTAGTTGACTTATTGTTTCTATTAAGTATCAATTTGACTGATTTATTTATGTAGTAAGAATTATGTATCAAGTATAATTTTATATTTTTGTATCATATTAAAGTTTATTGTTTCTATTAAATATCAATTTGACTGATTTATAATAGTTAGAATTATGTATCAAGAGTACAATTTTACTTTTTTATGTATCATATTAAAACTTATTATTTATATTAAGTATCAACATCATTTTTTTCAATTGCAAAATATCCGATACTTTATTATTAGTAGATACAAAATTTCGAAAAAAGATATGATGTATATGATATATCGTTGCTTCAAATGATATCTTTTTTACATGTCGTATCTTTTAACTTTGGCACGCATCACAACTATTGATACTATTATTCTATCCAATACAAAATTTACAAACAATTAAGTATCAGACACACAACAATGTAAGCAAACTAACTTTATCAAAAATTAAGAATCAAAAAATGTAATCAGAACTGAAAGCATAACATTTTTCATTTATCACATCATAAAATAGTAACCTAAAAGTATTTCATAAAATATCTCATTTGAGAATTATTAGATATGAAGCAGAAAAGTACATCTAACAAGCAAGCATCAAGAATCTTTCGGGAAGAAAGTACATGTTTGCGTCCCGTTTTTCACCTTCAAAACACACAACTTCACCGTTAATTGCATCAAAATTTTGTATCTCTTCATCACTTTTATCCGATGTATCAATTTATAGTGAATACCTACCTACCTCATGTTTCTTCATTCCTATGTACAATTCACCCCCATATCATTCTGAATACATAATGAAGACAAATTACCTTCAACAATGTATCTGATCTCGATGTTTTTTTCTTCAATTCATCAATACCCAATCCAGCTGCAATTGTTGAAATAAGATTTACGAATGGAATATTTTCTTCAATCACTATCACATCACTTTTATATCGCTCGTATCTAACATCACTTTCCCATGATCCAAAATGCCTTGACAAAATCAAAATATTCATTTCGAATCTTCACAATATTGTGTTCCAAAATTGTTTGAATCAAACTTTTAATATTTTTTCAAAGAATAGTAAGAAGATTTCACAATTTGAAATTTAAAAATTATAATTCAGTTAGAGGTTTATGACTGATTGGTTGAAGGAAGAAACGTACGCGTGATTTGTGAGAATAAATTAATTTCTATTTTTAATCCCTTATTTAATGCTTAAACTGATAACAACAACTTAATAATTTAAGTATCAGCCGTTATTAATTAAAGTATCTGCCTACAATATTATGTATCCGAAAAACACTAAAAAAGAAATATTTAGTAATTAATGAAAGAGTAGGGATAGAAAGTAATTTCTCTCTTATACTATGTTATTGGCCTAATTTTTACTTCTTTTTTTAGCTGTAAAAGTATATTGCTTCTCTTTTTTTTTTTTTTTTTCTTGAACCATCCAAATAATATACAAGACGTACATAAGTATTCACACTTCAAATTAAAATGACTTTTAGCTCATAATTTCGCATTATATAAAACGTCAAAATCTAAAGTAAGAACTTTATTCCTTTTAATTTCTCTTTGTGTTACACTCGTATAGTTTTTCATTACATTATTGTGTTGTCGGGTCAAATTTATTAGAGAAGTCGTATATTTATTTTCTTATTGGTTAAACCGAAAATCAAACCATTAAGGACAAAAATCGATAAACTGAAAACGGATAAAAAACTCTCTTTTTGATTTGGTTATTGGTTTAACGTATTTAAAAATCGAAAATCGCAATAAACCGAATCGATAATATATAAAATCAAACTGAATCGACCGATGCACACCCTAGTTGAGCACCCATAGCCATAAAATTTTGGATCCGCCACTGCACACAAGTGACCGTTGTCATAACTTGTTCAGTGTTACATGACCTTTTGCGAGAATGCCAAAGAAGTGATGGAATATTTACGGTATATGAACATGATATTGACACAACAAATGACTCAAAGTAACAATGTTGGTTCGTCTTATCAAATCATATGATCGAGAAACACTAGTTCACTGCAAGTAGATTGTCGGTACTACGTGGGATAATTATATTAAAGATTAGTAGACTACAATTTATGTTTAATTTTTTTTAATTGAATTAAAGTTTGATCAATAAATGCTAATTTCTTAGAATAGTTTTGTGATAGTGTATTATGTGATTTTGTAAACTTTTGCTTATTTGGTTAGATTGTATAAAGAATTTGGATAATTTTAATGATTTTACAACTTATGAGTTTTTTATGTTTATGAAAGTACAAGATAAAAAAATTTAAATCGCTTGTTCAAAAAAAAACATCAACTTCATCTTATAATTTTATATCATGATTTCATATAGCATGATCAAACAGACCCTTAGACTCTTCATATGCCTCTTTGATATGTGAAAATCACACAAATTATTTAGTCAACGAAAAGTGTTAAAATAATCTATTTTAAGTGTTTAAATGACATATATCTAAATTGAGATATATAAGTAAAATATAGTGTTAAGCATTGAGTGATTCTTGATGAGTTTAGCCTCAAAATTTAATATCCCATATTATGAATAAATACATTTAGAAATCCCATCTAAAGTTCTTATTTTTCATCAAAATTTACTCATTTATCATATCAATGTCCCCATTTATAGTTTTTTCCTTACCATAAAAGGTGGGGCAATGAAGTACTGTTTTCTCTAGGAAGAGTACAACATCAACTAATTGAATGACCCTATGCATTCCCCTTGAACAAACAACCAAAATGAGAATTAAATCACTGTGCTTATGAATCCTTTTGTTTTTTTTCCTTCTTCTATCATTGGCCTTTCTTATTTTTCCTACATGCATGCTTCAACACTAGTTGTTGGGCCTTATCTAGTTAGAGTATAAAAGTAATATTTTCCTCTTTGTTGACTAAAAATCAATAATGTAGTCTAACTGTTCCATCTTTTTTTGCAAGACATATCAGATGAAGTTATTTGGCGACAAATAATAATAATAATAATAATAATAATAATAATATTAATAATAATAAGGGAATGTATAAAATATTACACAAAAAATTATCTTTATAGATATATAAAAAATAAATAGGTGAATTATATAGATGATAATTTTTTTACCTACATATACAATATAATTTCTTGCGAAAGGATTTAATCCCCTTCGTGATACATGATACATGATACAGAAAGGTGAAGTTCTAATGTTTAGAATTGAATCAAACATTTAGAAAATTGAACAAAGTTGGAAAATAAAGAACTTCTATGAAGAAGAATATTTGTGTCATTAAAATTTTTAATTCATCTATACCCAAGGAGATAAATACTTTCTGCCAGGATAATAAGAATATACGTGTTGCAGTGTATGCTAAAGTGTTATGCTAAATGACTAGAAAATTTGGTTAGAAATTTTAAAAAAATTATAATATCTTTTTTATTTTATAATAAATTATTTTATTTTTTCATTTTTTAGTTAAAGGTATTAAAGCTAAAAGGATAAAAAGGTAAAATAACATAGGTAAAATATCATTCTGGCCAAAAAGAAATTTCCCATATTGCAGAAGTAGTGGTACCTCGAAATCAAAAGACATTCTTGAATTCCCCAAAGAGTTAATTTTTGTTTATAAGAAAATATGCAGAAATGATTCAAAATTCGACACAGAAACTAAGGATAAGCTGTTCTATTAATAGCTGAAATTTTACTTTGAAATGGTGAGAGAACACTTGTTCAAAAATATACTTCGTGTCCATTATAAAGAACCTTGCCTTTTACAAAATTACTGTGGTAACATATTCTGCAAAATTAAAATTAACATTTGTGCAAAAATAATATCAGAAATGGAAAAGAAATAACGAAAAATAAAAAATAATGAGATAATGACATTCTAGTACAACCCATAATGCTATTTTACATAACTAGGCCAAGCTTTCAATGGGGCCAAAACCTCCTCCGACCTCCACAAATTTAAACTAAGAATCAAATGATAGATCATCTACAAACACAATTTCAAGAATAAACTGCCAACAATTTTCAAAATATTTACTAATCAAACTCTGTTGTAATTTATGATAGGCCATCACTAGATCGACCTCCGTACAAACTTTCAAAAGATTCGATATTATCATTTGAGAGAAACCAGACGGTGAAGCTTGACTAAATTCAAACTTGTATATTAGTGTATAAATTGTATATGAGTGTATAAATATCTCTTACAATTTTGTATATTGAGTGTATACTATTATATATAATGTTTTATATATTTATATATAAAAAAAAAATAGAAGTTGTGTCTATGATTGTATACCCGATTGTGATTTGGGCTAAGGACTTGCAATGTAAATGTTGGACAATATTTTTGTAATATAAGTTAGGTAATTGTACTTTTATGAAATTTTTACAAAATAAATTTGGTCCAAAAGATTAACCTAATACGGAGTATGTCATTGGTTGAAAACTTTGTGCCTCTACTGTCATGCCCACCTACCACAACAACTTTTGCAGCTTTAGAGCTGCATTTCACTGAGTTGTCCTGAACGACCACCACTCGAAGGATCAAGTCTCTCTACAAGATCTTATTACTCTATATAGTTTGTTAATTAATCGAAACATGAAAATGCAATATTTTTCCCCTTTTTGATAATGACAAATCATTCCTCCCATCGGTTATGTTTTACTAATTGCACATTCCCCCTATCAACATGTTTACCCCTTCCACATAGACGACCAGATCCTATGATTTGAACTAATTCACGTGTTATCAACACTTATTACGCTTTAAACATCATAAAAAGTATATAATAGTAAACCACGCAAGTACATGCATTCTGAGTAAAATCTAAATAAGCATAAACACAAAGTTGCATTAAAAAGGGACAATAGATTCAAGGAAGATGCGTTCGAATTAAAAAAAGGGTTACATCATACAAAAAATGCATAGTCAAATATAATCAAAAACCACAACTGCCACAATAGGCACTGACATGAAGGGAAAATGATTAAAATCTAAGGATATAATAGGAATATAGGTGTCACAACCGGGGGCACCCCCTAGAAGTAACACAACGTACTTGACCTCTCGGAGGTCTTATAAAAGCCCATAGTTATCATTCATCACATTGGCATAATAAATTTAGCGGAAAATTTAAAACTTTTCATAACACATCATATGCTAGAAACTTCATCTCATATATATATAAAACATAAGCCATAATACATTTAAAGACCTTAAGTCTCTTTGCCATCTTAGACTCAATAACTTTAGAGTACATTAGGGACACGGCCCATAAGACACATTACATAACTATACAATATTTAAAGACTTTACATTAAAGACATAAGTAGGAGATCCTTGAACTTAAGGATTCCTTTCATTGAGCTTGGGAAACATCTATCAAGCTCTTCACCATTCAAGACATCCTTTAAGCATCCATAACCTACACTTTGTGTAAAAAGTAGAGAAGAATGGAATTAGCACAAGAATGTACTAAGTATGACAACCATACAAAAACATGCATTTAAAAGGGACATTTTCTTGTAAATCATACTTCATGTTTTTTGAGTAAATCTCCATAAAACGTTAACCAATAACATTTATATCATTCACATACATCATATAAACATATTAAAAGGCCAAATATTACATAAGATCACATATAGGATTTATTACATTTTTAAGTCACATTACAGTGAGCCACCTTTACCTTAACAGTGAGCTAATTTCCTTTTATTCATTAACTTCCCAAGTAACCCTCTAGTGATACTTGATGCAATGCATCACCTTAAGGCCACAAGGAAACATACATACCATCTATACAAGACAACACATACCATCATAGAAGTATAGTACAACATATACACATTTAAACCAAACTATAAAGAACATTACAGTGAACTCCTAATCATTATTCACATATACTTGTTTTACTTCACATGGTACCTTATAGAACCTTACTCATAATCCCAATCTTAATCTACTAGTGCAATGTACATGTGAAGACCCATAACCTCACATGTACTTAGTAGACCCTTCATGAGACCACAAGCCTTACCACTTCATACATCAACATCACAAGTAAAGCCAACTTCATTCGTATCAATACAATACCTTCATCATATAGTCATTTAGACCAACATAGTGCACATAAGGATAAGATCACATCATATAGATTCATACCATGCACATCTTCATAACAAATATACAAATACTACTAAGTCATGCATATGGACATAAACATAATCATATACATTAGGTCACCTTCCTAAGACTTCCTAAGGAGTCACTTGTGCAATGTCTAGATGGGTTCATTACTTCCACCTATACTAAGTAGCCTTCCTTAAGTCATCCTAGTTAGGATCCTATTTCATTATTTCCATTGTCCATTTTACTTTAGGAAAACCATAGCCTTAACCGACATAGACCATGTGATGCTAAACATGGAATCCGGTGTCATCAAAACCTTACACCGATGGAAGGTGGTCTATCGGCCAAGGTAGAACCCATTATAAACATAGCTTTCTAGGTAGATCCACTAGCTAGTATCCTATGGTGGCAACATAGTTCAAGAACTAAGAGATAGGTGTCCATTTTCATACCATGTGGTAATTGGGCCTCTTCTCATGGGAATCCCTCAGATGACACATCCCAAAAGCAAGGGAGGTTAACATCACATGGGAAATTTTAGAGTGAACCTTTCCTTTTATGGACAAGTCATCACCTCCCATTGTCAAGTTCACTCGGTGCTAAGCTAAGTTTCCTTTATTGAAAAAGCCTTTATTACCTTTATTTATAAAAACATAGACTTAGAATATTCATTCCTCATATGCTTATAGCATATTCAAGCATCTATCTAGTTTTAGAGTATTCTTGGGCACCCCTATCAAGGCCCCTCTCATTTACTAGATCATCATCCATGTATGTGTGTGTATACATGTATGTGAGCAAACCCTTCACATAACACATTAAGACCACACATGACCATACGTTCATATTCATGCATATAGAAACCAAACCTAGGAACTATCCTATCAAGGTACACATGTGCAATGCGTAGACAAGGTCCCATACCCTTGACCATACTAGTACACCTATCAAGTCAATACATTTAAGGAAACACATATCATACTTTCATAAACGTCATCTTAACATGCATTGTAGTAGACACTAGTGAATATGAGAGCTACCTTTCATTAGAAACTATGAACCTTTACTACCTATAAGCATGCATAAAGTGTGAGTGTGTGTACATTGGTCACATGATCACATAATGACTATCAACAACTCATTGAGGCATCCACCCTCTTAGACCACATTACCCTTTCAAGCATAGACCATATAACTCACAATAGCATAGGAGGCAAGTGAACTTCATAGAATACTTTAAGACTCCTAACATTAACTATTCACACATTCTCATAGGTGTACATGGGTAGGGATCATAAACCATTATCACCTAAGACATGGCAGCACCTACACATGATATTGCACAGCCCTTCATTTGCTCATAACAATGGTAACATAACCTAGATTCACTACTCAAATAGAAGACTAAACACAAGCTACACACAATGTGATTATCATAACTACTCCTTCATATATTCATCAAATTTTCCTTCAAGGCCATGGTTAATACATATATATAATGGCGTAAAGTAAACACCGCCACCATAAGTGGATCATACCACACAATGCCATACAAGTCTTCATCAACATTATTATAGAAGAATAGAGAAGTAGAAGAGTAAAGAAATTCTTACCAATTCTTTAGTCTTTGGTCATCATTGACCTTTACTACTCTTTCGCCAATAATGCAAGTATAGGGTAGTAGCTAAAACATAATAATCATATACGAAGTCATTCATAAGCTACTACAAGTCCATACTACAAACTAGCACAACACCTTAGCATACTAGAAGGTAGAAGGACATAGACCATTAACCAATTTCATTACATGGATTATAGATCATATTTCACCAATAATATCACTCTAAGGTAGTAGCTAATCATACATTTAATCATAAAGAAATCATGCTTAAAGCACTTCAAGATCAAGCTACAACATAGGCATTAGACTTGTCAATTTGCTAGAGTATAGAGAGGGAATTAACCAACCCTATTGATTATCTAAGACCTTGATCATCAATCATATTTAACAATAATGTAGATGCTAGGCAGAAGCTAGATAGATCACTTCATCAAAGGAAATCATGCTTCATCTATCCACAATTCAAGATATCATCATATACATAGTATTATCAATCGATAGACTAGAAGACTAGGTCAATTCACATAAGGCATCTTTATTTCAAGCATACAAGATTCGTATTCATAATCCAATCATGATACTAACCTAAAATCGTAGATACAACCAACTTAACATGATCGAAATCCACATTAATTCAATTAGAAGCCAATGTTACAGTGAACTATGGAAACTAGGCTAAACATGTTCAAATCTTCATACATTGATCCTCATGGATGCTTGAACATCAATTCAACATAAATTCATGTAAATAACAGTGCATATAATCACTTCAACGTAATAGAATCATAATTCAATCGATAACAATTAAAGATCACAAAGCCCATGCAAGGCTAAAACGTTTGAGTGAAGGAGCATGGGTTCATCATGTAATTGGAGTAAAATTCACGTTAAAACCACTGTATTAAAATTCAATTAATCATGATTCAATCGTTCAAAAGCTTTTTAGAAAGAACCCATGGAAGATTGGAGAAGACATTGTTTGATCATATTTTTCTTCTTTGAAATATTTGAGAACGACTCTCTAGATGAAAAGATAACTAGAGATGAAGATCACCATACCTTTATCTACATGAAGACCTCTAAAACTTGATGAATCACCCATAGAAATCTGAGCTCCAAGCAGTTCTTGAGCTTCACCAACAATGGTGGTTTTAGAGAGAACATTTTTGGAGGGAAAGGTTCAATTTGTGTGAGTTGGTTTTGGAATGTGTTGATCACGTTTTTGATCACTTAAATACACCCAAAAATAACCAAATAAATCATGTGGGGTCAGGTTAGCACGTGGGGTGAATTTCCCATTCACCCCTTAATTAAACAGTCCGCTAGACAGTAGCTACAGACCACCATCGACGGAGGCACTTACTGGCCGTAGGTCAGTCAACGGACCGTGCCTAAGCTTCCGTCGATTGGTACTTAGACAATATTTGGCTTGAGACCTGCCCAAGGTAAGTGCCAATCAACGAGACCTGACCAAAGGGCCGTTGGTTGACCAACTGGCTATCGTTTGGTCCGTCAAATGACACTGCCTAGGCACTGTCTCGACCAACCTTGGGTCCTTCTTGGGGTCCTTTAGAGGTCGTACCCGGACGTTTCCAACGTAAATACAACCCTTAACAAGTTATAGACATTCCACAAAAGTTTCACCCAACACAACCACTTGTAACTCGTCCAAACAGGCCAAGCCCCATCATGACACATGTTGAACGTCTTAAGGGCTATCTTTCGAACGCCTTGGACGTTCTTGGTCGTTTGACCTCCAAACTTCACGAAACTTCATATACTATCATTTTACATAATTATAAATCATTTTAAGACTTCATAAGCTCATGCATCACTCATTAATATATATGACCACATACGAAGCATTTAGGTGACTTAGTCGTCGAACGTCTTGATCGTCCCTTGACGTTTGACTTCCAAATCACCGCAGACTTCATACACTGCCTCTAAACCATATTATAATACATTTTAGGACATTAGAACATTAATACAAACATGTTAGGCTCTAGACACCGTAACTCATTTTGGGGGTCTTACAAGAGGTGTCACAACCCCAAAACTAAGTGTAACGGCACATGCATTATCCCACCAAGACAGGTCAGCCTAAAGAACCATCAATAAGGGTAAATGTGGAATTAAAAAAAAAATAAGGACTAAACATAACATAAGTATTCCAAAAATTATAACATAACAAAATCTTTCCCAAAATTGAATTCACATGTACAAGCCACATTGAGTAGGAAGAAATGATGAGAAAAATTATATCAAGCTTGAGATATATTCAAATCCTTATTAATAAGCTGCCCCCATAACCACCAATCCAATAAGGTGTTGGTCCATACCTTCTTTGAAGGTCTTGAACCAAACACACACAAAAAAAATTCTTGACTCTACTGTAGGGGCAACCTTTTTTTTTAGTTCAAACTTGGACATAACCCATATGTACTAAAAACGATCAGAATCTGACCGGGAGTGACATGCATCCATAAATAAAAACCCAAAATTAAAAGTATTAAAAAGGAAACTAATATAAAACAAAGGCCCAAGAACAATTCTCCTTCCAGATTTGTCATCGATGTTCCTACGAACTGGCCCCAAATTCTTCAACTTGTTGTTCAACCAGTATTGTTGAGCTTGAGTGAATTCCACCTCTACACTAAACCTCTCACAAGTGCCATAGAATCGACCTCCTTGAAGACGTCTTCAACTCAAAATGGGTTCAAACATCAAATTTAGGAGCTTATATCCATGACCCAACAATCTTCATCTAAAATCAGTCGAGGCGATAAATACTCTAGAGTATTTCCCTCTATGGAAAATGAGCTCCGAAAAATTGATACCACTGCGAAGAGATCCATTTCCAAGAGGTATTTCCAACTCCAATGTACCCTAGCTGTTATGAGCAATAGATGTGTGAATCATATTCCGTTGTTATTGTAACTCTTATAGTTACTTCTGCTTTTGATATCTGTCGACTTGGCATTTTAATCCTTTTAATTCTTTATTTGTTGAATCCCTTGTTTTGTATCTTCTTAATTCGTTTATTTGGGATTTTTCTTTGTTCCGTTATAAATATTTTCCTTGTTAGTACTGGTAGATCATGTATGTTATTGAATTGATTGACATTGGCACCTGCAAAATGAACAACGTTAGCTAAATAATCGGCCAATCATTTTCCTTCCCTAAATGTGTGGACCACCTTTACCTCCTCCATCCATAAGTTTATGCATTGTATGTCAAATGTGGTTGACCATGGAACTTTCCATATTTCATCCATTACCTTTTTAAATAATCAATGAGTCAGTTTCCATGATTGTAGGAACCACATCTAACATTGGTTTCAACTTGCTTCCACACTCAACTTTCCACCATAATCTTACGACATGTCTTAATTGAACCATTGGTCCTTGAATACCTACAACCTCTACAAAGTGTTTCCATAAACAGTATGTTGTGGGACATTGAATAAAAAAGATGCTCACATGACTCTTCTGCATTGTTGTTGCAGCTACATCACTTTACAGAGTTGAACATTTTCATTCTCACCAACACCTCTCCTATTGGAATCTTCATATGACATAGTCTCCATAACAAAAAAAATATTTAAAAGGCAAACCTTTCTCCAATATATACATGATCTTATCAACCCTATCATTTTTCCTTTTCATTTACTCCCAAGCACTATCAAAAAAGAATTTACTTGTACTAGTAGGCATCCACCATGGCTTGTCACTCTCATCAAATATTTGTATTCTGCCAAGATTTGAAGTGATGTGATTACTCACTTCTTTTGGTAAGTTCTCATGTAGAAAAATGTTATTCCATCCCTCCACAAGCATTAGTTGTTGCACCTCCTCTAATCGGCCATGATCATGGCTAATAGGCAAGTAGTAGTATAGTGCCCCCAATTATGTCCAATTATCGAGCCAAACACTATATTGAATATTTTTGGGTTCCCACTAAATCTTCTGGTCCATGAAATCTTTAGCCTATAGTATAAGTTTCCATACCTGAGAGCCCCCACTCCATTTTATCACTCGTGGTCTATGTCTTTTACAGTACTTGCTCCACATAAAGTTAGACCACATTGTGTTGGTTGTTCTAAACTTCCACCATAATTTAGGAAAAAGTGCTTTTGAAATATCAAGTAGAGATCTAAAACCAATTCCTCTTCATTCTTTGGTTAACATATGCCTCTCCAAGCAATCCAGTGTTTAGCCTTTCTCTCTTCCTTTGAATTTCATAGAAATTCAGCAAAAATTCTATGTATATCATGTATAACACATTTTGGAGGACAAATAACATATATCAAGTATATAAGAATACTTTGCAACACATGATTAATCAACACTTTTTTCCTCCAAAAGACAACAACCTTTCCTTCCATAACTGCAATTTGCATTGGATCCTCGATTAGCTCTGAATAATGGACCTTTTTATTTTAGCATGTCCAATTGGACAACCAAGATAAGTCAATGGAAAACTTCCCCTCATAAATCCAATAGTGACCTCTACTTCCTGGACTATGGCCTGTGCAGTCTTGTTGAAAAAATTATGAGGATCTTTTACACTGTTGAATCGAACTTCCAAGGAAATTCTTAATGAAATGGTAGAGTAGCCAGACCTGTGGTACAGAAGACTGATGGAAGACTAGAGGTAGATGTAGTAACACCTTTAACTGCACAAATGATTTCAATGCAAAACATGATGAACACTCACTTTAATAATCTGACATTGGGACAACAACACGCTCAGGTATATGTGATGTGACAACAAGTGTGGTGCGAAGTATGTGGCAGTAGTGATCATACTAAAAATTTTGTGGGGCGAATCCAGACTCTGTGAACATCACAAGAAATGTTCAAAGGAATGGAAGAAATCAGAATTTTGAAAATACATGTAATCCAAGTTAGAGAAACAATCCAAATTTCTTACGAGAAGGTAACCAAAATAAGGATGAAGGTCAAAATCAATACATACCTCAAGGTAATGGGCAACATGATAATCAATATAGCTCAGGTAATTAGCAAAGTGATAATTAGGGAAACATGAGTATAGAAGAGATGTTGAAGAAAGTCATGGAAGAATTTGACAGAATCACGGCGGATCAGGATAATCTAGCCACAAATATGCATTACAATCAATTGGCCACTAAGAACCTAGAAAACACCTTGGAAAGTTTGCTAATACTCAAAACTCACATTCTCGAGGAGCCTTTCCAAATATCACTAATCCAAACCCAAACAAGGTCAATGGCGTTGGTGCCCACAATTGTCTGCAACTTAAAGAGTTGGTTCCAAAAATGAAGGTTCACAAGGCACTAACCAATGAAAATGAAAAATAGTTAGGTTAGACAAATCTCACACATGGATAGTGCAACAAATAAAGTAAAATCACTTCCTCCATTTCCACAAAAATTCAAGAAATAAAACAAGGATGAATGCTTTGATAAGTTTCATTTCTAACTTAAGTAAGTTCACATCAATTTACCACTTGTTGACGTTTTGTAGGGAATAACAAAGTATGTCAAACACGCGAAGGAGATATTGAAAAACAAGAGAAGGATAATAGAGTATGAGACAGTTACACTTACCGATAAGTGCAATTCTAAAATTCTGAATATGTTTTAGACCAAACTAAAAGAACTAGAAGTTTTAAAGTGCAACTACTATATGGTAGAACATTCATGGCCCAGTGATATGTGATCTCGGTGTTAACATTAATCTTATGGCTACATCATTGTACAAAAAATTGGGTTAGGACAATCCCAAGCATACTGTTAAGGTTTTCCCTGATTTAATCTTATGACTACATCATTGTACAAAAAATTGGGTTAGGGCAATCCAAGCATACTGTTAGGGTTCCCCTGATTTTCTTACCTTATTTGAATTTTATTTTTTTCAAAAAGAAAAGGCAAAATATTATCATATATTTTTCTTCTATATTCAGTTTACTCTTTTCTTAGAAAAACGTTTGGAGATCTATAAATTGAATATCCCTATTCAAATAACATAACACAATAAGATCCACAATGTAGACGTTTAAAAATTTAATTTATGGGGAGATTATTCTCCCAATAGAGTTTATGTTTTTTTACTATTAGTTTTCAATATGTAGGTTGCTTGACCAAATCATATTAATAATATACTTTTATTTGTCGTCCAATTTATCCACTATACAATTTGCAAATTATAAGCTTTCGCATGACGCCCTAATCACTTTCGAACCCAACAAGTGGTATCAGAGCACATGGTTCAATGATCCAGTAAAATGAAATT
This sequence comes from Solanum lycopersicoides, assembly GCA_022817965.1. NCBI lineage: Eukaryota > Viridiplantae > Streptophyta > Magnoliopsida > Solanales > Solanaceae > Solanum > Solanum lycopersicoides. The sequence goes on along the minus strand of CM040628.1, from coordinate 63,820,634 downwards.
AAAGACTTGTTCAAGACGATTTAAGATCAATTTGCAATCTATTTGATGATCATGAAGATTTTTGTCTAGCTACATGTGGAGAAAAAATTTTAAACCATATTTGCAACATTGTTGTTGCTGCAAGTTTAAAAATAAAAATTAAATATTTTAAAATTATTTTTAACCTATATATTTTAAACTTTATTTTTAACCATGCAAATAATAAAATTTTTATGAAGAACAAGATTATCAAGCATATGAAGAAGACAAATCAAATTTTTTCAAGAAGATTTGACTTTATTTTTTGTAAAATGTAAAAAAAATCTACAACGCATTATTTAGATACACATTTCTATTGCAGAAGCTTCACTAAGAATATCCTTGTAATTTAGCCTCGTAATCATCCATCAATTTATGAAATGTATAATCATTCATCCTTCCCATGGCGAGTATTCATGATTTCTACCTTGATCATTATACGTCTTATGCTATAGAAGTGATTAAGAATTTCGTGCTCTAGTTGCTTCTAACTATCAATAGAATTGGGCTCGAGATCTTTGTACAAATCAAAAACATTTTCTTTTAGAGAACGGGCAAACTGCTTGACAAGATGATCTCCATTGGTTTCAACATTATTACATGTCTCCACAAAGTGTGCAACATGTTGCTTCGGATTTCCTTTACCCTCAAAGTGTTAAAATTTTTAGGTTGATAATCAACTTGGCATATATATGAGAAGATTCAGTGGAGACTTCATACTTATTTTTTATTATGCCTTGAATGAGCTATTTCAAGAGATCGAGTGAGATCATTCCTTCAGAAGGAAATGACATCTCATTAACAAGCGTTGCTTGCTTCATAGGATTTTCGATCTCTTGAACTTCAACACCCTTTCAAGGTGCATAAGTCACTTCCCCATCTAAAAAACCTTCCATACTATCCATTAATTTGTCAATTTGAAGCTCTTGGTGTTGTACATTCTTGGATACTCCTTCAACCAACTTCGTCACATTCGCAAGTTATTTCCCAGAAGAAGAAGCAACAATTATCATTGCTTGTATGATCATTGGGATGTAGAAGAATAACATGGATTGTCGTGTAAGATGATCTTCAGCGAACTCATATTGTATGATGCATGTGGAGATAATTCATTTGTTGAATCATAGTTCTCTTTTGTGGTAGAGTTATTGGAACCATATTGCTCAAGTAGAGCTAAAATCTTCTTGATCTTTTCAGTAACACTTCTTTCTCTTTCGAAAGAATTTATGGAGGAACTTGATCCTTTTGGAGTTTAAGACCCAAAAATAGGAGTTGATGCGGACGACACTTGAAGTGCTTGTTGTTGTAACAAACCTCTTAGTCATTTTATGAATTTTAATCATTATTTTTATATAAATCCTTTTTAGTAGCTTTTATAAATAATTTATGACTTATAAGAATGAGTGATATGATTTTCAGATTTAATAAAAGATTATTTTATTGTTCATAGAAATAAATAAATAAATACAAAATTAAAAGAGAAAAAAAGGAAAATATTGCTGGCTGTTGTGAACAGCATCAGTTCGCGCAGAGGGAAAAAATAGATAAAAAGAAGAAAAGGTTTTGGAGAGAACTTACTTGCAAGTTGCGGCGTCCCACGAGAGTCACCATATTCAGGTAGGAGCTTCAAATTTGAACTCTCTAATTACGTAATGAATTTTAGATTAATGAAATAATAAATGTGTTGTCACTTGGAGGGTAAGGAGTTTTATATTGGTTTTATAATGTATTGCCTCCTGTTATTAATGTTATTTCACGTGAGTTTTGAATTTGGGGACAAGTTTTTATGGAAATTGTGAGGAAATTGTTGAAGTTATGATGGTAGGCATGAACAATTATCGCTGATTAGTGATATTATCAGAGAGTGTAAAAAAAATGAAAGTAAAAAGGGTGGGGCGTAAGTATTATTCACTTGTAGGCTTGAAGTTTTAGATGAAATTGTAATGTTGGTTGTGAACTTGTGCTTAGTTGAATGAATCCTGCATTATTGCTTAAAAAGAAGGAATTAAATAATTAATTATCAAGCCATTGGTTAACATGTCTTCTTGCCTGCAAAAAAAATCACTCTTTCTCTTCATGCTTAATGTTACAGTGGCCAACAAGTACACAAACTATATATAATTACACAAATTAAAGTAAGTTATTGATATAAGCAATGAGATTATGCCAGCAAGAACGGTCACTCCATGCACAAACGACAATAACTAGTATTGTATAAAAGATCAAGTTTTGATAGATTGAGATAGGTAATTATATATCAGGTAAGATTTATCATATTGGAGAATGAAAACTTAACCCTAGACTTGAAATTTGAAAAATGGGGGTTTACATAGTAATTAACATCAAAATTTATGAACTTGATTTTAGGTTGGTGTAAGCTTTTGGGTCTAGGATCCTATAGTAATATGATTGTTGTTAGTTTTGAAAGCTTATTGTGATTATGCATGTGAATAGATTGCTTTGAGTTGGAAGTTCAACAAATGGGAAAGACTCAAGTCCCGGAGTAAATTCTTATTGGATTCAGGCAAGAGAATTTCTAAGCTCTTGTTAAGAGTGTGGAATTCGTGTATTTCCTTGTGGTATATGTTTGGGAGTAACGGGAAATGGTGATGGGTTCATTTGACCATGTTGAATAGTTCTAATGATGTAAAAGGGGTAATAAAAGCAATGTGATTATTGTTGGCGTGTGTGTTTGAGAATGATTTGAAGGCTTATTGCTTAATTTTTGATGTTGTATCATAGTTGCATTGTTCTGAATTGTGCCTTGTTACGAAAATTACCATCTTCTCATTATTTGTGTGAACATGTCATTTGCATTGATTCAGAGACATGGTTGTGATAAGTGTTATGTGATAAGAAGATGTACCATTTCGAGAGACGTATCGCGCGCCGTGATGGATACTATATATCAAGAGACGTATCATGCGCCGCGATGATTACTATTATCGAGGGTCTTATCGCACGCCGCGAAGGATGCATGGATAGATATTTCCCCCATGGGTCCTGACTGAGAGACAAAGGGATTGTATTATTAGGCATACATGCATCATTACACTTGACATTGCATTGCACATCTTTATCATTGATGAACTTGACCTTGTGTATTATTGATCTTGTGAGTGCCTTTTTGTGGAAGTTGTGATTTGATGAATAATGAGTTTGAGGATATATAAATGTTAAAGTGTTGTTGTTGACCGGTGTGCTATGTAAACTGTGAATTGTTAGGTTGGGCTGGTTGTAGTTGTGGAGGTCCGATTTGGGTGGTAGGAGTACACTAATTCTATTCCCTTAACTTGTGTTTAGAGGTTTGCTTGTTGAGTACCATATGGTTTGGTACTCACCCCTTACTTCTACAATATTTTATAGGTTACGACCCCGGATCTTCGTGGTACCCTATTTTCCTTTCATTTTTGCCTTTATGTGGAGATTTGTGAGGTAGCTGTTTGTCATCTCAGCCGACCATCTTAAACCTATTTATGATTTTGTTCTAATCTAGAAACGAAGTCATATGAGACTGGTATATTCTTTGATTCAATTGTAATACTTTAGAGGCTTATACACGTGACAACCAGATTTTGGAGGTATTTTTTAATTTATTATAAAATTTCCACATTTTTATTATAATGTTGAGTTTTAGGCTGACTTTTCTTGGTAAGATAAGACGAGTGTCATCACATCCATTTTTGAGTCGTGAAAAAATGGTATCAGAGCCCCAGGTTCATAGGTCTCACGTGTGTACAATTCGAGTCTAAGTAGAGTCTCGAGGATCGACACGGAGACGTCTGTACTTATCTTCGAGAGGCTATATTGACTTTTAGGAAAGATCTTCACTTCTTGAATCTCTATCGTGTGTAGTTGGTCTGATTTAATTGTTATCTATTTATTCCATCCACTCTCATTTATGTGATGACTCATGCGTAGTTCCTCATGCCAGTAGTTGGTGTTGCGTGTGGCTTAGATGTTAGATATGGTACTGGGGATGGAGTGATATACTTGTGGAGATGATGTGTGGTTAGATTTAGAATGTGCAATGATTCAAAGTAATTGCGTGAGGTTACGATGTGATGATTCACTTTAAGGATAAATAAATTGTTAGGTTAACAATGGTTTAAGGGACTTCATGAGGGTCTTATACTTTTTTTTTGGCTAATCATCCAGTAGTGGGATTAGTACTTGTGTGGTATAGGCAATATCTGGAGTCATTTGACAATTGAAAGTGGAATGATTTAAGGGATTGCTAGATAATGAATAGTGTAACTTTGGAAACCACAGTTAGTAAAGTTATCATAACATGAATGGGTTGTTTAGAAAATGATGAGAATAATGATGCACCAATTAAGGTTAGAATTTCTACTAATAGTGTCGATGCTTACTTGGTTAGAGTTATAGAGTGTGTTACTTTTGATATTTACCTGACCTACGAAAGAATACATATAGCTTGGGCTAGAGCCGAAACTAATTTGGTACTCCCTTCGTTTCAGAAAGAATTTCCTGGTTTGACTTGGAACGGAGTTTAAGAGTATAAAGAAGACTTTTGAATCCTGTGGTCTAATATTAAAGTTATTTCAAATGTACAGAATTGCACTTTGATATTGTGACCTTAAACATGCCATGTGGAAAGCTGAAATTAAAATATTACGCAAAAAAGAAAGAGGTCATTCTTTTTGAAACAAACTAAAAAAGAAAGGAGGTCATTTTTTTTGAAACGGAGAAAATAAAATTTTACATCTATTTGATGGGTAGAAATGTGTCCTATTTGGATATGATCTTCTCGGTAGGTATGATGTGTTCTAGTAGTGGATGTAATAGACTTTCATGATGTTGTACTATTGGTATATGAAAACGGATATGTTGATTGTTAAGAGTGAATACTGAATATATAAGGAGTTATCAGTTGTATCACATGCTCGTATAATAAGGTTTGATATCACATTCGTATTTGAGAAACCAACTATCGTGTTACTAAAGATGAATGAGTCAGGCATTACATTGTAAGGAAAATTTTAGTGGTGGGTCATCGGTACGGTATTGATTTGTTCAGGTAGTGAAGTGTATCTCGAAGATTTTAAATGAGTAGTGATATCATCGTAAGCTCGATGAAAGTAGATTGGTATTAGGATGACAAGTTTATAGGTAAAGAAAGTCTCAACGAGTATAATTGTGTGAAGATAATTGAGAATTTTAGTTTTAAAAAATGCATATAAAATTGAGTGTGTCCTTTGGATTTGAATTGTATGGCTGAGTTTGAGGTATTATTGATGACAATTTTGACTTCGTGGTGATGGAAAGGGGTAACTAAGCATGATGATAATAAGAGTTTGAGATGAATTATGACTGGAATGGAACTATAACATAAATTTTATTGGTTAAAATAATTTTATATGATAATGATGACTTTTGAATGTCTAAGGTATGGTTTACTACTATTTTATGAGTAGCGTGATTGTGTGGTAAGTTTTATGAGGAGTTGGGATATCGCTCGAATAGAATTCAAAAGAGCTAAAGTCATATGAAAAAATAGTAGGATGTAATGTAGCTTTCAAAAAGAGGTGAGAGCAAGAATATTTTCTCTTATTGCTAGGGCTAAAGAAGTATCTTAAAAGGGATTAAGAATTGTGGTCAGAGATGCGTGGTTTCACCCGTTTTGCTCTGGTTATGGTAATAGTTTCACGGGTTCATCAAATTGGTTAAAAACTATTGAATAAGACTTGGGAAAGGAGTGTACATACATTCAACTCAAGTGTAATTGTAAACTCTTTGATGGTTTTGAGTTTTATAATGAATATGGTTAGATTTTTAGCGAAAGATATGAAAAGACCGATAGAGAGGCAACCAATGATAAGCTAAGATATATGAATTCATCAAGATCTTCAATGTATGAGATAATGTTGGTAGATAATGAGATTGTGTTACACGATTCAAATCAAAGTTCATGTTCATTGTGAGTGTAACGTTCTGGAAAATCATGTCTAATGAAGAGCCCAGTATGCCCTTAGGATAGCCTATTAGGGGTACATAGGCACTCCAATGCCCAATATTGAGAAATATTGGGCATAGTATAGAAAAATTGGCTAAGGGATATTAGCCAATTTTCTATATACGAATAAGAAATATACTTTTGGGGTTGTCATATCCCAATTCAAGATTGATGTTCAATAAATGTACCTGCAATGAAGACCCTAAGCTAAATAAAAATGACATCTCAACAAAACATATGAAGTACTAGGCATCCACGTGTCAAGCCTAGCACCATAGCACATGACCATTTAAAATGATCATGTAAATTAAGCAGTGCCCAAGGACATGGTGAGGGTCCTTGGGACAATAAGTAAACATTCCCAAATGAACCATAAATAATAGTTAGTTAGAAAAGTACAACCAACCCATGTGCAAGCACATGTGAAGAAGTGGCCAAGGAGGGGACCACCCTAACCGAATTCGGTTAGGGTAGTTAGGGGGGGAAAAACGTGCACAAGGGACCCCTCCATGTGGGGCCTAACTTCCTAACTAATTCTAGACTCTAACCTACTGCCTTAAATAGCTAACTCTAGGACCAAACGAAATAAACTAATTAGTGCACCCGACAACCTAGGACCAAAACCGGGTTGACACTAACCTAGTACTAGTTAAAGAGACAACCTAGTACCTAACCTAGGATGGTCCAAAAGGTTAGTTATGGTCCTAACAACTTAGGGGTACTTTAGTAATTCCCCTAGGTTGCCTAATTAATTAATTTATCAAATTAATTAATTAATTTAAAAGGGCTAAAACCGAAACTAAAAAGGAAATTTTTAGATTTCGGTTAAGACAAGAAAGGGACAACCTAGTACCTAACCTAGGATGGTCCAAAGAGTTATTTAAGATCCTAACGACTTAAGGGTACTTTATTAATTACCCTAGGCTACTTAATTAATTAATTTAGCAACTTAATTAATTAATTTAAAGGGGCAAAACTGAAATCACAAAGCAATTTCCAGATTTCGGTTAAAATAAAAAAAAGACAACATAGTACCTAACCTAGGATGGTTAAAAGGATTGGTTATGGTCCTAATGACTTAAGGGTACTTTAGTAATTACCTTAGGTCACCTAATTAATTAAATTAGCAATTTAATTAATTAGTTTAAATGATCAAAACGAAATTCTTACACTAACCTAGTACAACTCAAGAAACATCCTAGTACTTAACCTAGGATGGTCCAAAAGGGTTAATTTTGGTTCCAATAACTTAGGGGTACTTTAGTACTTATCCTAGGTACCTAAATTAATTAAATTAAGTATTTAATTAATTAATATAAAGTCAAAATATTATCCAAAACCATAGTCAACACCAATTTCCAGATTTGACTAGGTGTTATGTTCTCCTATGTTTAGTCAACTTAGGAGGGGCTTTTTGGTAATTGGTTAATTAGTTTATTAAATTAACTTATTAAACCTAAGTTTTATAATTCAATATCAGTTCTTAAACCTAAAAATCACGTTCAAACTCATAGAAAAGGCGACGCAAAAACAGCAAGCAACGAACGAAAGAAAAACAGAAAAATTTATCGATTTCTCTAGGGCGATTTCAAGGTTTCTTCAAGGTGGTCTTCGTAGATTAAGTTCTACATAAGGTATGGGTTTCTCTCCTGAAATTCTTTCTCCAAGAGTATTTTCCTTCGAATGATTCACAAGATCTTGAAAACTAGGGTTGTTCCCGTCGTTCTCGTCGAACTTCCCTTCCCTAGTATCCTTTTCGATTTCAATGTTGAATAGGTTAGAGATCATGTTGTTGGTATGTGGTGCTGGCTGTTCTTAACATGTATTGTTCTTGAATGATGAGTATCGAATGAACTTATGAACTTGTAATTTCGTAAAGTTAATCTTATCATGATAATTAAGGATCGATAATATGTTAAGATAAGTCCGTGATGTGTTAAGTGAATTATGTGCCTTTGGCTGAATGTTGACTTGCTGTTGTTGTGATGTTATGAAGATGCTAAAGCCATAAAATGTTAATATGATGCTGTCCAATATGTTCTTAAAATGTGACACTAAAAGCCATAAACTAAGAATTGGCTCAAAGACATATATGAAATCATATCTTGAATAAATTGGCTATCTGGTTCCAATAAAGTTGGCTAACTCTACTTGGTCAAAATGAATATATGCTAATGGCTAGGAACTTATGTAAATGATTAAAAGATTGGCTAATGGTTCATATATATGGCAATTTAAATATGAACATACGTAAAAATTGGCTTATGCCAAAAAGATTGAATTGGTTAGTCTAACATACCCTATCCACACGAATTGTGAACGTAAAAACATTGAATTGTTCTTGTTAGTTAATCAAAGGTTAAAAGTTCAAGTGTAGTGAAAGTTTGGCTTATGCCAATAAATTGGCCTACAATATTATCTCCAAAAATATGTAATAGAATTGGCTAATGATTCCATAAAATTATATTTGAATGAATGTTTGGCTTGTGCCAATAAATTGACTATGAAGTTATTTCTAAATTTTCTAGGCCAATACTAATCATATGCCAATCTTGTGTAGCCAAAACAATGAAATGACAACTCAAGTACTTCTAAACTAATTCAATGAATCCATAACCAAGGGCATTCCATTCATTGGGACAACTCCCAACATGCTCTACAAGAATGAACTATGAACATATGTAACTCATTGAAAGAAGTGCTCATCGTCCATAAACGATGAAATGAAGCTACTACACTAAAGTAAAGAAGTAACGTGAGTTATAACATAATTAAAGGGGTCTAAATTAAGTAAGTGACCAGAATGGGTGTTAAAGGAAGTGAGACAAGTCTTACTTACACCAAAGCTAATTTGTTAAAAGAATACTCACGAATGAAGGTGTTAGAATGTGTGAGACTAGTCTCATTAACACTTAAGGATGATATGTAAGGACAATTCACATTCATCAATGTAAAGTAAGGATGATATGTAAGGACAATTCACATTCATCAATGTAAATTAATGATGATATGTAAGGACAATTCACATTCATCAATGAAAAGTAAGGATGATATGTAAGGATAATTCACATTTCATCAATGTAAAGTAAGGATGACAAGTCATCAAAAGAGTAAATAAGTCTCAATCATACTCTATATGTAAGTGTAAGGACAATTCACACTTAATACTAATGATGAGATGAGAAATATCTAATGAGCTATGATGTCCTCATGCTAGAAGCCAGCTTTTATGATGTATGAGTTGAATGTAATGGAACTTTATACTGAGCATCGATAGGCTAGCTATGAGCGGTGATGCCTTCCTTCGGGAAGGGCGGAGGTTCACGTAACTCTCATGAGATGAGACTGTCCGGCATGCCGGGTATGGGTCTCCTTATATATCCTAGTCTTTGAACCTATACTGCCAATATAGGGATCTAGCAGGGTTCAATTCCCTATATACGCTAGCATATTTTGGTTTCACCTTGGCCAGTGACTCCACCTCTTTTCGGTGTGGAGAAGACACCGGATTTCATGATGCTCACATGATCTATATCGGTTAAGGTTGGAGTTCCTCAAAGTATGGAAGATAATGAAATGAATGATATCGAAGGTGTTTGTGCAAGACAATCAGGAGGTGAAATCAGATTCAAGTAATGACATTAGGTCATTCTTGGTCATTGTACTTCATGATCCCGATGAGAGTCTTAAACTTCATCCTAGGTATAGCTGGTGTTTACATCAGCCTACGAATGAATGAAATGAATAATGTGAAGTAAGAATGAATAAATGAAGCAGACTCTGTGTTTGCTAAAGAAGGTCCTAGGGTTGAGGTCTCATATGTTGGGTCCTCTCTTGAGATGTCTTAATGTTATATCAACGATTCCAAGGTCTCGTGTATATGAAATGTATAATATATAAAACATGAAATTAATGAAATCAATGGCATAATCAATAGAGAATGGCTTATGAAATGTAATGAATACTTGATGTAATGAATAACTTGTTGTAAGGATAGTCAAATCCTGTCCAATAAAGTTTACAATAAGTAAAGGGCATAGCTAATAATGAATCCTCATGTTATGAAAATGATAAAGCCAAATAAATTGGCTTATAATGACTTTATATAATTGGCAAAAGATATTAGCCAAATAAGATTGGCTTATAATGACTTCTTACATTAGGCCAATGATACAATAATAGGAATAGTCACTAAAGATTGGTTTATGAAGAATTCATGCCAAAGTAAGCAAGATCATAAGCTTTAATGATATGCCCAAGAACTATGCACATTATGCAATCAACTAAAGAATGAGTATAGTCAATAAGTATTGACTTATAAATATATTCATGCCCCAAATTGTAGTTAAGTCATTTCCTTAATCTCTTGAATTACTTACTTGATTCATTGTGGGTATGGGACTACAATGAATCATTGCACTTGTAAGTAAAACATAGGACCAAAGGAGTTATTGAACTACACAACAAGAAGAAGAAAAATACTGAAAAATAATTTAAGTGTACAAAGAGGAGCTCTCGGCCTAAGAGGATCAAAATATTAAATCTTCGCTCGGGTTGTTCTAAAATTATACTGATGATACTAATGTCTTGTAATCATATAGAAAATGACTTGTGTGCTTTTAATGCATTAAAATACATCATATTCATACCACAATTCACAACTAACGAAATAGGAAAGTCTAATGACTAGACTTTTCAGAAATGGCATGTTGCTTAGGAAGATTTTTCATTGATCATGCATAGCTTTATGTGTATGTGTGCATACACCCATACTTAGTACAAGTGGTGTACTAACCCCCTACTATTTACTATTTTTATAGTTGCAGGTCAAAGGACAGGTTGACGAAACTTGCAGCGGTTTGGACTTCAGCGTTTCTCCAAACCAATTGGTAGGTCCTCATGATTTCGAGGATGCTACAGATTTAGTCTAGCCTTAGTTTTAGACATAGCTAGTGGATGTTGTCCCTAGCGTTTCTTTCGTACCTTCAATTCGAAGCTTTGTAATAAGGCCGTGTTTGGCAAACTATTTATGATATATTCATCTTCAGTTTTGAATTGATTCTTTATGTTAGATGGTTGTTCTCTTATGTTGAGCTTAGTATATGATGTATCTAGTTAATAATTATATGAAGTCTATGTATACTTCATATATATAAAAAGTTTTAAATTTTCTGCAAATTTAAATAGATGAATGTGATGAATGCAAGATGAGGCTTGTCTGCAACCTCTGAGAGGTCAACGACGCCGGTTGCGATCCGGATTCTAGAATCCGAGTCGTGACAGTGAGTCTATGTTTGTGGTAGTATGTTTTGACAAGATATGAATTGGTAAGGTAAGAAATGATTGATCGCATTGAGTATTAACATTTGGAAGGACTTGTGCATAATTTGAGTCATAAATTTGGTTACTTTTGATTGCTAAAGGACATAAATGAGGGTTTCACTTGAAGTTTTGATTTAGGAGATGATGTAAATTTCATGGATTGTTGGTCAAATTATAAGAATTGTAAGCGGGTTAGCAAACGAAACAAGAGTCTAGTGTATTGAAGAGTTCAACGTATTTGAATTTTTTGACATGAAAAGAATTTTTTTAAAAAAGGGTGAAAGAACAAGAATTATCGTATAGAACATTGGATTGATGGTTATATGTTTTTTGCCTTTGAATTAATATATGATGACTATGTGATGTGAACTAGTTTGGTACACACTTACTAGGAATTTATTATCAACTTTTCTAAAGATTAAATTTTTGTTTGGGTGACAAGCAATGATGTGTGAAAGATTCTATGTGGTTATGTCAAACTAGATTGTTCAGATTATGATAGGTAACTTATTGATGATCAACGGTGTGGACTTACAGTTTTATATGATTAATGAGGATTTGGAGGGATTGAAACTACTTTGTTAATGGGATGACACAAATTTTTATGATGTGCTACATAGACATTTGATAGTGAATAGAGGTTATGAGCTTATAGTATATCGAATTATTGGAGTGATCAAGAATTTCTCTAAGTTTTAACATGAGGTATATGATAGGTTGAATGGTAATTGAAACTTGATATGTAAAAGATTGCGTAAAGTTGATATTTGGTATGATTAAATTATTGTACCTCAATGAGAAAATACTTTTAGATTTGAAATTAGTGTTAACAGCCTTAGGTGAGATCCGTATTTGTCATGTAATGCTTAAATGGAAAGAGAGTATCATATTTTGAATTTTTTTGAGGCTGCAATGTGTTTTTTAAGGAGACTTTGATACTAGTGAAAGTTTGAGAGTAAGGTAAATGGTTGGTGTAGTTATGATGTTTGTTGATATATATTAAGAGTGTTAGTTTCAATGGAGTACTGTGAGAAGTATGTGGGGTTTGATGAATCGCGTACAAAAATATCCTCCTTCCACCTATTAGCCCTCAAATACCCTTCACATCTACCTTTGGGCTAATAGGTGGAAGGAGGGTATTTTTGTACCATTTCTAATAGTTTGAGGGTATTTTTATATCATTTCTAATAGTTTGAGGATATTTTAGGCCCTTTTCCGTATATATAATAATAGTTGTAGGTGGTAGGCAGTGTAAGTGTAAAATGAACTATTTTTACATTCTTCTGATTGGTTTATATTAGTCATCCAACTTATAACAAATTCTATGTGATAAGTTTTCTTGTGATTAATTGGCCAAAATATTCTAGTTTAGACACGTGAAGACTTTTGATTTGTTATTGAATTTGATCAGGATTGCCACAATATTTGAACACATAACACTATTTTATTAATCTTGAATTTGATAAGCATGCCATATCATTTTACACTTGACATGAGCTAAGCCTCACGATGAAGGGACCTTGAATTAAATAAAATAGACTTAATTCATTTCTAAAACTCAAATTAATTATTCATTTCATATTAACATGGATTTAATCAAAATTATAGATGAATTTTTAACCCAATAAAATTTTGGTAATTGAATTTCCTGGAGTTCAAACATTAATCATCATTAAAATCTCTCCTATCAATTAATGGTATTGCTTAAAAGTTGAAAGATCACAAAAAAGATTAGGAGATTCACACAATTTTTCTACAATAGATAGAAGCTCTTCTGAGCATCTTTTATAATTTGACAATTGAATCACCAAATGAAGACTGGACGGTAAAATATAGGTATATGTGATGAGAATATAATTTAGTTATTACTGTTAGTTAACAGTCAGTTAGTCACAAAGTTAGTTAACACTGTTCATTTGTTTGTTAGAGTTAGTTATAGGAAAGATATTTTTACATACAAATTGTTAGCTAACACAAAACTTGTATCTATATATAAATAGGATCACATGTAATAGTTCAATACACTTTTCATTTTCAATGAAATACATTCTTCATGAAGTTTTCCAGAATCTTCTTCTTCTCTTCTTCTTCTTCATCTTCTTCTTCTTCTTCTTCTTCTTCTTCTGTAAAACTCAAAGTTCAGCAATGGAGATTTGTTGATTTCAATATGGTATCAGAGCAGGAAGACACAAGATCTTGCTCCTTTTTTCCGCATCTAAATCAATCTCATATCAGTCTGTGAGTTTTCATATCGAGTTCATAGTTGCAGTTTTCAGAATTATTGATAATCAAATCGACACTACTTCTTCTTCGTGTTTTCATTTTTTCTTTCAAGTTTTTTTTTGAGTTACAGTAATTGTTGCTCAAATTGTACTTTGAACTCCATCGCGATTCGATTTCATCATGGTTGATGGTCAAGTTGATCCAGTTCAGACTGGTTCTACATCCACTATTAGGATGGATTTTTCTAGCCCTTTCTACTTACATCCATCTGAGAATGCAAGTTCATCTCTGTTACCTGCTGTTTTTGATGGTACTGGTTATAGATCTTGGAGGAGAGCTGTTCTTAGAGCCTTATCTGTTAAGAGCAAAACAGGATTTATCAATGGGAAAATTGTGAGACCTGATCCGACTGATTCTAATTTTCAGCAATGGGAAAGGTGTGATGATATGGTAACCTCTTGGATTCTCAATTCCTTATCACCAGATCTAAGGGATAGTCTACAATATGTTAGTAATGCATACGAATTATGGAGTGAACTGGAGGAAAGATATGATCAAACAAACGGTTGTAAGCTGTATCAAATTCAAAAAGAGATAAATGATCTTGTCCAAGGCACATTGGATATCACTGGTTATTATACGAGAATGAAAAAACTTTGGGAAGAAATGAGCACAGTTGATGTAGGTTCTCAATGCAACTGTGTGTGCACTTGTGGTGGAAAGGTGAAATTGGTCAAGGCTGAACAGGATAGAAGACTTATACACTTTCTGATGGGGCTGAATGAAATGTACACTGTTGTTAGGGGAAATATTCTCATGATGAACATACTGCCTAGCATGGCACAGGCTTTTGCCATATTATCTCAAGAGGAAAAACGAAGGGAAGTGAAGCCTCACAACAACACTGCTTTAGATTCAACATCTTTGAATGCTAGTTCTTCAACTTACACCACTGCAGGTACAAAAGGAGGAGTTAGAACTACCTACAATTCATCTAGAGAAAATGCAGGAACAACTGGAAATTCGAACAGCACAAATATGTTTAGAGGAAATTCCAGTACCAGCAGGAGTGTTTTGTTTTGTGATTTCTGCAGGAAGACAGGCCACACAAAATAAAGATGCTATAAGCTTCATGGATATCCACCAAATTTTAAATTCTCAAAGGGAAAGAATGTTGTTTCTGCAGCAAATGCATGTACTTCTGAGAGTAATGGGAGTCAATGTGAAGAGGATCCTGGGTTGAAGAGGCAAATGCCACTGCATTTGTCCAAAAATCAGTATGAACAGTTGCTTAATCTCTTAGGATCACTGCAGGTTGGACATGGAACTACAAATAATTCAGATAATATGTTGAGTGGAGCTGTGAATCTTGCAGGTATACTTGCTTGCTATTCCTCTATTACTGAGATATGTGATCTTTCTTGTAAATGTGCAAGGTTAACTGCTGATTCTTGGATCATAGACTCAGGAGCATCACATCACATGACCTATAATAAAGCTACACTCATAAACATAAGACCACTGCCTTCACCTTTTCTTATTAGTTTACCAAATGGTTACAAAGTTAAAGTGACTGAAATTGGTGATATTTGTTTAAGTCCAGTTTTGACTCTGCAGAAAGTGTTGTTTGTACCTAGTTTCAAGTTCAATCTAATTTCAGTTCATTGTTTGGTGTTTCAACTCAAAGGTGTAGTAAGTTTTAACAGTGATTCTTGTTTACTGCAGGGCCCTTCTCTGAAGAGCCCTCTGGAACTTGGTAGAGCCAAGAATGGATTGTATTTCTTGTGTTCAAAATGTCACAATTGTTTTCCATCTCCTATTGGCATCAGGAAATCTCATGCCTCTTCAAGTCATTGTCATTCAGTTCCATCTTTAGTCAAATGTAATGATGTTTTAGCACCATCTACTGTAAAACAATCCTTCTATATCAATAAAGATGTTTGTTCTAGTCTTGATTCTTCATGTCATATTACTAATTGTTCTTCTTTTGTTGCTAAATCTAATAACTCTTCTGGAGATGAATTTTTGTGGCATGCTAGACTAGGACATGTGCCTTTTGTAAAGATGAGAGGAATCCACACCATACCTATTCATTTCTCACCCAGACAACCCTTTACTTGTGCTATATGTCCTATGGCTAGACAAACTAGAATGCCATTTCCAGAAAGTACAACCAATTCCACCAAAGTTTTTGAGTTGCTCCATGTTGATCTATGGGGACCATATCACATTCCTACTCATGATGGTTATCATTATTTCTTGACCATGGTAGATGACTTCACTAGATCAACTTGGACACAATTGTTAAGATGTAAAAGTAGTGCCCTACAAACAATCAAAGCTTTTGTGTCACTTGTGGAAAACCAATTTCAGACCAAACTGAAAATTATCAGATCTGATAATGGTCTAGAGTTCACCTCTTCTGAAGCCACTCATTTTTTCCAAGAGAAAGGTATAATACATCAAAGATCTTGTCCTTACACACCTCAACAAAATGGTGTAGTTGAAAGAAAACACAAGTATCTTCTTGAGACAGCAAGAGCACTCTTATTTCATTCCAAAGTGCCCATGAAATACTGGGGAGAGTGTATCCTCACAGCCACATATATTATTAATAGATTGCCTTCTAGGATTTTACAGAATAGAACTCCTTATGAATTGTTATATCATACACAGCCTACATACTCTCACCTTAGAAGCTTTGGATGCCTATGCTTTCCTACCACTTTAAAAACTCATAAAGATAAGTTTGAACCTAGGACAACACCACACATCTTTGTTGGATATCCTTTCAATACAAAAGGATACAAGGTTTTAGATTTAGCTACCAAAAGAGTTCATGTATCCAGAGATGTTATTTTTCATGAGTCTATATTTCCTTTTGTATTGGCTCCTGATGATTCTAGTTTTCCTTCTATTCTGAAATTGTTGTCTCACAACTCTAATAACTCTACTTGCATGCCTAACTCAACCAACAATTTTTCTAATGATGAATTACTGGACATTAACATATCTACTGAAAATACAGTCTCCACTATAACTCCTGATGTTCAACCACCCATCAACATATTAACCACCTCACAACCCATACCTACACCTACATCAACTTCTGATAATGTACCTATCCTTAGAAGAACAACTAGGTCCGTGCATACCCCCAACTACTTGAAACAATATAATTACAACCTACCTAAACTGCATTCCTCTTTAAATACCTCCAGTTCATCTCACTCACTCACCTCATTTTTATCCAATCGTGATAGTGTTTGCTTCACTTCTCTATGTTCTGATAGTCAGCAGTTGATTGAAAACATTTCACATGAATGTGAACCTTCTTCTTATGAGGAAGCAGTTTTGCACCCTTCTTGGCAAGAGGCAATGACACAAGAATTTGAAGCATTATATGCAAATAATACTTGGGAACTGGTTCCTCTGCCCCAAGGAAAGAATGCAATTGGTTGTAAATGGGTGTATAAAATCAAACACAAAGCAGATGGTAGTGTGGAAAGGTACAAAGCCAGGCTAGTGGTAAAGGGGTACACTCAGCAGGCTGGAATAGATTACAATGAAACTTTTTCTCCTGTGGTAAAGATGACTACTGTTAGGACACTCATCAGCTTGGCAGTCAAGAGAGGGTGGAATTTGTATCAACTAGATGTTAATAATGCCTTCCTTCATGGTGATTTAAATGAGGAAGTGTATATGAAATTGCCCCAAGGTCTTGCTGTGGACAGTCAAAATCTGGTGTGCAAATTGAAAAAGTCATTGTATGGTTTAAAACAAGCTAGTAGGCAGTGGTATGACAAGCTGGCTAGCAGTCTTTGTTCAAAAGGTTACACACATTCAAATAGTGATTATTCATTGTTTCATAAGAGAAAGGGAAGCTCTTTAGTGTTTGTTGCCATTTATGTAGATGATGTAATTCTAACTGGAACTGATCAGGAGGAAATCGACTCTTTGAAATCTTTTTTGAATGATCAATTCAAGATAAAAGATCTTGGTAGACTGCATTACTTCTTGGGATTAGAAATATTGTACAGACTTGATGGTGTCATTATTTCACAAAGGAAGTTCACTAATGATTTACTAAAGGAGTTTGATTCTTTGAACTGCAAGGTTGCTACATCACCACTTGATTATACTGAAAAATTGAGGGCTACTGATGGGAAGCTATTATCAGATCCTACTCTTTACAGAAAGCTGATAGGGAAGCTAAATTTTCTCACAAATACAAGGATGGATATAGCTTACAGTGTGCAACACCTCAGTCAATTTATGCAAACACCTAGAGAACCACATCTAAAGGCAGCTTACCATGTTCTTAGATACCTGAGACAAGATCCTACAATAGGAATTTTCATCTCGAACAAGTCTGACCTCACCATCACTGCATATTGTGACTCAGACTGGGCTGCTTGTCCTGTTTCAAGGAAATCAGTTAGTGGTTATTTAGTACTTATGGGTGACAGTCCTATCAGCTGGAAGTCTAAGAAACAAGCCACAGTTTCGTTATCCTCTGCAGAGGCAGAGTACAGGGCTATAAGACAGGTAGTAAGTGAGATAGTATGGCTTGAAAGGCTACTAACTGAATTGTGTGAATATTGCTCCTTGCCAATACAGGTCTTCTGTGACAGCCAAGCTGCAGTACATATTGCCAGGAACCCAGTTTTCCACGAAAGAACCAAACATATAGAGATCGATTGCCATTTTGTTAGGGATAAACTTCAACAGGGCCTGATCACACTTCATCACATTTGCACAGATTCACAACTGGCAGATATTTTTACAAAGGCTCTGACTGGAGTCAAGCATGCTACACTTTTGAACAAGTTGTCTGTAAAATCAATTACTTCCAACTTGAGAGGGGGTGATGAGAATATAATTTAGTTATTACTGTTAGTTAACAGTCAGTTAGTCACAAAGTTAGTTAACATTGTTCATTTGTTTGTTAGAGTTAGTTATAGGAAAGATATTTTTACATACAAATTGTTAGCTAACACAAAACTTGTATCTATATATAAATAGGATCACATGTAATAGTTCAATACACTTTTCATTTTCAATGAAATACATTCTTCATGAAGTTTTCCAGAATCTTCTTCTTCTTCTTCTTCTTCTCC
Organism: Solanum lycopersicoides; assembly: GCA_022817965.1. NCBI lineage: Eukaryota > Viridiplantae > Streptophyta > Magnoliopsida > Solanales > Solanaceae > Solanum > Solanum lycopersicoides. The sequence continues at coordinate 63,801,974 of CM040628.1, read as the reverse complement.
TTCTTCTCCTTCTTCTCCTTCTCCTTCTCCTTCTCCTTCTCCTTCTCCTTCTCCTTCTCCTTCTCCTTCTCCTTCTTCTCCTTCTTCTCCTTCTTCTTCTTCTTCTTCTTCTTCTTCTTCTTCTTCTTCTTCTTCTTCTTCTCTTCTTCTTCTTCTTCTTCTTCTTCTTCAAAACTCAAAGTTCAGCAATGGAGATTTGTTGATTTCAATAATATGTTATCATTTAATTTCCTTAAAAAAAGATGAAAAACAATGCTCAAGATATTTTTCATCTAAAATTTGATGTGGATGCAAAGTTTTTGATTAAAAAAAATTAATAATGCCAAGCAAGATGAAATTATTTAATTAATGAGTTAGGTGAAATAACACCAAATATCATAAAAATAACTTGTCATATCACCCTCTTTATCGGTTATGTTTTTTTTTACTTCGTTTTAGGAAAAAATTATGCGAAATGGATAAATATTACTGGTATACAATTTTATATAATAATGAATTGCGGCTACATTTTAATGAAATTTACTAGGAAGAATCTCAGATATTTGTATAAACCCTATTTATATATATGTATTTTTGTATTTGTATACCTATTAATAATTTTGTTATTATACTGTACATATCTATACGTATTTGTGTATATACAAACTTCTATTTCTAGTTTTTGGTTTTATATATTTTTTGATCTTTAATTGGTTGTATATTTTTTTTCCATATATATATTATCAACCACAGTATGTTTTATGAATCAATTGTATAATTTCAACACTTATTTACAATTACTTATTTATCCATATTAATAGTTTTTATATAATACAAATACATGTATATAATATGTTACTTGTATAAACTTAAATTGTATAATTTATAAAAACAAAACCGTGAAATATACAAACAAAAATTAGCAAGCGAATAGAACTATAGTTAGGGAGCGTAATTATTAGGTTTCATCTCTCAACTGTTTATGATTTATTTATTTTTTTAAAATGTACCTCATGATTAACAGGATGAGAGAAATTATAAGAAGAACAATGACAATGCCAACAATATGCATACAATACAAATACAAATAATTGTAATATACTATGTTACTTGTCTTTTTTTATCAAAATTTGCTACTATATTATTCCACAAAGCTTTCACAACTCTTCAGAATTAAGTAATTATTAAATAACCAAATACATTTCTAATGAACTTTTCTCTTTTTTAAACAAACTTATGAACTAAACTCAGTTAATTAATATGCTGAAAATAGGTTGGAATCACAAAGCCAGACAACATAATACCCCTGTTAATTCATAGGTGTGAACATTTGATTTTTAGTTACATCATAATTAACTATCCACTCTCTACTTACCTTTTTGTCTTCTTATTTTGATTGCCTTCTGATGCTATATTAACACTTCAAATTTTACAAGTACTAGTTTAGGAATGGAAGGTGCAACAAGTATTTTTAGCTCTTATTGAATTACATTGAAGGTTACAATTTGAAAGTCTTTACAAGAGTTGTTTTTTAGCTCATTTTCAACAATGGTTGTTAATTTTCTTGTCTTTATTTTTTTAACCCTCCTCAACACTCTACACACTTCTTTTTGCTCTTGCTTTCACATGCAGGACTCTAGTATTTAGTTATCTCACAATTGTCAAAATTTGTTATACTATAAATTGAGGGAGTTTCCATATATCTTTTCTTAGTGTTTTGATCAAGATGAAATCTTTAGTGTTGTTACGAGTGTTGGCTTTTTTTTCCATGTTATATGGTGGTGTTCATTGTAAGGAGTGTACAAACATTTACACTCCATTGTCATCACATACTTTTAGATATGAGTTATTGTCTTCAAAAAATGAAACTTTAAAACAAGAGATTTTTAGTCATTACCATTTGACTCCTACCGATGATTCGGCTTGGTTTAACTTGCTTCCTAGGAAGGTGTTGAGGGAGGAAGAAGAGTTTAATTGGGCTATGACGTATCGGAAGATAAAGAATTCTGATCGTCTTGGAGAAGTATATGGTTTGTTAAATGAGGTTTCACTCCATGATGTGAGATTGGAATCAAATTCAATGTATGGAGTTGCTCAGCAAACGAATTTGGAATACTTGTTAATGCTTGACGTTGATAGATTGGTTTGGAGTTTTAGGAAAACAGCTGGTGTGGAGACTCGTGGTAAGCCATATGGAGGTTGGGAGAAACCAGAGATCGAGGTTCGAGGGCATTTTGTTGGTTAGTTCTACTTTCTATGTTTTATCATTTGATTTACGGATGAATTTTGTTTGTTCGCTATACTTTTAATTTGCTTATTGAAATTTTTGGACAGTGATGTTTCGTTGTTGCATTAACTGTGACGAACTCTTAAGTGACAACTTCTGAACAAATTGATTTTTACCGTTTGCTGTTTGATGCATGTATATGTAATATGTTGTTGTATGCGTTAAATACTTCATGAATATGAGTTATTGTGTCCACTTTCACGACCTCACATGATTCAAGAATCAAACTTTATGAGTTTTTGAATGTTACTTTGAGAGACAACGACTTTTATATTCAGTTTTATGTAAACTCGTATCGTTTAGCTGACAGTTTGTTGTAACTTGAAGGTCATTATCTTAGTGCCACAGCACAGATGTGGGCTAGCACCTACAATGATAGTCTCGGAGAGAAAATGTATGCCGTTGTTTCTGCATTAAATGAATGCCAGGAAAAGATGGGTACAGGGTATCTTTCTGCCTTCCCATCAGAGCAATTTGATCGCGTTGAAGCTATACAACCAGTCTGGGCACCGTATTATACAATTCATAAGGTAGATGTTCAATTCATGCTTCTTAACGCCATTTATGCTCCGCTTAACTAAATTGGACTTTGACAGATAATGGCAGGACTTTTGGATCAGTATACTTTAGCTGGCAATCCTAAAGCTTTGAATATGACAACATGGATGGTTGATTACTTTTACGATCGTGTACAAAATGTGATCACCAAGTATACCATTCAAAGACACTGGGATTCGTTAAATGAAGAATTTGGTGGCATGAATGATGTTCTTTATAGGCTGTACAGAATAACGGTACAGTCTAACCATTCCTGTCATAATATCACTAATTTGATTTTGCAAAATTGCAGCTTTCCTTAGCACATTTTACTGGAGCAACAATATGCATATTTCGTACTCTTTCTTATTATCTGAATAATTCTACTTTTATCGTCCTCTAAATGCTGTTGCAGGGTAATTCAAAGCACTTAACGTTGGCTCACCTCTTCGACAAACCATGCTTTTTAGGGCGCTTAGCTGTTAAGGTATAAATATCTATTCTCCACATTCTCACATTGTAACATACTAAATATCGACTGGTATCTATTACCATTACTTGCTATAATTCAACTAATTACTGTGTTGACTATAAATCAAAGTACCTCATTCGCACAAATATGAGAACAAACCAAGTTACTTACTGGGAAAGTCATTTCTGTTTTTCTTTTGGTTTAGGCTGATCATATATGATCCATGGTTACAATATATAGTTGTGTGTGTAATGAACGTTAACTTCATTGCTAATATATTTTCCCCAACTCTTCTGTTAGGCTGATGACCTATCGAATTTTCATGCAAATACGCACATTCCAATTGTTATTGGATCACAACTGCGTTATGAGGTTACTGGTGATCCAGTTTCGAAGGTAAATGTTTTTGATTTTGGAAAACTATCTTTTCAGGAATACGTTCTGCAGTCCTGGTGTTTCCACTGGTTTACATGGGGGTAAATACACCATTTCTTTTTCTTTAGGAAATTGGGATGAACTTTATGGATATTGTCAATTCTTCCCACGTCTACGCAACTGGAGGGACATCAGCCGATGAATTCTGGTAGTACAGTCTAAAAAATCTAAGGGAGATGAATAGTTTTATTTATTTGTTTATTAAGCATAGTATGCACAATTTGTTTGGTTTACTTGATTTAAAGTTCTTTGTATCTCCCCTTCTCTTTGATACCAACCTGAGCAGGTCAGATCCGAAGAGGTTAGCTAGCAAGTTAAGCACAGAGACCGGAGAATCGTGTACTACCTTTAATATGCTAAAGGTGGTGTGCTCATTGATTTTTTCGTGTTGTTTCCTATTTTGCTCCTAGTGCCTTGTGTGTTTATTTATGCACAAATGTGAATCATTTATAGGTTTCCCGCCACTTATTCAGATGGACGAAAGAAATAGCATATGCTGATTATTATGAACGCGCATTAACAAATGGTGTGCTCAGTATTCAAAGGGGGAGAGATCCTGGAGTGATGATATATATGCTTCCACTTCAACCGGGTGCTTCCAAAGCTCAGACCTACCATGGATGGGGATCGCCGTTTAATGACTTTTGGTGTTGCTATGGAACAGGTGTTGGAATAAATACACTCTGATCTTACACCCTTCTGTTTTCGTTTTTTCGATAGTCGTGGTGTCCATACTAGTGTAAAGACACCTCGATAATTCTACGGGTACCTCCCACCAGTATAAGTACCAGGTAACTCTGTCCAGCAAAGATTGAATGTACGGGACCCTACTTTTCTTGCAAAGAGCAATCTTCTCTATACCCCTGGCACAGCAAATATATTTATATCTGCAACAAAATTTTGTGATTTTCTGAGTTTACCACCAAAGATCTAGCTTTAAAAAAATGGATTGAATTTACGTTGTATTTTCTCATTTTCCTCTATAGGGATTGAATCATTCTCCAAATTGGGAGACTCTATTTATTTCGAAGAGAAAGGGAATTCTCCTGGGCTCTACATCATCCAGTATATATCTAGCACTCTTGATTGGAAGTCTGGGCAAGTTGTGGTGAGTCAGAGCGTAGACCCTGTTGTTTCGTGGAACAATCGCCTTCTAGTAACAATAACGGTGTCATCAAAGGGGGTACGCATTCTAATTTACTTTGTTCATTTGTTGAAACTTATAGTATTTGATAGAATGCATTACTCCTCCAATTTCCGAGCCTCAAAATGACATTTTGACTTTAGCCCACTGATATGCTTAAGCCGCCCTTGTTTTGAACATAACTTCTTGTGATTAATAATTATTTCAGAATGAAACTAGTGCACCATCTACATTGAATCTGAGGATCCCAAGTTGGACAGATTCAAGTACCGCAAAAGCATCCATGAACGGGGAGAATTTATCTCTACCTCCACCAGGTAACTTCCTAGCGATAACCAAGGGTTGGAGCTCAAGTGAGAAAATCAACATCGAGCTTCCTATGAATCTTCGAACAGAGGCTATTAAAGGTGATAATTTAAATTTTTCTATGTCCGATCAATGTTACATGTCTCTATTAAGAAAAACTAATGGATCATACACTATAGTTACTAACACACTCTTGTAAATGGTGTTTTAGATGACCGTCTAGAATATGCATCGATACAGTCAATTCTTTATGGTCCATACCTTCTCGCGGGCCATTCTACTGGCGATTGGGATATTGAAAGAAAATCCACTTCTCTCTCAGATTTGATAACTCCAGTTCCATGGGAGTATAATTCTTATCTTATATCTCTAACACAAGAATCTAGTAATGCAACATTTGTCATAACAAGCACGAATCGCTCTATTCAAATGGAGAAGTACCCTAAAACCGGAACAGATTCTGCTGTCAGCGCTACCTTCAGAATCATCTCAAATGACAAACAATCTGTCAAGCTTTCAAAACCAAAAGATTTTATCGGACTACTAGTCATGTTAGAGCCCTTTGATTTCCCTGGAATGTTCATAACTCGTCTAGGAAATGACACAAGTCTCGGGATCACACAGTCCTCGGATGGCATTGGGTCGTTGTTCCGTTTGGTTGCAGGATTAGATGAGAAGGACGGGACAGTTTCGTTAGAATCTGATGACAAAAGTGGTTGCTTCATGTATAGTGGTGTGGACTACAAAGATGTAGCAAGTGTCAAGATTAACTGCAATTCGAAGTCGTCCTTCGATGCTGAATTCAAACAGGCAGCAAGTTTTATGTTAGGAAATGGGATTACTCAGTATCACCCTATCAGCTTTGTGGCAAAAGGTGCTAAGAGAAACTTTCTTTTGGCACCATTACTGAGCTTCAAAGATGAATCTTATACTGTGTATTTCAACATTCAATCATAGTGGTTTCAATAATAATAATAATAATAATAACGCTAATTAACTGGTCGTTTGGTTGATTTTACTAACGAAATTCCCAACATATAAGGTTTTGAAGGTTTTGACCAAACTAAGTTATTATATAAAGTAATTCGTTAAAATAATATATTTTTTTTAAATTTTATAAAATTAGTATAAACGTATTTCATAGTAACGTTTTAGGGTATATTTTATTTTTTAAAAGTTGACGGCGTTAGGTTGATATATGTTACTCACAGTAACGGTTTAATCCTAAAATGTTACTCATAGTAACGTTTTAGGTGTAAAACGTTACTAAAAATAACGTTTTAGGAGTAAAACGTTACTTACAGTAACGTATATCAATCTAACGCTGTTAGTATTTAAAAAAAGAAATATACCCTAAAACGTTATTGTGAAATACGTTTATACTAGTTTTGTAAAATTTTAGAAAAATATATTATTTTGGTTATTTACTTTATATAATGACTTAATTTGATAAAAAATTCTAAGTTTTTGCGTAAGCTATACAATGTTTGGTAGTTCAAGAAAAAATTATCCCTGCGATTGGTTGGTCTGATTAAACTCTGCATGGTACTAAATGTTGTATAGAGTTAATTTGTAAAGATAAGATACCATAAGGGATGGTCTTAAATTTTTGCCCCTCATATTGACGATCATTAACTATTGTCCTTCAATAATTTTAATAAAAATAAATTCACCAAAATACCCTCCTAATTCTTCCATATGTTCGGCGAACTAGTAGTGTAGATGAGATTAGTGTTAGAGAAAAAATATAAAAGCAAGATATGTCGAGATATTAAGGAGTCCATATGGCTTTACAGAAATTCAATTTGGGTAAGTACAACTCTCAAAATTGATTAGAAGAGATGTCAAGATCTGAGCCTACACCTGGACGTGGCCGACACTCGAGAACCATTGTTGGCCCTCAAACGAACCATCATCCTGGCTGACTACAAGCGGAAGACTAATTCAAGCATACATACACATCAAATTGAAAGAAACATTTAAAAACTGTCTATCCATGAAGTCTGTACTATTCAAAGATGAGTCTTAGGACACTAAGCTATGCTTAAAAGCAATAAGGAATCATCTAAACAGTATGACCCTTCACCCATGTTGGCATACATGGTTTATGAGGATTTTAAGTTGTCCGAATTCGTCCTCATATCGGTGCTCAATACTACTCTCAATAGTATATACTCATGCTCTTATGTTTAAAAACATAACTCTTCCTCAGGTTTGAGATAATTGATCAAACTACCCTCTTAAAAGAGATAACTTCTCTTGAAATATCTTCTGAACTCATAACTCATTTAGAAATCAAAGTTTCTCTTTTATCAATGTAAAAACGGATACCTTTGGGAATACTAAGTTCCCTTATACTCACTCTTACTCAATTCATACTTGAAAACTCTTTCTAAAAAATATATCAGAATCATATGGTTATATAATTATTGATGACTCGAGATGTCATACTGCATAAACATTGATGGTATATCTAGATACCATATTGCTTAAACATTAATAACATACTATACTTTCATATTAATCATATTTTAAAAACTCTTTTCTCAATACTCATCTTTACTTCCTCAAAAACTCAGTTTAAAATTCAAGTATTGACTTTAAAAAGCTTCTCCAGATTTATAACTCAAGTCATAGGGTTCATGCGGAATTATAGACATGAACGACTCAACTCAGGAATTCAAATAATAATATGGAAACTCAGTACTAAGAACTCAAGAACTTAAAACTTAACGATACTACTCATCTGAGTGAAATTTCAATTGATAGAGATGACAAGAGGAGGAGGAGTTCTTAGAAGGAATGGTTAATAGGAGTCCACGGATTGGCTATAGTACTAGGCTTGAATGCGATGTTGTTACATGTGGATGAGTAAGAGCCCGTTTGGATGGGCTTAAAAAAAAACTTTTAAAAAGTACTTTTAAAGTACTGGAACTTATTTTTAAAATAAGTAGTTATGTGTTTGGATAAAAATGTTGAAGTTAAAAAAAAGTTGTTGATGTGTTTGGCAAATAAGTGCTGGTAAACACTTTATTTTATCAAAATGTCTGAAATACCCTTAAAAGTTGTTAACATGATCAAAGTTGATTAATTTAAGGTTTTTATACTTAACAAAATGAAACAAAATTAATTTATATTTTACATCCATAAGTAATTATATTTTGCTATCATTCACATATTTCTTTATTATCACAAATTATTTATAAATAATAATAATAATTCTAATAATAATAATATATAATAATAATAATAAATAATAATAATAATAATAATAAATAATAATAATAATAATATAATAATAATATGAAAATAATAATAATAATAATAATAATAATAATGATGATAATATATAATAATAATAATAATAATATAAATAAATAAATAATAATAATAATAATAATAAAATAAATAAATAAATAATAATAATAATAATAATAATAAATATTAATATAATAATTATTATAATATATAATAATAATAATAATAATATATAATAAAATAAATAATAATAAGAATAATAAATATTAATAATTATTATTATTAAAACATATAATAATAAGTAATATATAATAAATAATAATAATAATAAAATAATATGAAAATAATAATAATAATTATAATTATAATAATAATAATAATAATAATATAATAATAATATATTAATAATAATAATATATAATAATAATAATAATAATAATATATAATAATAATAATAAATAATAATAAAATAAATAATAATAAAAAAAAAATAATAATGATAATAATATGTAATAATAATAATATAATAATAATAATAAATAATAATAATAAAATAAATAATAATAAAAAAAGAAATAATAAAATGTTAATAATACTTATAATTATAATAATAATAATAATAATAATAATAATAATAATAATAATAATAATAATAATAATAATAATAATAATAATAATAATAATAATAATAATAATAAAAGAATTAAGGGTAAAAAGGTAATATACATGGTCAACATAAAATGACTTTTAAGTTGGAAAAAAAAAACACCCCTCACCTAGCTTTTAGCTTTTGGCTTAAAATAAGTCTTTTTTTATTTAAAATAAGTCACTTTGATAATTGTCAAACACTCTAATAAGTCAAAAACTAACTTTTAAGTCAGTTTGATCAGTTTTTAATTCCATTCAAACAGGCTCTAAATGGTGCATTAGATACTTCTTGACTATGACTAGAATTTTTGTTGATTAATGTAGATTTCCTATAGAGACATAAAATCTGAATCTTGTGGTTTAGATTAATATAAACATCTCATGGTTAGCATTTTGTGATTTAGATATTAGGCTTTAACACAGTAAGGGCAGACAGTTTGCTAGTAGTTGTATTGTTTAGACAGTTTGCTAGTAGTTGTATTGTTTAGGCAGAATAGTCATATTCTTACTTTATGCCCAAATTCCTTTGTTTCGTGTAAGATAACTTCAAATAGAGTGTGACTATGTTTAAAACAATATCATTTTTGGCTTATGTGGTTTAGATATTTTCAAACTCTTAGTATGAATCAATTTTGTCTATGTTAATAGGCAAGTTTAGAAGTCAGGGATATAGCAAGAGTAACCATTTCCATTCTCAGTCCAACCATCATTGGAGGAAAAATGATCCTAGGGTGAAATATTGTAACATCCCAAAATTTTCTAAGCTAAGATCCCAATCATTCTATAACACCTCGAACCTCTACTCTTAAAATTTGAATCGTTCGTGTAACACCTCAACTTTTAGAAAGGCTAAAGAGGGTGTTGACACCCAATTTTGACCATCTCCGATAGGAATTAATTCATAAGCTTCTTAATTTTCAAACAATTTAGAATAATTAGTTTTATAAAATTCGAATACTTTTCAAAGTCATTTTAAGTAAACTTAGTCGATTTTTATAATTTATAATTAGTAAATATATTTTCATATAGTTTTATAGATATAACTGGTATATTTCATAAATATTTGAAAATCATCTCAAAAAGATTTTCGTTTTAGTAAGTATTCTATTAAATTAGTTTAGTTAAATTACGTTATATTCTTAAATCACTAGTTTATAATTAAATTAATTATTTTATTTTTGTTAAAATTAAGAAGCTCGTTAATTAATTGATATTAATTCGCCTTATTTAAATTTTAGACAAATTTTTAAAATTAATTTAATTTGACTATTTCTTAAATTTCAAGACATAACTCATTTTCCTTAAACCCATTTGGAGGCCAAGTTTTTGGGTCTTTTTATTCAGCATATTTGAGCCCAACTATTAATTATACCAAACCTTGACCCACTAACAAAACAATTCAGAATTTTCAGCCCATTACAATTCTCTATTTGAGAAACCCATTCCCTTTTTCAATATTTTCGTGAAAATTTCATATATGGCAATCATAACTTATGTAATAACGTTATATATGGGTATAGCTTACATAATTATATTCTATGGGTATAGCTTAGTTTGTTATGTATCTTTTAATTTGTATAAAACATTTTTTTTTATTTTTAATTTATTCAATAGTTTACTTTTCATTGAATGGTAACAATAGCACTAAACACGGTAACAAACATTTACACAATCCCATGATTTAAGCTAACCATTCAAAATCCAATATTTTCCCAATTTTTTTTAAATAAGTTGTATGAAACACTCAGACGTTGATGATATTATTTGTATATATATATAAATTGATCATATTGTATATATTTGAGAGATTGTATATAATCTTTTATACAATTTCGTGTGTAATTTATTATGTGTTATTAACTGTATATGTGACCATCATAAAATGAAAATTGTATATATGACAGTCGTGTTTTTTTTTTTAAAAAAAAAGTGTGTTGTATTTGTTTTAATTGTTTTGTGTAGTCTGTTTGTACACAATATTTTATTATGTTCATTTTTTTTTTGTATATCTAGGGATTTCTATAATATACAATAATTTGGTTTATGGATTATATTTGTATATGTGCATATGTAATTTCGTGTTTTTCTAAAAAAATTAGTGATTAAAATATTCTATAATATTCATTTGTCAATTGTATATATGGTAAGCTTGAAATATGTTTGTATATTTGAGTGTGTAATGTTTATATATACAATATTTTATTATGTTCATAATTTTCTTTTTGTATATATCGACGAATTTGTATAATATACTATAAGTTTGTATATGTATTATACAATGATTTTAACAAATTTCTTTTATACAAAACTAAATGTTTGTATAGAAATAGCTACTGTCTCATAAGACTTTGTATATGTTACACTAATATACAACTCATTATATACATAACCTTAGTAATTGGTTTAAAACTAATAGAATATACAAATAACAATTGTCTCATAATACTTTGTATATATTACCTTAATATACAACCCACTATATAAATAACTTTAGTAATTTGTATATAAATTACACTACCTGATGTTCTTGAGATTTGTCTAGTTCTGTCCAGTTTTGATGAGGCAGATCCAATCTCCTCTGAATTTATGTTTCTGACTTTTCTCTTACTTCAACCTTCAACAATCTTAATGCCGCTAGATTTCGCGTTGTTGATGACTTTCTGAATTGTCATTGGATTTTTTTTTAATCTCAATTCAACAGACTTTTCAACTTGAACTTGTTCATGTTTTGCCATATACCTTACATTGACCCCAAAATCCTGAGTTAATCCAATTAAAAACGAAGATGGATTATCAACAATATTGACATGCAATGACATACCTTTGGTAATCCTCATATATGGAGATGAATCCTGCATTCTCATTTTGAAAAAATATATGAAAAAACTAAGAAACATAATACATATATAATTATGTTGATGAAGGAAAAAAATAAAAAAGAATGGATTCATGAAAGTAAGACAAGAAGAACGTGAAATTCTCCCAAATTCAAAATAGAAGTGAAGAAGTGATTTTAGAAGAAAGATATGGAATGGGTATAGGAGAGATAAAATTGATTTTATATAAAATTATATACAAAAAGATAAAAAGATCTTTTATGGTTGGGTGAATCCCATTAATTATAACAAAAAAATAAAACTATAATTGTTCAGAGTAAATAAATTAAACTATACCCTTATTATTAACTAACTACTTTGCGATGTTTGTTATCCCATGTAATTTTCCCTTCCAGAAATACCAACACACCAAGATGACCCGACTCGCAGCGTGAAAACCCCAGGGATTGTTTCCAGACGTGAATCCAGCGCGTTTCTCCTCTCTCCTTATCGTCTCTGTACACCATATTGTTGGTTAGTCCAAGTGTTTCCATCTCAGGACCTCCCTCGTCTTCGCTCAGAAATCGGACGACCTCCATTATCAATCCGCTGGGACAAGAACGGTACAATTTCCAGCTTTTTAATCTTGTCCCTTCACAAAAAAAATTCAAATTTTTCAAATTCAATTCCATCTATTTTCCCCCTCAAATCAGCCCTCATCTCCTCTTATATAAACCCTTTTCTTTTTCAATATCGGGGGTGAGAAAAGCAGAGGACAATAGTTAGATAGAGTTGGGGGAGAACAAAGTTTTTTTTGAAAGAAATATAAATACAAGAATACATACATAAAAAAAGAAAAATCAGTAGCTATACTCAAGCAAGAATCGATAAGAGATTTTCTTTGTGCTCGCCTCTTGCAAAGCTCATCAGAATGTCGTTATGGTGTTGAAGTCACCGATCCTCTACTCGCCCCGTCCTTATTCGCTGCCCCGGAAAAAGGTAATAATATTCCCCTCATCCATGTCTTATTTCGATTCCGGTAGTATGCGAGGAATAATCTTCTAGTTTTGGATGTTTTCCTTCCTTGTTTCTCCTCTGTTTCGTACTCTACTTTTGATTGAAAATCCACTTGTTTTGAATATGGAATGTTGGATTTGTTTCCTTTGCTGTTTGGACTTCTTATTAGGTCTTTCATCATCTGTTATTTGTTTCAAGCTAAGTGTTTGCTCACTTCAACTGTTAGGCGTCGTGTTTGTAAATTTGAAAATTGTCATTTACGCGTACTTCGCATGATGTGTCGAAAATTTGTGTCTATGTTGATTGCAATCATTGTTTGATCTTATCATGTTATCAACGTCTCTTTCCGAGCTTCTTTCAACTTGTCATAGTTATTGGTGATGCATATTGTTATATTTCATTCTTCTTCGTCACCTGCTCAACATACTTGGAATGGCATTGAGATAAGTTAGTTATGCTTCTTTTCTTGTATCCATGCTTTAAATGATAGCCGAGTCATTTGTTGTTTTTCTTCTTATCAAATTTGCATAATCGAGTTTCATCGGATTTGAGTCGATCTATGCTTTTATTTCACCTTAGCATGTTCGTTCTCTTTAATATATTCTAATAGGTTGGAAGCATGTGGAATTAGGAATGTGCAGTTGCCCATTTAATTTTGTTTTCTCCATTTTTAGTATGTCTCCATAAGTGTTGAAGTAGTATGGTTTTTCTCTCTGGTCATTGTAATGAACCATGGCCTTTTTCTTTTTATATTTCTTCTTTTGCCTTAGATTTGAGTGAACTTTTTTTTTCTCTAGTTTGGTATCTCATTTTGTCTTGGAAAGTATTTGGCTTAGATTGATTTGTTATTTGTTATGGAATATTTGTTCCTCTTACAATATCCTTCTTTTTCCCTTAAATTGTTTGACTTCGTTTGCTTAACCATTTTAACTTGCTTATGCTTAGTCCCCAATCCCCATCATCTAAAATTAAGTCATACCTTTGACTTTCTAGTGTTCCCCTTTGTGTTTATTTCCTTGAAAGAATTAAGGCATTGCACATGGCATTAGTTTATTGTGAATATAACAAGAGTTCATAGTGCCTTTATACATTTTAGCTCCATTTTTTTGCTTAGATACAACATGATCCAGTGGCCTTTCTCCCTGATTCTCTAGGTGCCTATGCTCACTAGTATATGAGTGTGTTACTATCAAGCATCATAATTTGTATATCAACTTTGTCACTCTTAATTTGGTTCATTGGATTTTCTCTAAAGTCATATGTGTTGGTTCAACTTGAGTATCTTTAAGTGGCTTTTCATTTTCAAATTGTATTTTATTTGAGATATGTTTTATTTATTTTATCACTTTATATGCTAATTCGGCTACATTTTATGCATGTGAAATTCCTTTCGAGTCCTCATGGACTTTATGTCTCCCCTCGCATTTCTTGGTTGAGCCACAAAGGCTCAGTCCTTCCTGCTCGAGTTGGTCAGCCCTCTAAATGGTGAACGGGTTGAACGCAACAATATGTTGCTGGAAATTAATTTTCCAGCCTTTGAAAGCCGAAATATAGGTTAATATACCCGCTGTATACACCGGTATACAGTCGAATATACGTCATACAGGTAAAAAAAAACGTGCTAAAGCAGGTGAAATACAGAAGATATAAAGTTTTGACGAAAAATGCAGGTTTCGGAAGGCCCCAAAATCGATTGAGCATAGCCCGTATATAGTGATATACGTAGATGTATACCTTAAATAATTTTCTAGCAACTCAGGTGGTACAAAAATGGGCCAAAGCCCAATGGGACAAAGCAGAAATTGGAGGAGAACAAGTGGGCCAAGGGCCAATTTGATTAAGTTTGGGCCCAAAGTCCAAATTTAATATTCCCTCTCTTTTGTCTTTATTTGTTATTGTGTTGACTAACTCTTTTCATATTTTGGTTGTTATTTAATTAAATCCACGAAGAAGTCATTTCATTTTTTTATTATTATTTTTATGCTTAAAAATAAAATAAATAAAGTACATAAAAAAAATTATGTTATTTCGTTAGTTATCTTTTCAACATTTGAATTATCCCCTTTAGAATGACCCATTTTAGTTTATTTCCCTCCTTAAGATAATTAGTTTTAGGAAAATATAATAATAGATAAATAAATAAATAAAAATAAGTTTTTCTTTACTTAGTTATATTTGAAAAATTAGTTAGAAAGTCATTTTAGTAAAATCGTCGGTGAACGCGAGTTAGCGGGCATTCCGAGGGCCTAACACCTTCTCGGAATGTATATTTGAACTTCGAACCTTTTTTCAATGGATTTTATCTGTTTAGATCTTTTGAAAAATAATTTTTTCTTGATTGTTTGCTAAAAATTAAGTGGCGATTCTGTTAATTCAAAAAAATTGATTTTTCTTAAATCATAAGATTAATTGATTTTTCAAAACTTAATCATTTTTACTTTCATTCATTTTTCGAGTAAAACAGAGGGTTAACGGGCAAGTCCATGAACCCAAAATAGACCATGGACCCTTCACGGCTCCTTATATAGACCATTTAGGGGTCGTCAACCCATTTAGGGCAAGTTGACCAACCGTCCAGGGCTGCCAATGTGGGGTCAGCTGGATGGGACCCTAGACGGCCCGTAGTTGCATCTGTGTTCCATTTAGGGGGTGTAAAAATTACTTATAAGCATTTAAGTTTTGGATCAACTTCAAATGAGCATATTTCTCAGCACATAATGAATTAGATGGCCCAAGACCTACCAAATGAAAGGTCTTTGAGTCATTTCTTTAACGCCACAAAGTTTGTCTCATTTCGAGTTCGGAGTAAAACGTCATGCCCGATTTAGTGAAGCCTTGTACGACAGGTGAAACTTCAGGATCGACTATACGACCCTTGAAGTGTTTCACTGATCGTGAGGCCTTAAACGGTCCGTGAAACCTCCCTTTCAAGGAACCTTGACAATTTTAAAAGTTGGTGTCATTTTGATCTTTCCCCTATGCATTTGGTACTTAAATTGCGTCATTTCAACCCTTATTCTAAAGCCTAAACCATGATGTTTTACCCCTAATTTAGGTCTTAGAATGTATTTATCAATTCTTTACGTTAATTAACACTTCAAGAAATTAGAGAAAGGTTCCAAAAGGAGGAAATTAAATTTCAAGCATTCTTCGAGTTTCGCCGATTTCACCAATGAACTTCGTTCTTCCAGGTATGTAAGATTATCATATTTTTGTACTAGTTCGTTCTCACGCCCTACATCTACTTCCAAATCATAAAAGAGTAATTTAGGGTTCTAATATTAGATTTAAGTATACTTAAGATGAGTTGATATTAGGTTCTTGAATTCTGGTTTCTCTTTGAAATTTTATTCCTAATTAATGAATTACTATATGTTATGCATTAAATTCTTTTGGTTCTTTCATTTTTATATTTCAGCATGAACCGTATGAATTGATTTTTCTTGATATGAGTAGTATCATTGAATTCTGAGTTCTTGAGTTTTGAGTATTGAGTTTTCTATATTATTATTGCGATCTTTGTGTTAATCCATTCATGTCTATATTTTACCACGAACCCTATTATTGAATATTCATTGAATTCTTATTGAGAATCTTTTAAATAAAACATTATTGTTTAAACTGAATTTTGAGGAAGTAAAGAGCAGTTTGGGGAAAAGTACAAGGAACTAAGTATTTCCCAAATATTTCATTTTTACATGAAGAAAAATAGTAGATTTTTTTTTTTTTTTTTTGAGAAAAGTCAAAAGAGGTTTCACAAAGATTAAGTTTACCTCTTTAAAGATGCCCCTTTTGAGTAATTATCTCAACTCATAATGTATTTTTACATTGAGCAAGAAAAATCTTATTTTCTTAATGAGCAATGAGTTTCTGAGATATTTATGAACAATTACCTCTTTTAAGAGGATAGTTTGAGAAATTACCTCAAACCAGAGAAAGAGTATGTTTTTGTTCATTTGAGAAAAAGTATATATTATTAGGAGTAGTATTGAGCACCGATATGAGAGAGAGTTCAGATAACTCACAACCCCCATAAACTATGTCTTGCCAACATGGGTACATGATCATACTCTTAAGATAGATCCTTTGTGTCTTCGGGCAGATCTTAGTAGATCCACTTAGTTAAGAGGTATTATATACGAGAAGGATATAGGACAGTTCTGGCATAGTGGAGAATACATTTTATCATCACATAGCTCATAGTGATGATTGTCAGTCAGAGAATACTTCTCTTCAATAGAGTTAAAGTGTATTTTAATATATCACTTATTATTTGAATTCAAAGATGAGTAAGTATTCTATAAATTTTTAATGATTTCAATCATTTTCTTCACATTCAGTTGAGTATATATTTGTATCTATTGTAGTCCTTCATTCAGTTATTTGTTATTCGACTATATTACATATTCGTATGTTCAAATGTACTGATGTCATTCGAACTACATCATTCATGATGCAGATACAAGTGTTCAAGATTATTAAGGGGCGCTTCATTGAGATCAATCTACACTTCAGGTAGCTTTTGGTGAACCTCATTTTATTTCAGAGGACTTTACGTTTACTTTCTACTTAGCAGTTTTGAGATGTCGTGGGTCTAGTCTCAATATCCTTCTTTAATAGTAGAGGCTTCATATATAGACATAGTCAATGTGTCTCTAAGTATTTACTTTCTTTTGAGTTTTTTTTACAAACTTTAGTTATTGTTATTGAGTAATTTCCAGACTTTATGAGTTGAGTACTTCAGTTTAACAGATTTAATTCTATATTAAGCTTTTTATTGCTTGAGTTAGTTTTTCGCTTGTAATCAATCGGGATAAGCATTGCTTGAGGACCGATAATGATTCTCGAGTTTCTTTCTTGTCCATATTGTAGGCTCGGATCGTGACAATGAAACTCGTTGATGAAGCCTTACATATCTTGATGATCTAAGCCCAAAAGAAATGGAGGTAAAAGCAGACTTGAAGCTTAAACCCTAGATTTCTCCCTTGTAGCTTGAGAGGCATTGAAGGGGATGTTTTGGATGGGATTTGGAGATTTAAAAGAATGAGAGAGTTGAGTTAGTATCAGGAATAGAATAGTAGTTATAGGACTTATTAATAGGATAACCGAAGTAGTATATGCATTAGATGCATAGAAAAAAACCTAATACCCTTAAAAATTATTGTCGGATGGTTTTTATGGTTATGACCTGGGATTTGTAAGAAATTAATTTCTACAATCCATCCTGATCAACTACGGAGCTAACTTCAGAAACCCAAAAAAAATCTATCATTTTTCACGATACCTTTCTATGGTCTGTTAAATTTTCTATGATATGTAGACTCCATTCGTAGAATCCAACTTTTGGTTCAATATTTAACTAAGTCTGGAACCTTTCTAAGAAATCCATCTACGACTCTTCAAACCTCCTATGACCTATCATATTCATTCGTAGGTTAAACTTCGGAAATTTAATTTTCCAAAACTCAACTTTAGGTCCTATGATTCCATTCCTATCACTCGTTGGAATTCCTACTAGTCGTAGGTTTGTCTCGTAGGCCATTGCTTTAGAGAATTTTTGTACTTTTCTTTTCTTTCTCATCTTTCCAACTTCCTAGGTGTTACAACTTCATTCAAAGAATCAATAGTCAACAGTTATCCGTAGCCACAATCCTAGAACAAGGGTTCTTAGCTACTAATGGTAATCACAATCACAAATTCAATGAGAATTATTTCCATGAAATAATGGTTAAGAAAAATAAGAAGAAAAGAACCCTAAGGAGTATGACTGTGCCCTAATAAGTATTCTCATGGACTATTAAGAGATATAGAAAATCACAAATAAAATAATTGAGTTCGAAAAAAATTGAGAAACCTAAAACTCAAAGGTATTGGGTTTCGCTTGAACAGCTCTAACGCCTCAACAATTCGCTGCTCTTGCTTTGAGAAAATGATAAAAATAGTCCTTAATGTATGGACTTAGATTGATTTGGTCCATCATATATGTAGCTTATTGAAAAGGTCCTTTATTTATGCTAAAAACTTATCAATTTAGCCTTCATCCTAAAATCCTAACGACATAAAAAAAATTGTCAAATTAAACAGAGATGTGCAACTCACGTGACATTGAAAAGACATTGATCAAATTAAAAAGACGATTGATCGATCAAAGGAGAAGAATCGCCAAAAACAATCAGAAGACTCAATCACCAAAGCTTAGAAAATGGGAAACACCGAGAAATTGATGAATCAGATCATAGAGCTCAAGTTCACATCGAAAAGCCTCCAACGCCAAGCCTGAAAATGAGTATTTTGATAATTTTTCCTCTTGCTATTACTTGCTGCTATGTGGCAGTGTGGTAATTTTTTTTTATTTGCTGCAACTTTTAAATTCAAAGATGGTCAAGTAGAACCCAATGAGGACTTGAATAAGTTGAGAAGGTATATAAAAGTTTTTTTTCATCGACTCTACTTTGAAAAATGTTTTTAAAAAATTGAATTTTTTTATGAAAAGTCTTTTGAAAACTATTCCAACAAGTCAATTCTCAACCGATTTCGTTAGAAATTATTTTTTTCTCTAGTTGTGTCATAAATTAAATTTGCCATTATTTTAATAACATTTGTATTTATTAATATTAAATAGTTTTTTATTGCCTATGGAATCATGACTTCGATTGTAGAAGCACGTCAAATCGATTGTCAAAGGTCAAAGATCTTCAGGTAATAAAATCAAGATCAAAACTTATAGAATATTTTCTTGATTCGTTATTTGATTTTTTTTTCTTGGTTGATTTTGTTGAAACTTAACAATATGTACAAATCTGTTTTAGATAATCTTAGCATTTAAAAAATAATTAAAATAAATAAATCACAATAATAGATGAAGCATATTCATTGATAGTTTATTAATATATAATTATAGTTTATGAGTTATCTAAATCTAATTTTTTGAATAATTGCTTCTAGGACATTGGACATAAATCATGTACAATGACACGAGTTAATTTATTACATACACTTTCATATTTAATGTTTAATTTGAGGTCATAGTTTGAATTCACAGTTCTAAGATTTCAAAAAAAAAAAAAAGTAAAACACAAAAAGAATAAATCTTAATTAAAATAATGTTGTTTCAAACCTCATTTATTAAATGAGAAATTAAGTGAATACATTTCTATTTTACAACATGTGATCATGCTTGGATAGAAATTAAATTATTGACTCAACCAAGCGTAGCAATTATAATAAGGGCAACTTTCACATATAGCAAATAAAAAATTCATATTTGTATACTATAACAAAGTTTGCATAATTGCGCTCCATAGCAAACATAGAAACTGTATAATTCGCTATACATATACTGTTGAAGCAAATTGTATAAAACGAAGTGTATAAAACGAGAAAGAGAAAGACACTTGGGCAGAAACTGTATAAAAACGAAGTGTATAAAACGAACTGTATTATTATAAGTGTATAGAACGATTATATACAATTTGAATTTGTATGAAATGAGAAAGAGAGAAAGACAAAAGAGACTTACAAGGAATATACAATTGAATCGAATTGTATAAAACGAGAAAGAGAGAAATTAGATACAATTTGAAAATTGTATAAAACGAGAAAGAGAGAAAGGCAAAAGAAACTGGGCAGGGGAGTATTTTTATTGTATAATTATGAGTTTATAGGACGAAAATATATGTACTTGCATGTGTATATACAATTTTCTCACGCTTTATACAAACAGAAACACAATTTATACATTTTGCTTCTATTTGTATAAGTGAGAAAGGCGAGGATGACGAGCGAGATTTGGGAGAGTGGCGAGCGAGATCTGGAATAGGGGAGAGAGGGGAACAAAAATATATGTATTTATACAATTTCCTCTGCTTTATACAATTAGAAACAATTTTTATACACTTGTGTTTGTATAAAAAGTGAGGAAGCGAGCGAGAGATTGGAGGAGAGTGGCGAGCGAGATATTTGGGAGAGAGGCGCCTGGCAATTTTTTGCAAACGTTTGCTATGGAGCACAATTAAATCAAACCCTAGCTACTCCATTTATTTTAGGTTATTAGTTTGCTATTATATATAATTTTCCCTTATAATAACTAACGAATCTAATTTACATGCTTTATATATATATATATATATATATATATATATATATATATATATATATATATATATATATATATATATATGTGTGTGTGTGTGTGTGTGTGTATACACTTTCTCATGAATTATATTTATGCAGGTTTTATACATAGATAGTATTCACGTGATAATTAAATTTTAAAAACTATTATGCAGTGTTTAGTAATGATGAGATTATTATGTAAGCTAATAACATATGAATTTTCTCATAATGTAATGTAGAAATTACTTTGTATCGTAAATAAGATCTTGTATGCTTAAGTTGTTTTTATTTTATTTTCCTTTATTGATTATGTACCAAAAATTTCTTTATAATAGAGAGAATATGTTTTAGAGGTTCAGGTAAACTCAACAGATTTGATTCTAACTTTTCTCCATTCAAGAAGGACAATATGTGAACAATCAACAAATATTGTGACTAGTTATCTTTCTTGGATTATTCCTTTTCTTTAGGGGGTGTTGGATTTGGGGAGGGTGAAGGGTGTTGAAGTTATGAATTTTCATTGTGCAATTTAAGAAGTGTCAAATTTTCATTGTGAAATGATCGAAATAATGTTATATACTTGTTTTTTATATGAATGTCTTAGTTCCTAATATTTGAAAATGAGTTTAATTTAAATGAATTTTAGTACGTATCTAGAATTTTCTATATCATCTACTTAAGTTAACTTATATAATGACCCTTCAAGTCATATTTGTATAAATGTCTTCTTTTCAATATTTGTAGTGTTTCTGTAGTGATCTCAAGTCATTTTAATATGTTTGGACTGACACCTCGGTCATCTAGTTGTTCGTTTGGTGTTTGTACAAGTTTTCGTTTCTTGAGACTTTTGAAACTTGAACGGTTGACTTTGGTCAAATTTTAGGAAGACAACCTCAAAATGCGATTAAAAGGGCTCTGTTAGCTCCAGCATTTCAATTTATCTAGAAAGATATTATGTGCCGATCTTGAGGCTCCCGGACCAATTTTAAGCCTCCTTATGGAATTCATCTTAAAATGGAGTTGGGGGTGTGAGATCCAAATTTTTAGACGACCTTGGTCGGAAGTTTTTACTACTCCATTGAATCTAGAATATCAAATTTTGTGAGGTGGCATATTTCATTTTCACGCACAGGGTTCGAATGAATCTAAAGCACCCTATCGAGATATCTGAACACTTGATATTCTATTTGATGCTCTATTAAGTCTGAATGTCAAATTTGATAGGGTAACATATTTTTTTCTTGGTTGATTAAATTTGTTAAAACTCAACAAAATGCGCAAATATGATTTTAGATATCCTATCATTTAAAAAGTAAACAGATAAATAAATCACAATAATAGAAAAACATATTGAGTGATACTCAAATTTATTGATATATAATAACATTTAGTTATTTTTTTAAACCTAACTTTTCAATAATTGTCTCTTGGACTTTGATAAATCATGTACAATGGCACAAGTTAATTAATTACATATGCTTTCATACTTAGTGTTTAATTTGAGCTCATGGTTTGCATTCACGATTCAAAGATTGTTTTTTAAAAAAAAAGTAAAACTCAAAAGAATAAATCTTAGTTAAAATATTATTGTTTCAAAACTCATTTGTTAAAGGACAAATTAAGTAAGCACGTTTCAAATTTTCAACATGTGATCAATCTTGGAAATAAATTAAATTAACGACTCAACTAAGCATATTGTTGGGACCTCAAAATCCAAATCAGTGGCAATCTCCGATTTCTCAGACCATCATAGTACTTCCCGTCTCTCTCAACTCAGGGATACACTCAAGAAAGGAATAAAGAAGAAGATTGTACAAAGTAAGACAAAAAGGGATTTGGGCTCAAATTTAGAGAAAGCAGATTTGGACTCATACAGTTCTGGCCCAATTGATGATGAAAGCAGTTCTCATTTTGACACCTTCTAGAAGCCTTATACGTGTACATAGCAAAGGAATATTTTGTGAATAATTTCCTGCAAAGTTTGTTAGGGACCTAGCCTGTAGAATAGTGACAAGTGTACAGAGCATATTTACATTTCTCATTCCTCCTTGTATAAATTAATGTAACAGTGATGAAAGAAATACACAGAAATTTTCTCAATCATCTTCTCTTTGGTTTTTAACATGGTATCAGAGCATTAGGGAATAGATCCTAGTCCTCTTTCACGTTCTTCCTTCTTTCTTTTTATTTTACTCTTTAGCTGTTCCTTCTTTTCCAGATCCAATGGGAGATAGCACCCCTCTTAATGAAAGCACCACTCAGAACTCCCCAGTTGGGGTTGTTGTTGGTTCCTCTTAGACCAGTATAATAGACATCTCAAACCCCTTCTTCCTTCATCCTCAGATTCTCCTGGTATGGTGCTGGTTAACACCATTTTTGATGGTAAGGGATATGGAGGTTGGCGCAGGGGAATATTGATAGCCATGTCAGCAAAGAACAAGGTTGGTTTCATCGATGGTACAATCACCATTCCAACCATCATTTCTGATACTTATAAATCATGGTCTAGATGCAACAATATGGTCATCTCTTGGCTCCTGAACCACTATCAAAGGAGATTGTTGAAAGTGTCTTGTACTCGAAAACTGCAAAGACCATCTGGGAGGAGCTTGAGGAAAGATTTGGCCAGAGCAATGGACCTCTTCTTTATCAACTACAAAAAGAAATCAATGAGTCAGTTCAAGGAAATCTGGACATTGCAAGTTACTATACCAAGCTGAAAAGACTATGGGATGAGCTGGATAGCCTAGATATTTGCCAACCTTGCACCTGTGATTGCTCATGTGGAGGTAAGGTGAGATCTCACAAGTCTGAGCAAGATGTAAGGTTTATTCAGTTCTTAATGGGACTAAATGAAGCTTATGCAGGTCCTAGAAGCAATCTTCTGTTACTTTCCCCTCTCCCTTCAGTGAACTATGCATATTCTCTCCTAATCAGGGATGAGAAGCAAAGAGAAGTTCATGTGTCACAACATGCTGCACATATAGCTTTTTATGCTTCTAAACAAGCAACAAATGCTTCTTCAGTAGGATCTTCTACTTCCACTGCTGGGTTTTCTAGACAGTCGTATTATCCACAGAAGGAAAGAAAACCCTTAATGGTCTACTATTCTTATTGTAGGAAAACAAACCACACTATTGAAAATTGTTACAAGTTGATAGGTTTTCCTTCTAATTTCAAATTCACAAAATCAAAGAAGATGGGACCCCAGCCAAAAGCAATTCTGCTTATTCCATTGATGAAACAGGAAGCAATTCCGGAGACAAGCCAATGACCCAGGATCAATACCACCACCTATATCAGCTTTTGCAACATGTGAAGCTAGGAGCAGAACCACAGCCTAATGCAGAAGAATCTGCAACAGTTAATTGTGTTGGTATAAATCTTACACCCTCTCCTAGATCCTATTTTAGTGTGTCTTTAAGGTCAGTCTCTTGGATTCTAGACTCAGGTGCTTCTGAGCATATGACATCTAATTTTAACTTGTTGTTTGATGTAAAGAATCTTCCTAAGCCTATATATGTGAATCTACCAAATTCTACTAGAGCTCTTGTTTCTAAATCAGGTTCAGTGTCTTTGTTGCCAGATTTTACAATACATCATGTCCTATATGTACCATCTTTTCATTTTAACCTCTTATCTGCTT
The DNA here is from genome assembly GCA_022817965.1 of Solanum lycopersicoides. Taxonomy (NCBI): domain Eukaryota; kingdom Viridiplantae; phylum Streptophyta; class Magnoliopsida; order Solanales; family Solanaceae; genus Solanum; species Solanum lycopersicoides. The sequence goes on along the minus strand of CM040628.1, from coordinate 63,777,314 downwards.
ATCGACTATGCTTGCAATTCTACTCCATTCTCAGTTTTTCTGCTTTTGGTGCTGTTTTGCAGGTCCCTTCAATGAAGAGGCCACTGGTTCTTGGTAAAGTCACTAAGGGGCTCTATCTCCTACATTCAACTAGCACCAGACAAGTCAAGCATTCAGATAGTCTATCTTCTTCTAGCAAAGCTTTTAATTTTGTTTGTAATCAAAGTGCTACAACACAAGTACCAAGTTCTTCTTTATTTTTAGGATATGTTTCTAGTTGATGTAAACACTTAGCATTGTAGACTTGGTCACATGACCTTTTCTAATATGAAATATGTTTGTCCTATTCCTATCAATTCTATTTCTGTTCCTTGTGATGTTTGTGCTAGAGCAAGGCAAACTAAGTTACCTTTTGGGTCTAATCCTACTATTTCTAAACATCTTTTTGATCTCATACATGTTGATACATGGGGACCTTACAAGACCCCAACACATGATGGTTTTAAGTATTTTTTAACCATAGTGGATGATCATAGTAGAGCAACGTGGACTTTTCTTTTGAGCACTAAATCTAATGTGTTCACTGTTTTAAAGCAATTTTTGGCTATGGTCAAAACTCAGTTTCACACCTCAGTAAAGATTCTCAGAAGTGATAATGCCCTTGAGCTAGGTAGTAGTAAAGATGCTACAGAATTTCTTCTTTCAGAGGGTATCATACATCAAACCTCTTGTGTATCCTCTCCACAACAAAATGACGTAGTGGAGAGGAAACATAGACATTTGTTAGAAGTATGTAGGGCTTTGCTTTTTCAGTCCAAATTACCTATTTGTTTCTGGGGAGAGTGTCTCTTAACAGCAACATTTTTAATCAATAGGTTTCCTTCTAAGTTGCTCAATATGAAAACACCATACGAGTTGTTGTTTGGTCATTGCCCTGATTATTCCCTTCTTAGATGTTTTGGTTGTCTTTGTTATGCCTCTACTTTACCTATCCATAGAGGAAAATTAGATCCTAAATCTGTCAAGTGTGCATTCTTAGGTTATCCATTTGGAAAGAAAGGGTACAAACTTCTTAACTTAAGTAATAACAAGATTTTTGTGTCCAGGGATGTCGTTTTCCATGAACGCATATATCCTTTCTCTAGTAACGTTCCATCTTATCCTCCTTTCTCGCTTCCCTCTCAATCTTCTGTTCTTCCAGATTATGACTCATTTGTTTCTCCTCAATCTACTTTACCTAATGAAAGTTTTATTTCCATTCCTCCTTCTACTTTGTCATCAGATATTGCTGACATCCCTGTTGTTCCCCAACGATCAGATGACATACCTGAACATCAACCACACCCTCCGGCCATTAATGTACCTACTCATGTGCCACCACCACAACCTACTAGACACTCCACACGAGTCTCTAGCACTCCCAAGTACTTATGTGACTATATTTGCAATTCAGTCATTCTCATCAATGTCACTAATCAGTGTTTTGCTGCCCCTATTTCCCCTGTCTCACTTCCCTTTTCTGCCTTATTCAGTACAAATCAATCATTTCTTAACTCTGTTTCTTCTATTACTGAACCCACTTCCTACTCTCAAGCTATCTTACATCCTGGATGGGTAGAGGCTATGGCTAAGGAATTTGAGACCCTTGCATCTAATAATACGTGGGATGTTGTCGAATTGCCTGAAGGTAAGAAAGCTCTACCTTGCAAATGGGTGTACAAAGTTAAGCATAATCAGGATGGAATGGTTGAACGACTCAAAGCTCGGTTAGTTGTGAGGGGGGATATTCAACGAGAGGGCATTGATTTCACTGAAACATATTCTCCGGTTGTCAAGATGACAACTATTCGTTGTTTATTGGATGTGGCAGTCAAAAAACATTGGCATATTTTACAGTTGGATGTCAATAACGCTTTCTTTCATGGTGATTTGCAAGAAGAGGTTTATATGAAGTTTTCTATTGGTATGCAGCCTCCTAGTTCTTCTCATGTCTGTCGCCTTAACAAATCCCTTTATGGTTTGCGTCAAGCATCGCGACAATGGTATGCTCGTTTGACTGCAGCTTTAAGTTTCAAGGGTTACTCACATTCTCTAAATGACTACTCCCTCTTCTATAAAAGGGTTCAAGGGAGAGTGTCTATTTTGGCAGTTTACGTGGATGACATCTTGCTCACAGGAGATGATCCTTGTGAATTGGAATCTCTCAAGATCTTTCTACATTCTGAGTTTCGGATCAAAGACCTAGGTGCTGCCCATTATTTCTTAGGAATGGAATCATCCGGGAACCAAATGGAATCATTTTGGGACAACGAAAGTTTACTTTTGACTTATTGTCAGAGTTTGGTTGCACTGACTTACAACATGTGTCTTCTCCTTTGGATCCCACTATCCGTCTACGAGCAGATGATGGTGAAATTTTATCCAATCCAACCCTTTATCGCATACTCTTGGGAAAATTGAATTTCCTCACAAACACTCGACCAGATCTTTCATTTACAGTTCAACACCTTAGCCAGTTTATGCAATCTCCCCGTATCCTTCACTTTGATGCAACTTTGAGATGTCTCTGGTATCTTTTATTGGATCCTGGATTGGGTATTTTCTTCTCTGCTGATTCAACTTTCGATCTTGTTGCTTTTTGTGACTCGAATTGGGGTAGATGTCCACATACTCGCCGCTCATATTAGTGGATATTACATTACTTTTGGGGGTTGTCCAGTCTCATGGAATCCAAGAAACAATCTTTAGTCTCCCTTTCATCTGCTGAAGCCGAGTACAGGTCTATGCGTAGGGTCGTTGCCGAAATCACTTGGCTGGTTCGTTTACTTGACGATCTTAGTGTGCCTCAGTCATTGCCTGTTTCTCTGCACTTCGATAGCCAAGCTGCTATTCACATCGCCAAAAACCCAGTTTTTCATGAGCGGACGAAACACGTGGACCTCAATTGTCACTTTGTCCGTCAACAATACCTCGCCGGGCTCATTTCATTGCGGTTTGTTCCTTCTGTAGCACAGTTGGCTGATGTATTCACAAAGCCCCTTTCTGGACCTACTCGTCAATCTCTTTTGCCCAAGTTGAGGATTGTTTCACCTCCCTCTAACTTGACGGGGGGTGTTGGGACCTCAAAATCCAACTCAGTGGTAATCTCCGATTTCTCAGACCATCATAGTACTTCCCGTCTCTCTCAACTCAGGGATACACTCAAGAAAGGAATAAAGAAGAAGATTGTACAAAGTAAGACAAAAAGGATTTGGGCTCAAATTTAGAGAAAGCAGATTTGGACTCATACAATTCTGGCCCAATTGATGATGAAAGCAGTTCTCATTTTAACACCTTCTAGAAGCCTTATACGTGTACATAGCAAAGGAATATTTTGTGAATAATTTTTCCTGCAAAGTTTGTTAGGGACCTAGCCTGTAGAATAGTAACAAGTGTACAAAGCATATTTACATTTCTCATTCCTCCTTGTATAAATTAATGTAACAGTGATGAAAAAAATACACAGAAATTTTCTCAATCATCTTCTCTTTGGTTTTTAACACATATCAATTATAGTAACATATCCAAAGTAATCACGAAATAGAATCTGAAAACGGTATATAATACATGCATGTCTTAATCATATCCTTATAATGTAGGGATGTTGTTTTACGGTACACTAGATTATTCATATTTAATTATATAACTATTCATTATTTCTCATGTTTCACACATAAATAAATATAATTAATGTTGTTTTAGAAAATTTATTTAATGATGTTTAGTCAAGAGTCACACATAAATCACTTGAGGTGCATACAAGTCTGTTGGGTCCTTCAATATCAATAGGTTGATTGTTTCACAATAATTTGTGATAATAGTTTGTTTCTTATATATATTGGTGCATGATAGATAGCTTTGATGGGACTAATAATGAAAAATGCAAAAAAATATGTGTGCGCGTGCGTGCGCGTGTGTGCCACTACAAGAAAACTATGAATCATTTGAAAAAATTTACCTGGGATTCTATCCGCAAAAAATTCCTACAAATTTATATGCAAAATAATATATGCAATATTTTACCCACGTATATTTTTTCAAGGAAAATCCGTAGGTAAATTTGGCGCAAAAATATTACTTGGAGAATCAGTTGAGGAAATTAATCTACACGTAATATTTTCGTAGGTAACTTCACAAGTAAATGAACAAAAATAAATCCCTTTATTATTTGGCAGAAAAATCCCCAAGTAAAACTACCTACGAATTTAGTTGGGGACGTTAAAAAAATTAAACATTTTTAAGTTAGAGAATTATTTGGGAGTTTGTTTCTACGAGTTTAGATATAAATTTATTTAATGAGATTTTACACGAAATATACATACCAGGAAAATTACTCAAGGTTTTGTCATTGCGAATTATACGGATTGCTTTAATTGGAAATTATGGAAACATTTTTTTATGGATAAATGATTTTCTTAATATTATTTTGAAACACTCTCTTAATTAATGTGGTTAAAACTGGTGAAACAATTTTACCAATTATCATATACTATTAAATATTTTCTGAGATTTAATGTTTTATTGAAGCATTATAATAAATGTCTCGGTTTCATTTTTCTTTATTCTCATTTTTTTCATGAAATGAAAAACACTTATGGCTTGAATTTTCATTGAAGAACATTAAATAATATTGATCATGGACTAACTTAAATAAAACTCAATTATAATTTTGAAATATGGCTTTCTGCATTTCATTAAATTGTGTATTACTCGATAAATAAGTATATGTATTAAGTAGGAAATATTTTATTTATATTTGTTATTAGCATAAAGTTTAGTTTTCTTCTACAATAGATAAATCTCAAGTAAAAAAAAATAAATATATATATATATATATATATATATATATATATATATATATATATATATATGTCCAATTTATATTCACAATTTCGAGAGTCAAACAATTTAATTTTGATCATAAAGCATAAAATTTCTAAAATTTCTGAAATAAATTTTATATATGGGAAAACGAAATAAAATTACTATAAGTAATTATAATTAATTTAAATATTTTTAAAAAAAATATCAAAAAATTACTATCAAAAAAAATATATTTGGATCTCAAGATGACACATGAGACTAAGAAAATACTTCAATTATATATATTAAAAGAATGTAATTTGAACTGGATGAAATACTTTATTTATAGATATTAAAAATAGAGAATAAATGCTTTAACACATTGACTTATTGAAGGAAAATTGGAAAAAAATAATAATGTAATTTTGTGAATGACTGATTCTATACCAGGTTGATAGGACAAAAAGTTCAGCCTAATAACGTTTCCTCCTAATCCTTATAAGGCTTCCTCCTCATGTGATTAGTAATTAGTTTCCTAGTCTTGTAGGAATTAAGGCATCATTTGTTTGCACTTAATGAGGGTCTAAATTTTAATTAATCAGATTCGCTTCATTCAGCGTGTTTATTTTTTAGGACTGAATCTTAACTATTCAGATTCAGAGTGTGTTTGGTATGAAGGAAAACATTTTCAAGAAACATTTTTCAATTTTCTCATGTTTGGTTGGAACAAAATCTTGGAAAATGTTTTCCAAATCAACTCATTTTTCTCAAAATTAAGGAAAATGACTTTCCTTAAAAAATTAAGGAAAACATTTTCCAAAACTTTCCTCCAATTTCAAATTACATTTTATTGGGGGAAAATCAATTTTTAAAAAAAATATTTTCAATTTCAAAAATTTATTTTTTCATTTGATCTCTAACCCACCCACCCCACCACCACCGGCCAGCTCCCCTCAACCCCACCCCTTCCCAAAAAAACTAATTTTGTTTTTTAAAATATTTTCAACTTCAAATTTTTATTTTTAAACTCCTACCCCCCTCCCTCCCCCCGTCCAGACCCCCACCCGCCCCAAATCCCCAAAAAATTAATTTTGTTTTTAAAAATACTTTCAACTTTAAATTTTTATTTTTCACTCCTACCCCTTCCCCCTGCCCCCATCCACCCCACCACCACCCCAAAAAAAATTTTGTTTTTAAAAAATATTTTCAATTTCATAAATTATTTTTTACTCTAGTAAAAATAAAAGATGTCTCTCAAAAATATTTTTCATTTATAAACTAAACACTAAAAATCATTTCCGAAAAATATTTTCTACTGACCAACCAAACATGAGAAAATAAGTCCAAAACTACTTGTTTTCCAGGAAAACATTTCTAGGAAAACATTTTCCAAGGAAAACATTTTCCTCCATACCAAACACACCCTCAGTTCATTAAGTTTATTTGTTTTATTTTCTTATAAGCCTCTTAATGGGTCTGAATACATGTGAATGAATCAGATCTATAATACACTCTTAACACCATTCAGACTCAAAAATAAGACTCCTATTTTAATTCAACTACTTCACAACATCTCATAAAAGTTTTTTTTCTTATTTAATTAATGTTATTATATGCTTACCGTTATAATTTTATTTATTCTTACTAACTTAATATACGTCTTTTACTTTCATAATTTAATCAATATATTTGAATTGATAAGCATTCATGATATAATATTTAGCACGGTTCCAGAAAATAAGAAAGTATTAATTATTTGATCGATAACAATAACAAATGTCCATTATAAAATAAAATATTTTCATAAACGTTACATTACTATTTTATATAAACTATTTTACATGACATTATATTATATTCTCGAAGTTACTGTAAATTTTCAGAATTCCTTGTGAATAAGTTCGTAGGTAAATTAGATGCGAAATTAATAACATACTTGGGGATTTTAAAAATTTGCTGGTAATAAATACCTACGAGCTTATTTCCAATGAATTTTGATTGGTTGGAAAATTCGCAACAAACTTTGATACTTGCAAACTTTACTTCAAAATTTTCAAGAAAATCTGAGTGTGTGTAGAAATTCATTATTTATTACAATAATAGTCTCGGTCAAGTATAGACCCTGTAGACCATTTAATTTGTTTAGTATAAATTGATTTTATCGAATTGAAATTTGCAATACATTATATAGTAAGTAGTACATAAATCAAATAGACAGTATGTACAATATATATTTGTTTTAGTCTAGTAATTGTAGAAAGGACCAAAGACGACAAAATTAACTTGCCACTAATTATACCAAATTGATGAGTCTCAAATTACATACATTATCTTGAGTTACAAAAACAAAGTAGGAAAAACCTATCTGAAGTTTATTGTTATTACATGTGATTTTATTGTGTGTGCATCTATTACACACTAAATACTTATTCTTCCTCTTGGTTTTGAAAGTCTCGCAAATATCTTTAACACATTTTCTTTCTTTTTTTTCAAACTTGGTATCGACAAGGGCGAAAGAATATTCACATCTAACAATTCATGTGCTACACACAATTTGGACTCTATAAGGATAGCACTAATTGATTTTGAGTGCGCAATAAGATAGACGTCGACTTTATGCATAGGTAAATAGTACTGGTAGATGCTTAAAGTATAATGAAATTCTTTGAGAATTATTCTCTGAATTTCTTTAGTGTATATTAATTCCCTTGTTGTTTGGATACAAATTTCACATAATAAAACATAATGACTTTAATTGAGATTTTCTTATGGTTGTGTGTGACATGTTCGATGCAGCAGGTGTGATAGCCAACATATTTATAGATGAAAAATATGGTCGAACATTCATACTTCCTCGCCCCCAGTATCCAGGGATACTAATCACAACTTCGCTTGATTCGTAAGCTAATATCCCACATCTCAATTACGATTCGAATCATGTTTTGTATAAATCATTGCGACGAAATGGGATGACCACTATCACTTTAGATAATTTTCAAATTCAACATTTAGGAGTCTCCTCTTACACACATCCATCTGATCACCAGTAACAATAATTACTGCAACTACTATCACTATAGACCATAATGATTAATCCTAGATTACAGTATCGGTCTATAACTCGACAAAGAATGGCATGAACTATGAAATTCTCCAAACAAATATGTCAATAAATGAAATCGGATGCAATATATACTCTGCTAGCTTTGAAATGGAGAAACGTATTAGTAGGGTTTCTAAATTATGAAATCTATCTACTAATAATGTATTGCGTGAAATACCTTATTAAATATCAAAACATCCATGCTTTAATATATTATAAATTATAGATATAGATATAAATAAACCATAAAGTTGAGAGTTAGTGAACTCTGTAATACTTACCACATATCTCTCTGGTGTAGAAACAAGAAAAAATAAATCTATTTCTTTAATTTTTCTTCTGATTTTGTTAATTAAATATTTTGATACAATCATCCAGAATTATATGACTTCAAATTTTGCCTTACATTATAATAAATAAACGAACTATGACTTATTATAATTATTCTACTATCCATGAGGAATTCTGAAAAAAAGACTTGACATACACTTTTATGATAGATACTTTATTTCCTATATGGGTAAGTTCTCGACTAATAAATTCTTTTTATTAATTCTATAGATAATCAAAATGTCTCCATTAATATTTGTACAGAATAAAATTAATCTAAAGTTATTCAAGCTAAAGAGAAAGAGGGGGGAAGAATTTATATGACAGGAAAAAAAATCAACAACATTCTAAATTGTACCTATAGCTATATTGAATGAACAACAATAAGACATTTTTCTCAAGAAAACAAAATAACTTCACCATATCAATAAAACAAACAATATGATAATAAGGATAGATAAACGATATGAAATATAAAATATTGTTGAAAATAAATATAAAATTACTATTGTCTTAGCAATAAAAGCAGTAAATGCTTAATCATAATTAAATTTTGGGGTCGTCATCATTCTCTCTCCAACATTGTTGTCATTACTTTCTATTGGTTGATCATGTTCGTGAAGTTGCTTCTCCCATTCAACAACTTTAGCCTTCTTAAGAGCACATAACTTAACAAAGCCTTTAAGTTCTTCGGCATAAAGTTCATGGGTTCTTTTACCCTCTAAAACTTCATTGAACAACAATTCTATTTTTTTTGTCTTATACTTTTGTTTCAATTTCTTAATTCTTTCTTCTCGATCCTTCACAATTTTGATAAGAAGAGATTCATTTAAAACTAGATGATACATCCTTTCAAATTCGAGAAGGCTTAAATATCACTGGACTATTTTCTTAGCTTCCTTTTCGGATGGCCATAAAAGAACTTCATCTGACCTAAAAATAGTTATTTCAATTCGTACATCATATAGATTTGACAACTTTTGTGCTTTCTTGAACAAGCTTGTGACTATTTATAAATGAGAGATTTTTTATCACTTACACTTAGGTATGTGATGTTCTTAAACTTCCTGTGAGTCTTTTTTTCCGCAACAAATAGTAGATGAATCTATAAATTTAGAAAGACAACAAGTTAAATGCTAAAAAACTTAAAATCCTAAATGTGCAACTAACATAATGTGCACTTATTGATGGGAAAAAAATACTATTACCCACTAACTTAAAATCTTGAATCCGTCTCGATTTAGTTTGCAGCACTAGTAACAAAATCTTCTTCAGAAACCAGAGTCTTAGGATTGACGATACTCACATTTTCACCATCATCATTATTGTCATTATTATTATCATTATTGTCTGGAAGTTGAAAAAACAGGTAAAAATGAGATCCATCTGTTACCCCATAATCCACAAGGGAAATTTCGTCGTTATTCAACATGATCGAATCTCCATGTCCCGTATCCAACATGAGAATCAAACGATTCTCTGGAAGTTTTTCTTGATTACTTATTTCTTTTTTCAAATCCGTCACAGATGCATCTTTCGCTACTCGAATGTGAAATAGTGTCCCTGTTAATATTTGTATCACTAAATTCATTTTCTTTCGAAGAGGGTTGAATATTTAGCTTCAAAACCAAAGCGTCTAAAGAACCTTATTAAAACAAAGTGCCCACAACAATGTGAGCCATGTTTTTCATACACTCGAGAAAAAATAGAGAGCACTTTCTTTGTGGGAGAAGAAATTATGATTGAGAAAGTTAAATGAGGACTATGGGTTTATTTATAGATGCCTAATAATAATGTTAATACCATAATTTTCTTCACAACAAGGAATGTAAATACCACATAATTAAGTGAATTATTTCTTTCTGCGATTTTTGAAATCACAGTCTAAGGACCAGATTTGGTTCTAAATGAATTATTTATGTATTTTCCTAAAATGCTTAAAGTCTAATTATGATTTTTGAAATTATAATTCAAAAAGCAGAATTGGATCTAGGTGAATTATTTAAGGGCCAGATTTGGTTTTAATTGAATTATTTATGTATTTTCCTAAAATGCTTACAGTCGAATTATGATTTTTGAAATTATAATTCGAAAAGCAGATATGGTTCTAGGTGAAATGTTTATCTATTTAAATATCTATTAGCTTATTTATATTATTATAAAAGAATCAATATAAATGTTGGTCGACCAAAATTTCATTTAAATATTGAATAACTTTTATATCCATGAGCTCTAATCCTCTTTCTTATTGAACATACTATAATATCTTTAAATATTGAATGACTTTGATACACTTAATGAGTCCTAATCTTATATCTTATTAAGCATACTTCTTTAATACAAAACTTACTTAATATACATAACAAATATTATTTATTAATATTAGAAACGTTCATATATGGTAGGAATACTAGAACTATATTACTATTAGGTACTTAAAATAAGAGTTGGATATGATTATGAAAGTGTTAGCATTATTGATACAATGTGTGAGATTTATACATATACAAGTATAGAAGAAAAAAAAGTTTTTTGAACATGAGAGACCTAAAAATAAGAGGAACTAACTACGTATATAACTCAAACATAATAACGTATTAGGACTGTACACTCAATATACTAACGTAATAGGAGTCTGCATGTCACATCCGGGTTTACCCCCTAGACGTAACCGGCGTCGTCGTCCTCTCGGAGGACTAAGACAAGCCTCTTAGCTTCGTCATAGCATTCATCGATCTAAAAATCAGAAAGAATTAAAAACTTTTTTTTTATCTAAACTACTCGGAGGTTTACATAGACCTCTACATACACATCAATATATATATCAAGTATACATAGACTTGTTCATATACGAAGATTACTTAGTCTTCTACTTTTATTTCATACACTTATATATTTAGAAAATAATAGTCATAAAACCGTCTCATCTCATAAACCATCTATCGATTACAATAAGTCTTTGGGCATAGCCCTACATCAAATGAAAGAAGCCGCATATAGGCTGTCTACTACATAGTCTCAAGAGAATAAAGGAGTCAACATAGAATCATAGTAACTACACATCATATAAGAGAGATATCGGCCACGTCCTCGAGAGAGTGAGGACCTACCACTTGGATGGCAAAATACCCAAGTCTTCCTTCCTAGCAATTTGGATCAAGCTCAACGACCCGAACCTAAAATGTTTGGGAAAAAGGGAAAGAAAAGGGATTAGTACTCCACATGTACTAAGTATGAAATCTCATATACAATTACCAATCAAATATATTTAAAAAGGGACATTTATGAAAACATAATAGACTACATATGCCATTAAACCATAGCAAAGCAAAGTATACTAACGATAACCTTTAATAAGTCACAAGTGCAATGATCAAGTAAAATTACCATGTCTCCTACTCAATCAAGTAACCTACCAAGACTACAATTAGCAATTTACTTACCAACATACTCTTCATATCATAATACGTCCTTCGTCAAGCAAAGACGACAACATTATATTCATAAGCATGTTATTCAACATACAAACCATTTACATTATACCATCGCTTTACATGCATAATGTTGACCTCTCAAAGTTCCTATCAAGGCAAACTAGTGCAAGGCGTAGGTAGAGTCTCATACCCCTACCTAAGCTACAGCCAACCTCTCAAGTTACTTTAATTAGCCTATACCTTATTCATTTATTTATTTTTTTGTTTAGGGAACATTTGCCTTAACCGACATAGACCACATAATCGAATGTGGAATCCGGTGTTATGAAACCTTACACCGATGGAAGGTGGTCTACCGGCCAAGGTAGAACCTAATGTAAACATAGCTATCTAGGTGGATCCACTAGCTAGTATCCTATGGTGGCAACATAGTTCAAGAACTAAGAGATAGGTATTCCCTCTATATACCCTTCGGTAATGGGGCCTCACCTCATGAGAATTCATGAGTGCATATTTCTCAAGGAAAGTCAACACTTCATGTAGATCTATAAGTGAGTATTCCTCTAAGGGAAGTCAACACTCTATAAATAACAAATGGTGAATATTCCTCTAAGGGAAGTCAACACCTCTCAATGTCAAGTTCGCTCGGTGCTAAGCTAAGTCCCCTTTTTAGAGAAGTCTTTAATATTTATTAAATCTTCTTCAATTTAATTAGATATAAGGGTCAATCCCTTATATATCATCATTATAGATCAATATGAATTGTAATGAGAATTAGTCCTTTCATTAACAATTCAAATAGGTGAAGTTAACCCTCGTACATCTCATCATAATAGGGTACATCATACAACTTCCCTATATTACATTACTTCTAGCAACCTCACAACCAACCTAAGCATATAAGTTCATGTATCATATCAACTTATCACATCAATCAAAGCATACTTCAACATAACATTATCACATGATGACAATTAACCATAAGTTGAAGTAAAGGCTAGGATCATCAAGACTTACCCATACTCCTCCATAATCCATCAATAAAGGACCATACCATTAACTCATAGATCAACCAAATCTTAGATCATCACGTCAATGTAATCCAATAATAATTTACAAGAACTAATCAAGGAGAAGCTCTATATTATGAAGCAATACTACATCAAAGCTTAGTAGCATGATCTCTAAGGTATCTTCTTGACTAAGATTCAATATTCAAGAACATAGGTGTGAAGAACTTCAATTCATCATAATAGACCCATAATCAATGCAATATCAATCATTAAAGACCATTTAACTAATTATGAGATCAATTCTATCAAACTCAACCTAATCCATATCAATTCAACATTTAGGGTTAAGGGTTAGGGGTCATCACCCACAATCTAGATCAAACTACATCAATTAACCATAATCAAGTTACAATTCATGATAATCTATTCATTCTAACCCAAAGAATACATAATTAACTCAATTCACATGATCATATTCGGATTTGGATGAAACCCATAAGAAACTCAACTTTTTGGAAAAAGCTTTGAAGGAACCCTTTGAGGAAAGAATCTCAAAGGTGAATTAGATCCCATACCTTAAGGTTTGATGACGTTTTGATGGTGAATTTCGTGCTAAACCAGCCCCCAATGATCTCCCCAAGTTGATCTCCAATGGAGTCTTCCAATAGAGAAGAAAGTAGAGAGAAGGAAGAGAGTTTTGTTTTTGAGAGAATGATTAGGCTAATGAGGGTTGGGTATTTATAGTGGGGTCTTAAGTCACTTAATTAGTCTCTCTTAAACCCCTAATCACCCCTAAGACACTTACTTAATTAACTAACTAAAAACTAACTTTTCCGAAACTGCCACAGACCCTCCACGACGAATCCCCGACGACGGTCCGTCGTGGGCGTGACGAACTAACATCCCTCCGTCCTGCACATCCGTCACGTTGGTCAGAGACTTGTGCAGGCGGAGGTTTTCTTCCCAGACACCAAGGATGGCACGACGGTCCGTCGTGAGCGTGACGGGCTGACATCCCTCCGTCCTGCACATCCGTCACGCTGGTCAGAGACTTGTGCAGGCGGAGGTTTGTCCCACGGCACCAAGGCTGGCACGACGGAGACCTTGACGTCCCGCCGCGCCTGTGACGCCCCGTCATGGGGTCCGTCATGCCCCGTTATTTCTAGGGTCCTCCTCGAGGGTCCTTGTTTTGGTCCTCGGGGAGTCGCACCCTGACTTTTCCAGAATGAAACCATCCCACACTATATTTTACACCTATGGTACAACCATTTACCTAGTTCCGACCCTTTAACTTGGTTAAATCAAAAGGACTCTCTAGCCCTCTTAGGAACCAAATTTACCGACGTCTAAGAGTTTCGATTTCCAACACCACTTCAAAGACTCTAAATAGGTCTAATTTGGCTGGGAACACTGGTTTAGATCCTAAGGAGACCATTTAAGTCTTATCACATGACCTCGGTATTTCAAAATGTTACATTATCCCCCCCTTAGGAACATTCGTCCCCGAATGACACCAAACACTCTTAAAATGTGGGAGTAGACTCAAGACTAGCAGCTCAACCAATTTACCATATTTAGTTAGCATGAACTATATTCTTTCATAAAAATACTTCAAACATCAATTTACCATACATGATCTCAACATTTCCTCATGAGGTTTTTCTCCTTTTTCATATAGGCATGAGCTCAATTATTTATCACTCAAATCAATTAGTACAAAGTTCATTTTATCAATATACTCAATACTATATCAACAAGGATTAACCATACCTAAATCACAAAAATTGACTCTATTATGCAAGCAGCAAGAAAACTTCCAAATTTATCTAAGGTCACCTTAAAGTGACTCCATGTTCGAAGTCTCCAAAACTAGGAGTTTTGCAAAGTTTCACAAAAACAACAGGGATTTACAATATCTATCGTATTTATATCATTAGAGGGAGATGCTAACCTTAAACATCAAAAAGATGAGGATAACGGGTTTTCATGTCGGCCTCCGCCTCCCATGTTGCACCCTCAACTAGGTGGTTCCTCCATAGCACCTTTACGGAAACCACCTCTTTGTTCCTCAACCTTTTCACTTGCCTATCAAGGACTTGAACCGGAACCTCCTCATAAGAGAGGTTTTCCTCAACTCCGAGGCCTTCAAGAGGAAGAATTGACTCGGGATCTCCGACACACTTCTTCAACATAGAGACATGGAAAACCGGATGAACCAAGGCTAGTTCATCAGGTAATTTTAAACGATAGGCAACTTTACCAACCCTTTCCAAAATCTCATAAGGGCCTACATATCGAGGGCTCAACTTCCCTTTCTTGCCAAATCTTACTACTCCCTTCATAGGTGAAATTTTCAAATACACCTTATCACCCTCTTCAAACTCCAAGTCCCTTCTTCTATTATCGGCATAGGACTTTTGTCGACTATAGGCTGTTTGCAACCTATTTCTTATGATATGTACATTCTCCAATGTCTTATAAATCAAGTCGGGACCGAATATTGATGACTCACCTACTTCAAACCATCCTATAGGAGACCTACACCTCCTACCATACAAGGCTTCATAGGGAGCCATGGAGATGGACGAATGGAAACTATTATTATATGCAAACTCCACCAACGGCAAATGCTTATCCCAACTCCCTTTAAAATCAATGATGCAAGCTCTAAGCATATCTTCAAGAGTTTGAATCGTGCGTTCCGCTTGACCATCCGTTTGAGGATGGAAGGCAGTACTTAATTTTACTTTAGTACCCAAACCCTTTTGAAACGACTTCCAAAACCTAGATGTGAATTGTGCACCTCGATCCGAAATGATGGATAACGGAATACCATGACGACACACAATCTCATCTATGAAGATTTTCGCATAATCTTCCGCCGAATATGTAGATTTGACGGGAATAAAGTGAGCGGACTTAGTTAATCTATCAACAATCACCCATATAGAATCAAATGACTTTTGAGTCCGAGGCAACCCTACTACGAAATCCATATTAATGTCTTCCCACTTCCAAGTAGGAATTTGGATCTCCTGTAGTAAGCCACCCGGCTTTTGATGTTCCGCCTTCACTTGTTGACAATTCGGACATTTAGCAACAAATTCCGCTATATCCCTCTTCAAACCTTCCCACCAATATATTTCTCGAAGGTCATGATACATCTTTGTAGAACCGGGATGGATGGAATAATGGGATCCATGAGCTTCATCAAGGATCCGATCTCTCAATCCATCAACATCGGGAACACATAATCTCCCTTGGTACCTCAACACTTATCTTCCCTAAGGAAAATGATTCGTTCATCTTGCCAAGAACCGATTCCTTTAACTCCATCAATAGTAGATCAAGATGTTGTTTGGACTTCACCTCAACCACTAATGATGACTCGGAGCTATGATGAACCGTGGCACCTCCATTTAGAGAACTCATCAATCGTACTCCCAATCTAGTCAAACAATGAACATCTTTTACTAGATCTTTCTTGTTTTCTTCTAAATGTGCCACACTACCCATAGTCATACGGCTTAAAGCATCCGCCACCACATTTGCCTTGCCGGGATGATATAGTACACTCATATCATAATCTTTCAACAATTCTAACCACCTTCTTTGTCGAAGATTTAAATCTTTTGGGTAAACACATATTGAAGACTCTTATGATCCGTGAAAACATCCACATGGACACCATACAAATAATGTCGCCATATTTTTAAAGCAAATACCACGGCCGCTAACTCGAGGTCATGAGTAGGATAATTTCGCTCATGCACCTTAAGTTGTCGCGAAGCATAGGCAATCACCTTCCCATTTTGCATAAGCACACACCCCAAACCTACACGGGATGCATCACAATACACTATGTACCCTTTAGATCCTTCCGGTAAAGTTAACACCGGAGCGGAAGTAAGCCTATCCTTCAATAATTGAAAACTCCTCTCGCATGCCTCTGACCACTCAAACTTTTTACCTTTTTGAGTCAATGTAGTCAAAGGAGATGCAATGGATGAAAAACCTTCTACGAACCTTCGATAATAACCTGCTAGACCCAAGAAACTCCTAATGTCAGTTGGGGTCAAGGGTCTAGGCCAGTTTCTTACCGCATCTGTCTTCCTTGGGTCTACCTCAACTCCCTCACTAGAGATGATGTGCCCAAGAAACGCCACCGACCTTAGCCAAAACGCGCACTTGCTATACTTGGCGAACAATTTATGCTCCCTAAGGGTTTGCAATACTACCCTTAGATGATCCATGTGATCAACCTCATTTTTCGAATACACCAAGATATCATCGATAAATACAATAACGAATGAATCAAGGTAACTTCGAAACACCCTATTCATCAGATCCATAAACGCTGCCGGGGCATTTGTGAGACCAAAGGACATAACCACGAACTCATAATGCCCATATCGAGTCCGAAAAGCTGTCTTTGGAATATCTTCATTTCTCACCCTAAGCTGATGGTACCCTGACCTCAAATCGATTTTTGAGAAGTAACTCGCTCCTTGGAGTTGATCAAATAAATCATCAATCCGAGGAAGAGGATACTTGTTCTTGATAGTACCCTTGTTGAGTTGTCGGTAGTCAATACACATTCTCAAGGATCCATCCTTTTTTTCACGAACAACACCGGAGCACCCCATGGAGAAATGCTAGGCCTTATAAAGCCCTTGTCTAGCAAATCTTTAAGTTGTGCCTTCAATTCCTTTAACTCGGCCGGAGCCATTCTATAAGGAGGAATAGAGATAGGATTTGTTTCGGTAGCAAATCAATACCGAAATCGATTTCCCGTTCGGGAGGAATGCCAGGAAGGTCATCAGGAAAGACCTCCGTAAATTCACTCACCACGGGGACCGACTCAATAGGAGGAATTTCGGAATCCACTTCTTGGACTCTCACAATATGGTAGAGACATCCCTTCGAGATCATCTTCCACGCCTTTAGGCATGATATGAAACGACCTCTAGGAAGAGAACTGCCACCCTTCCACTCTATGACGGGTTCATTTGGGAAACAAAACCTCACAACTCTAGTCCTACAATCGATGGAAGCGAAACTAGCATGCAACCAATCCATACCTAATATGACATCAAAATCAAGCATGTCTAGCTCAACTAGATCAATATGAAAAACTCTATGAGGCATAGAAATAGGACAATTTCGATAGACTCTTTTTGCTACCACTGTCTCACCCACCGGAGTAGACACCAAAATAGGTTCATGCAAAACATCGGGTAATGTACTAAACTTCTTAGCTACTAAGGGAGTAACGAAAGACAAAGTAGCACCCGGATCAAGTAATGCATACACATCAATGGCAAAGATTTGTAACATACCAGTCACCACATCGGGAGAGGCCTCTTGGTCATCTCTCGTACGAAGAGCATAAAAACGGTTCTTTTTGGGAGCATTATTAGAACCACTTGGTTGACCACCTTTTTCTTGTCCTTAGCATTAGGACAATCTCGAACTCGATGACCACTTTTCCCGCATCCAAAGCAAATCCCCGTTCCTATCAAACATTCTCCATAGTGACCCTTCCCACACTTAGAACATGTAGGCTTCTCATTAGATGAGCTTCCACCCTTTCCTTTTGTAACTTTTGGTCTAGGGCTTTGGATCCCTAGTCTTGGGAAATTTGGATGGAACGTGGTTTGAGAACCTCTTCTTGAATCTAGGCTTGTCTTGAATTCCAAACCTATCTTTAGTAGTTTCATTCTCATAAGACCTTGTCCTCTTAAGTCCTTATCCTTATCCTTCCTTTTTGCTCTAGCCTCCTCAACCCTTCTTGCATGCACCATGAGACGACCAATGTTCATGTTATCATGTAGCATAGCCGATTGACACTCCTCTTGTAAGTCGTCCGATATACCTGTCACATATCGACTCATTTCGTCTCTAGGTCGGAGACCAAAGATGGAGCATATTTGGCCAATTGAGTAAATTTCAGAGAATACTCATGAACACTCATCGTCCTTGGCGGAGATTGATGAATTCCACCACCTTCGTTTCCCTCATCTCTCTAGGGAAGAACCGATCAATGAAGGCTCCTTTGAATAACTCCCACGTCACTAACCCACTTCCAAGTGGCCTGTTGTCCTTCCATTGCATACCATATCTGAGCGACATCCTTGAGTTGGTATGAGGCCAACTCGGCATTCTCGCTAGATGACAGCCCCATAGCACACAAAATCTTGTGAACCTCAATAAATTCCTGAGGGTCTTCATCAACCTTCGACCCA
>CM040628.1:63694667-63757368 GCA_022817965.1 Solanum lycopersicoides | reverse complement strand
AATCAATTAGTACAAAGTTCATTTTATCAATATACTCAATACAATATCAAGCAAGGATTAACCATACCTAAATCACAAAAATTGACTCAATTATGCAAGAAGCAAGAAAACTTCCAAATTTATCTAAGGTCACCTTAAAGTGACTCCATTTCGAAGTCTCCAAAACTAGGAGTTTTGCAAAGTTTCACAAAAACAACAGGGATTACAATATCTATCGTATTTATATCATTAGAGAGATGCTAACCTTAAACATCAAAAAGATGAGGATAACGGTTTTCATGTCGGCCTCCGCCTCCCATGTTGCACCCTCAACTAGGTGGTTCCTCCATAGCACCTTTACGGAAACCACCTCTTTGTTCCTCAACCTTTTCACTTGCCTATCAAGGATTTGAACCGGAACCTCCTCATAAGAGAGGTTTCCTCAACTCCGAGGCCTTCAAGAGGAAGAATTGACTCGGGATCTCCGACACACTTCTTCAACATAGAGACATGGAAAACCGGATGAACCAAGGCTAGTTCATCAGGTAATTTTAAACGATAGGCAACTTTACCAACCCTTTCCAAAATCTCATAAGGGCCTACATATCGAGGGCTCAACTTCCCTTTCTTGCCAAATCTTACCACTCCCTTCATAGGTGAAATTTTCAAATACACCTTATCACCCTCTTCAAACTCCAAGTCCCTTCTTCTATTATCGGCATAGGACTTTTGTCGACTATAGGCTGTTTGCAACCTATTTCTTATGATATGTACATTCTCCAATGTCTTATAAATCAAGTCGGGACCGAATATCGATGACTCACCTACTTCAAACCATCCTATAGGAGACCTACACCTCCTACCATACAAGGCTTCATAGGGAGCCATGGAGATGGACGAATGAAACTATTATTATATGCAAACTCCACCAACGGCAAATGCTTATCCCAACTCCCTTTAAAATCAATGATGCAAGCTCTAAGCATATCTTCAAGAGTTTGAATCGTGCGTTCCGCTTGACCATCCGTTTGAGGATGGAAGGCGTACTTAATTTTACTTTAGTACCCAAACCCTTTTGAAACGACTTCCAAAACCTAGATGTGAATTGTGCACCTCGATCCGAAATGATGGATAACGGAATACCATGACGACACACAATCTCATCTATGAAGATTTTCGCATAATCTTCCGCCGAATACGTAGATTTGACGGGAATAAAGTGAGCGGACTTAGTTAATCTATCAACAATCACCCATATAGAATCAAATGACTTTTGAGTCCGAGGCAACCCTACTACGAAATCCATATTAATGTCTTCCCACTTCCAAGTAGGAATTTGGATCTCCTGTAGTAAGCCACCCGGCTTTTGATGTTCCGCCTTCACTTGTTGACAATTCGGACATTTAGCAACAAATTCCGCTATATCCTCTTCAAACCTTCCCACCAATATATTTCTCGAAGGTCATGATACATCTTTGTAGAACCGGGATGGATGGAATAATGGGATCCATGAGCTTCATCAAGGATCCGATCTCTCAATCCATCAACATCGGGAACACATAATCTCCCTTGGTACCTCAACACTTATCTTCCCTAAGGAAAATGATTCGTTCATCTTGCCAAGAACCGATTCCTTTAACTCCATCAATAGTAGATCAAGATGTTGTTTGGACTTCACCTCAACCACTAATGATGACTCGGAGCTATGATGAACCGTGGCACCTCCATTTAGAGAACTCATCAATCGTACTCCCAATCTAGTCAAACAATGAACATCTTTTACTAGATCTTTCTTGTTTTCTTCTAAATGTGCCACACTACCCATAGTCATACGGCTTAAAGCATCCGCCACCACATTTGCCTTGCCGGGATGATATAGTACACTCATATCATAATCTTTCAACAATTCTAACCACCTTCTTTGTCGAAGATTTAAATCCTTTTGGGTAAACACATATTGAAGACTCTTATGATCCGTGAAAACATCCACATGGACACCATACAAATAATGTCGCCATATTTTTAAAGCAAATACCACGGCCGCTAACTCGAGGTCATGAGTAGGATAATTTCGCTCATGCACCTTAAGTTGTCGCGAAGCATAGGCAATCACCTTCCCATTTTGCATAAGCACACACCCCAAACCTACACGGGATGCATCACAATACACTATGTACCCTTTAGATCCTTCCGGTAAAGTTAACACCGGAGCGGAAGTAAGCCTATCCTTCAATAATTGAAAACTCCTCTCGCATGCCTCTGACCACTCAAACTTTTTACCTTTTTGAGTCAATGTAGTCAAAGGAGATGCAATGGATGAAAAACCTTCTACGAACCTTCGATAATAACCTGCTAGACCCAAGAAACTCCTAATGTCAGTTGGGGTCAAGGGTCTAGGCCAGTTTCTTACCGCATCTGTCTTCCTTGGGTCTACCTCAACTCCCTCACTAGAGATGATGTGCCCAAGAAACGCCACCGACCTTAGCCAAAACGCGCACTTGCTATACTTGGCGAACAATTTATGCTCCCTAAGGGTTTGCAATACTACCCTTAGATGATCCATGTGATCAACCTCATTTTTCGAATACACCAAGATATCATCGATAAATACAATAACGAATGAATCAAGGTAACTTCGAAACACCCTATTCATCAGATCCATAAACGTTGCCGGGGCATTTGTGAGACCAAAGGACATAACCACGAACTCATAATGCCCATATCGAGTCCGAAAAGCTGTCTTTGGAATATCTTCATTTCTCACCCTAAGCTGATGGTACCCTGACCTCAAATCGATTTTTGAGAAGTAACTCGCTCCTTGGAGTTGATCAAATAAATCATCAATCCGAGGAAGAGGATACTTGTTCTTGATAGTAACCTTGTTGAGTTGTCGGTAGTCAATACACATTCTCAAGGATCCATCCTTTTTTTTCACGAACAACACCGGAGCACCCCATGGAGAAATGCTAGGCCTTATAAAGCCCTTGTCTAGCAAATCTTTAAGTTGTGCCTTCAATTCCTTTAACTCGGCCGGAGCCATTCTATAAGGAGGAATAGAGATAGGATTTGTTTTCCGGTAGCAAATCAATACCGAAATCGATTTCCCGTTCGGGAGGAATGCCAGGAAGGTCATCAGGAAAGACCTCCGTAAATTCACTCACCACGGGGACCGACTCAATAGGAGGAATTTCGGAATCCACTTCTTGGACTCTCACAATATGGTAGAGACATCCCTTCGAGATCATCTTCCACGCCTTTAGGCATGATATGAACCGACCTCTAGGAAGAGAACTGCCACCCTTCCACTCTATGACGGGTTCATTTGGGAAACAAAACCTCACAACTCTAGTCCTACAATCGATGGAAGCGAAACTAGCATGCAACCAATCCATACCTAATATGACATCAAAATCAAGCATGTCTAGCTCAACTAGATCAATATGAAAAACTCTATGAGGCATAGAAATAGGACAATTTCGATAGACTCTTTTTGCTACCACTGTCTCACCCACCGGAGTAGACACCAAAATAGGTTCATGCAAAACATCGGGTAATGTACTAAACTTCTTAGCTACTAAGGGAGTAACGAAAGACAAAGTAGCACCCGGATCAAGTAATGCATACACATCAATGGCAAAGATTTGTAACATACCAGTCACCACATCGGGAGAGGCCTCTTGGTCATCTCTCGTACGAAGAGCATAAAAACGGTTCTTTTTGGGAGCATTATTAGAACCACTTGGTTGACCACCTTTTTCTTGTCCCTTAGCATTAGGACAATCTCGAACTCGATGACCACTTTTCCCGCATCCAAAGCAAATCCCCGTTCCTATCAAACATTCTCCATAGTGACCCTTCCCACACTTAGAACATGTAGGCTTCTCATTAGATGAGCTTCCACCCTTTCCTTTTGTAACTTTTGGTCTAGGGGCTTTGGATCCCTAGTCTTGGGAAATTTGGATGGAACGTGGTTTGAGAACCTCTTCTTGAATCTAGGCTTGTCTTGAATTCCAAACCTATCTTTAGTAGTTTCATTCTCATAAGACCTTGTCCTTCTTAAGTCCTTATCCTTATCCTTCCTTTTTGCTCTAGCCTCCTCAACCCTTCTTGCATGCACCATGAGACGACCAATGTTCATGTTATCATGTAGCATAGCCGATTGACACTCCTCTTGTAAGTCGTCCGATATACCTGTCACATATCGACTCATTTCGTCTCTAGGGTCGGAGACCAAAGATGGAGCATATTTGGCCAATTGAGTAAATTTCAGAGAATACTCATGAACACTCATCGTCCCTTGGCGGAGATTGATGAATTCCACCACCTTCGTTTCCCTCATCTCTCTAGGGAAGAACCGATCAATGAAGGCTCCTTTGAATAACTCCCACGTCACTAACCCACTTCCAAGTGGCCTGTTGTCCTTCCATTGTGCATACCATATCTGAGCGACATCCTTGAGTTGGTATGAGGCCAACTCGGCATTCTCGCTAGATGACAGCCCCATAGCACACAAAATCTTGTGAACCTCCTCAATAAATTCCTGAGGGTCTTCATCAACCTTCGACCCATAGAAGACAGGAGGATTCATTCGAGTGAAATCCCTAAGTCTGGAGGCCATAGTCTGTTCATGGACTCTAGGTGCCAAATCCCTATTGGCTTGAGCAGTCATAGCTTGGGCTTGCACGGTTGCGGCTTGAGCTTGAGTAGTCATGGCTTGAGCCATTTGAGCAATAATAGCTCTCATCTGAGCTTCTGTCATCGGTGGAGGATCTGCAGGAACCTGGTCATCAATAGCAACCTCTTCAAGTGGAGGAGCAGGTTCATCGCGAGGAATTCCTGCAGCAGCCATCTCTTCCTCAAGTCTTCGAGCCGCATTTCTTCTAGTATTCATCTCCTATAACCAAAACACAAGGTTCAGGCGAAAGCATCTACGACGTACATTTATGGATTTCCAACAATGAGAATGATTCCTAATCACCAAATAAGTTCCTATTCATAAGTGTGGCGCGCTTCACAATTATGAATACAAACTTAAATAACGTGGTTGAGAGAGAGACGTTAACTTCAAGGATATTCAACCTCATGCTCTGATACCAAGTTTGTCACATCCGGGTTTACCCCCTAGACGTAACCGGCGTCGTCGTCCTCTCGGAGGACTAAGACAAGCCTCTTAGCTCCGTCATAGCATTCATCGATCTAAAAATCAGAAAGAATTAAAAACTTTTTATCTAAACTACTCGGAGGTTTACATAGACCTCTACATACACATCAATATATATATCAAGTATACATAGACTTGTTCATATACGAAGATTACTTAGTCTTCTACTTTTATTTCATACACTTATATATTTAGAAAATAATAGTCATAAAACCGTCTCATCTCATAAACCATCTATCGAATACATTAAGTCTTTGGGCATAGCCCTACATCAAATGAAAGAAGCCGCATATAGGCTGTCTACTACATAGTCTCAAGAGAATAAAGGAGTCAACATAGAATCAGAGTAACTACACATCATATAAGAGAGATATCGGCCACGTCCTCGAGAGAGTGAGGACCTACCACTTGGATGGCAAAATACCCAAGTCTTCCTTCCTAGCAATTTGGATCAAGCTCAACGACCCGAACCTAAAATGTTTGGGAAAAAGGGAAAGAAAAGGGATTAGTACTCCACATGTACTAAGTATGAAATCTCATATACAATTACCAATCAAATATATTTAAAAAGGGACATTTATGAAAACATAATAGACTACATATGCAATTAAACCATAGCAAAGCAAAGTATACTAACGATAACCTTTAATAAGTCACAAGTGCAATGATCAAGTAAAATTACCATGTCTCCTACTCAATCAAGTAACCTACCAAGACTACAATTAGCAATTTACTTACCAACATACTCTTCATATCATAATACGTCCTTCGTCAAGCAAAGACGACAACATTATATTCATAAGCATGTTATTCAACATACAAACCATTTACATTATACCATCGCTTTACATGCATAATGTTGACCTCTCAAAGTTCCTATCAAGGCAAACTAGTGCAAGGCGTAGGTAGAGTCCCATACCCCTACCTAAGCTATAGCCAACCTCTCAAGTTACTTTAATTAGCCTATACCTTATTCATTCATTTTTTTTTGTTTAGGGAACATTTGCCTTAACCGACATAGACCACATAATCGAATGTGGAATCCGGTGTTATGAAACCTTACACCGATGGAAGGTGGTCTACCGGCCAAGGTAGAACCTAATGTAAACATAGCTATCTAGGTGGATCCACTAGCTAGTATCCTATGGTGTCAACATAGTTCAAGAACTAAGAGATAGGTATTCCCTCTATATACCCTTCGGTAATGGGGCCTCACCTCATGAGAATTCATGAGTGCATATTTCTCAAGGAAAGTCAACACTTCATGTAGATCTATAAGTGAGTATTCCTCTAAGGGAAGTCAACACTCTATAAAGAACAAATGGTGAATATTCCTCTAAGGGAAGTCAACACCTCTCAATGTCAAGTTCGCTCGGTGCTAAGCTAAGTCCCCTTTTTAGAGAAGTCTTTAATATTTATTAAATCTTCTTCAATTTAATTAGATATAAGGGTCAATCCCTTATATATCATCATTATAGATCAATATGAATTGTAATGAGAATTAGTCCTTTCATTAACAATTCAAATAGGTGAAGTTAACCCTCGTACATCTCATCATAATAGGGTACATCATACAACTTCCCTATATTACATTACTTCTAGCAACCTCACAACCAACCTAAGCATATAAGTTCATGTATCATATCAACTTATCACATCAATCAAAGCATACTTCAACATAACATTATCACATGATGACAATTAACCATAAGTTGAAGTAAAGGCTAGGATCATCAAGACTTACCCATACTCCTCCATAATCCATCAATAAAGGACCATACCATTAACTCATAGATCAACCAAATCTTAGATCATCACGTCAATGTAATCCAATAATAATTTACAAGAACTAATCAAGGAGAAGCTCTATATTATGAAGCAATACTACATCAAAGCTTAGTAGCATGATCTCTAAGGTATCTTCTTGACTAAGATTCAATATTCAAGAACATAGGTGTGAAGAACTTCAATTCATCATAATAGACCCATAATCAATGCAATATCAATCATTAAAGACCATTTAACTAATTATGAGATCAATTCTATCAAACTCAACCTAATCCATATCAATTCAACATTTAGGGTTAAGGGTTAGGGGTCATCACCCACAATCTAGATCAAACTACATCAATTAACCATAATCAAGTTACAATTCATGATAATCTATTCATTCTAACCCAAAGAATACATAATTAACTCAATTCACATGATCAATATTCGGATTTGGATGAAACCCATAAGAAACTCAACTTTGTGGAAAAAGCTGTGAAGGAACCCTTTGAGGAAAGAATCTCAAAGGTGAATTAGATCCCATACCTTAAGGTTTGATGACGTTTTGATGGTGAATTTCGTGCTAAACCAGCCCCCAATGATCTCCCCAAGTTGATCTCCAATGGAGTCTTCCAATAGAGAGAG
Organism: Solanum lycopersicoides; assembly: GCA_022817965.1. Classification (NCBI taxonomy): domain Eukaryota; kingdom Viridiplantae; phylum Streptophyta; class Magnoliopsida; order Solanales; family Solanaceae; genus Solanum; species Solanum lycopersicoides. The sequence goes on along the minus strand of CM040628.1, from coordinate 63,749,813 downwards.
AAAGTAGAGAGAAGGAAGAGAGTTTTGTTTTTGAGAGAATGATTAGGCTAATGAGGGTTGGGTATTTATAGTGGGGTCTTAAGTCACTTAATTAGTCTCTCTTAAACCCCTAATCACCCCTAAGACACTTACTTAATTAACTAACTAAAAACTAACTTTTCCGAAACTGCCACAGACCCTACACGACGAATCCCCGACGACGTTCCGTCGTGGGCGTGACGAACTAACATCCCTCCGTCCTGCACATCCGTCACGTTGGTCAGAGACTTGTGCAGGCGGAGGTTTTCTTCCCAGACACCAAGGATGGCACGACGGTCCGTCGTGAGCGTGACGGGCTGACATCCCTCCGTCCTGCACATCCGTCACGCTGGTCAGAGACTTGTGCAGGCGGAGGTTTGTCCCACGGCACCAAGGCTGGCACGACGGAGACCTTGACGTCCCACCGCGCCTGTGACGCCCCGTCATGGGGTCCGTCATGCCCCGTTATTTCTAGGGTCCTCCTCGAGGGTCCTTGTTTTGGTCCTCGGGGAGTCGTACCCTGACTTTTCCAGAATGAAACCATCCCACACTATATTTTACACCTATGGTACAACCATTTACCTAGTTCCGACCCTTTAACTTGGTTAAATCAAAAGGACTCTCTAGCCCTCTTAGGAACCAAATTTACCGGACGTCTAAGAGTTTCGATTTCCAACACCACTTCAAAGACTCTAAATAGGTCTAATTTAGCTGGGAACACTGGTTTAGATCCTAAGGAGACCATTTAAGTCTTATCACATGACCTCGGTATTTCAAAATGTTACACTGCATACTTTTCTTTATCATGACCCCTCAACATTAGCTCAATTTGCTTGAGACTGATGTTGCTAAAGTTGGCAAAGGACCTTCTGAAAAGTGCTTTAGTAATGCATCTTGTAGAGCTCCAATTGTAATATGATAGAACTTACAACTAAGGAAAGTAATGTTCAAAATTAAAGTTCCAAGTTCAACAATGGAGAAAATTACTGCGGATATGACTGAACTCCTTTTTCTGATTTTTGAACTTCAATTTATACGTTCTCAAATATTGGCCTTTACGGTCACTCGACGGACTTAGTCCGATTCAATCGGTGATGTGCCAATGGCTTCATTTCATCACTGATTTGCATTGACGCTTAATCCTTCGGACCCTGTAACTTTAGGCGATCAAAGTTGGTGTCACTGATCCGTTAGGAGGTTCACCGAAGGTTCAAATCCATCGCCAAGTTGGCTTCTCCCCCAAGACTGGTAGTCTGGAACTTTAGGTGAGCTGAAGTGCCACTCAGCGAGTCACCGAGTGGCTTTGTCGATTCTCAACTTGTACTATCTTTAGCATTTTTCATTTTTTCGCTCCTTCTTGCCTAGTATCGTTCTTACCTTGTTCTTTTGCCTTTATATCTGCAAATATTATTTTAGAGCACAAAATATGCTTTGAGGACATTAATACAATGAAAGAAAAACCCCAATTGAGTCAAAATCCCAGACTCATCAAAATCATGATAAAATCATAGTATTTAATCAAATAATGCGTAAGAGATCATAATTCAATGCTTTATATTAATAATGAAGAGAACCCAGGACAGTTGAAGAAAACTCTAACTTAATTAGAAAATTCTAACTTTTGAAATAGGATTATTTTGGAAACTCTATGAATGGAAGGAATCCGTGGATGAATACTATCATACGTCAAAGCCAAATGCTTATTTACAATGGTTAGAATGGGGGATTTCCTTGAAACCCTAGGTTTAAGCCTTCTTCTTCTTCATGTTTCTAGAGAGAGAAATATTTTAGAAAGGAGAATGAATCTTCTTTTGTCATTTTGGAAGAATGACTTGAATGGAATAATTTGGGAGTTGAAAACACTTATATAAAGGTCTTAAGAAAGGGTAAACCTATGTAGTATAGGAGTTAATTAAATAGGAAAAGACCAACTAACACTAAACTCAACTGCCAGCTGCCCACGGCCACTACCGACGGACCGTGGTCAGGAAATTGGACCTTCCTGCACATCCGTCAATGGTGATCATAAACACCAACTAATTTAGGGTCTTGGACCATAGGCCCCAACCACGGACAATGGTTCCACCAACGGTCCATTGGTTCGACCATAGTTCTGCCCTTTTCTGGGCAATTCAAGGTGATCTGCTACACCTATGATCCATGGTCCCACCACGAGTCGTGGGTGGCCAGTGTAACATCTCAGAAAGTAGTACGTTAAACTAGAGCTTAGCATGTCACGATCCAGACCATCGTGATTGGCATCCACACTACAAATCGGTGGGAGAACCATTACTAGCAACCAACCAAAGCAATGAACCTAGATATTAAGGCATTTAATTTACGGAAGCAAGTTAAATAACTAAAGACAAGGTTCAATTACTAAAGGTGAAATGGTCTGATGGACCCTTATACTTGTATGAGTTTGTATTCTGAAACCCTTTTACTTCATTATTTGTCAACTGGACCCTTAAACTCAACGAAAATCAATATTTTAAACCCCCGTGGTTGTGTGAACTTCAAACGCTCAACAAAAGTGACATGTCGTCATCCACGTCAGATTTTAATGACACGTCATAAGTTATTGATTTTTTTAAAAAAAATATTTTTTTCACTTCATTTCTCCTCATTCTTCCTTAACCTTATCTCTTCTTTAATTAAATAAGATCTCATCATCACAACTTTCATCTTCATCATTATCACCACTTTTCTAAATCTTAAAAATCACCATTCTCGTCTATGTTTTCATCATTCATAACTTTCCGTCATAATTTTTATAATTTTATCCATCACTTGAAATACCATAAATCTCTTTTCACCATTAATGCAAACAAATGACCATTAAAATATCTCAATATATCCTAAGATTTGTACATAATTCTACCCAACACATTCTATAATTTCACAAAAGACATTTAATAATTATTTCTTACCCATCAAAATTATTTAATTTATCACCTCATAAATTATGTAGCACATTTTATTTCTAATATGAACAGGAAGAGAAAGTGAGAAAAAAAAAAGGAAATTGGAGAGTGTGGGGAAGGAAAGAAGAAAGAAATGGGGTATGGGGTAGGGGAATAAATCAATATTCCTTCAAATTAAAAATCAATGTTTTGCTAAACCCTCTACGTAGAAAAGACGGGTGATACTTTTTAACACAATCTCCATGGATTGAAGAAATTAATATCCCTCTATGTAATATTCTTTTTGATCAAAAACATGTTCACAAAACATTGAGACCCGTTCAAATCCATAGAAATAGAGGGGGGGAAACTAAAAAAGAACACCAAAATGGAAACTAAAGCAAAAAAATAAAAATAAAAGTTGAGATGACGAAAATGAAGAATCTGGAATTTGAGCTTTTCCATCTCCTTCTTTGTGCATTCATGGTGGATTTTAACTTTATCAATATCACTACAATTTTACTCCCACTCTTCATCCTTAGCTTTTTATTTTTTCTTTGAGATTTACTATCTTATTTTTCAGATCTGTTATAGCCCACTTTAGAATTTGATATCTTGTTTAAAATCAATAGAAGGAAAAAATGTTAAAAAGGAAGAAGAAATTGAAGAGCCACAGGGAAGGGAAGGAGAGAGAGAAGGAAATGAAGATTGTTATGGTCACTCTCCTTATTTGCGTGAAATCATGCAATTATTCCACGTCAACATTTAAATTGCCACATAAGCTTAGTCAATGGTCAAAAGAGTTTCATATATTGAGTTTAGGGGTTTAGTTGACAAAAAGTTAAGTAGAAGAATTCATAATACAAACTCATACAAGTATAAGGGTCCATGAGATCATTTTTCCATTACTAAATAAAGATCTAATAACTAACAAACAATGTGCAAGATAAACTTAGAATCTGAAAGTCAATGTACCAAAACTAGAAAGGAGAACCAAATCTAACTTGAATTTCTAGTGAACTATCTAACTAACTAAAACAAGGTCTAGGTACGAAAATTGTGGACATAGACTAAAGAGAATTTCATAGAAGCTCGAACGATGTGGCTCACCCTTGAACTCAAAGTGATCACTGATCTCCTAAGTGAGGTCTGTCAACAATCGCATGAAGATGTCCTGTACTTAACAAACAATAAGAGTAAGTACAAAATCAGTACACAACCACCGTGTATTGGTAGGATCACACGACTATACCACTAGTGTAACATGAACAAACAATTACAACATTATAACACATGCATAAATATCATCATATTCAATACTATCATCAGAAGCAACATCACAATTCACATATTTCATCACATAGTTGGTTCTCTCACGGAACTCAAAGTCAAACCGTTAGCATGCCAGAACGTGGCAATCCGATCCAATTTTTATGCAGGAACGTGGCAACCGATCTCAGTTAGCATGCCGAAACATGGTAACCCAATCTAAGTTAGTTTGCCGGAATGTGACAGCCGATTCCAATCACACATCACAATAACATATCAAGATTACACATTCAAGTCATGATTTCATGGTATTGATATTCATATATCTTATTTCAACAATTATGATCAAACATGCATATAACGAAGCAAAGCAAGTGAATATAACACAATCATAGAATCAAAACTATCACCTACCTCGAAACAAGCTTGAAACCCTAGACAACTTGATCCTTCTCTTTCAGGATTCGTTCCACTTGTTTGTGGTCTACAAACAATAATTTATATACGAAAATCAATAAAGAAACACTAAATTCCCACAATACTAACAAACTATGAACCCTAGTTCAAACTCATGACCCCAACTAGTCAATTTAGGGTTAATTTCACCATAGGTTTTTCAAGAAATCTTTCCCCATCAATATTGACCCATTCTAAAATATTTTACGGATCGAAAAATGAATTTAAAAAGTGAAAAACTTACGTCTAGCTTCAAGAATGGTGGAAAACGAGTTGGAATAGCCCAGGGGTCGCCTCTTAACTCAAAAATTCAAAAAGTACAAAATAAGGTCATCAAAGCGTCTTATTTACAATTTAAAAACACGTCATCCCGCTAGAGCGGCACCCATCTAGGTGTAGCAGCGTCACTGCAACGACATTAATCCCACTGTAGCGACACGAAGCGAGGCAGTGAGCTCTTTAAGGGAATTCTACTTCTCCCTTTTTACAACATAGCCTTAACCCACTACGCTCATAAAGTACCCTTAACGCCAAAGTCAATTTCCGATGATCTACTTATCCAAATTCAATGACCATAAAGTCATACGAACTACTTAATGAGTTATCTATCCATTCAGGTAATCAAATCTACATTTACTCCACCCGATTGCTACCAGATCTCCCTATCCCTTGATGACTCCAAATTCCTCCAAATTTGGACAAAGTTGGAAAAATTCTAGTACTACGAAAAAGTTTTTCCGGACTCGACTTTTTCCCATTGGCATTTCTATAATGACAAAATCCGGTTGTTTCAATCGATACCAATTTACCCATCACTCGTCCCCGAGTGATCAACTAAGGAGAGGTAGGATATATAAGGAACAAGGTAGTACCTGATTTGACAAACAATTGTGGATATTTGTCTCACATATCCTCCTCAGTCTCCCAAGTAGATTCCTCAACTAGAGGATGCTTCCATTGAACTTTCACGGACTTAATCTCTTGGTCCTCAACTTCCGAAAATCACGATTAAAGAATAGCAATCAGTTCCTTCTCATATTGAAGGTCATTGTCTAGCACTATTGAGTCCCACTTAATGATATAGTCACCATCATTGTGATATCTCCTCAACATAGGCAATTGAAATACGGTATGTACACCGGACAAATATGGAGGTAGCTCCAATCTGTACGCCACCGGCCCTACACTTTCAAGAATCTCAAAGGGACTAATATAGCGAGGACTCAACTACCCCTCTTACCAAATCTCATCACCCCCTTCATGGGTGATACCTTGATAAGAACATTCTCACCCGTCTGGATTCCATGTCTCTCACCTTGTGATCCGCATACTTTTTTGTCTACTCTCACCTATGAAGGTATCACCCCTTTCATGGATGATACCTTGATAAGAACATTCTCGCCCGTCTGGAATTCCATGTCTCTCACCTTGTGATCCGCATACTTTTTTGTCTACTCTGCGCGGCTAGAAGTTTAGCTTGAAAGCTCTTCACCTTATCATGAGCGTCATTTACTAAGTCAACCCCCAAAGGTTTTACATCTCCGAATTCAAACCAACCTATGGACGACTACATCCTCTCCCATGTAACGCTTCAAATATATCCATATAAATGCTTGAGTGATAACTATTATTATAGGAGAACTCACATAGGGGTATTAACTTATCCCAATGTCCTTGAAAGTCAATTACACAAGCTCTCAACATGTCCTCCAACACTTGTATATCCTTTTCTGATTATCCATATGTCTAGGGATGGAAGGCTATACTAAAAGTAAGTTGTGTGCCCAATTCATCATGAAACTTCCTCCAAAACTTGGAAGTGTTTGGGTACCACGATCTGAGATGATGGAAAGGGGCACACCATGCAGCCTCACTATCTCATTTACATAAATCCTAGACAAATGTTCAGCATTGTAATCCACCCTTACCGGAATGAAGTGGGCTGACTTGGTCAACCTATCAACTACAACCCAAATAAAATCAAATTTCCCGAAATTCTTGGGAAAACCAATCATACAATTCATTGCTATCATTTTCCACTTCCGTTCCAGAATTGGCATCTTTTGAAGTATCCCTGCAGGCCTTCGATGTTCATACTTCACTTGTTGACAATTCTTAAACTTTGCCACAAACTTCTCTATGTCTTGTCTCATACCCGACCACCTGTAAAATCGTTTCACATTTCTATACATCTTGGTCACACCCGGATGAATAGAATAGAGCGAGCCATAAGCCTCCGCCAATAATCTTGGGATCAAATAATCAACTCTTGGAACACATATTCTACACTTATAGTTAAGCACACCATCCGCATCTAGAGTGGTTCCTTGAGACTTGCCTATGACAATCTTTGTTCTAAGATCATTAAATCTCTATCTTCAAATTGTTTGACATTGATTTCCTTTATGAACATGGACTTACCTTCAATGCTAGCTAACAGCCTACCTCTTTCATAAATGCCAAGAGTTGATTGATCCCACTCAAGTGAGTTAAACTACTCATACTTATCACTTTTCGACTCAAAGCGCTTGCCAACATTTGTCTTACCCATATGGTATTGAATAATCACATCATAATCCTTGAGTAATTCCATTCATCTTCGTTGTCTCAAATTCAAATTTTTTTGGGTTAATACATGCTGTAAACTACAATGATCTATAAATACCTCACACTTAACTCTATACAAATAATGTCATCAAATCTTAAGAGCAAATACCACCGCTGCCAACTCCAAATCATGAATGGGATAATTTCTCTCCTGCACCTTCAATTGACGCGAGACATAAGCTATGACATTCTTATCCTGCATCAGCATGACACCCAATCCAGAATGTGAAGCATCACAATCGATAAAAAGTCCTTACCCTCAATCAGTAATGCTAGAATGGGCGCGGTGGTCGCAAGAGTCTTAAGCTTTTAGAAGCTCTCCTCACGATTTTTGGTCCATTCAAACGGTACCTCCTTTTTGTTCAGATTGGTCAAATGAGTATAAATTAAAACAATTCTCGTAACCTCTCTCATCGAACTAGGTCGTACCCAATTCTCAACCGCTTCAACCTTTTGGTGATCCACTCTAGCAAAGGGTTGAGCAAATTATCTCAACCTAGAGAAAAGATGTTATTTTAAAAGCATGAGATAAAGTATATTTTGGGAGTAGATTTGAGCACCGATGTGGGAATGAGAGTTCATATTAACTCAAGTCTCCATGTAAACCATGTAGTCATCAAAGGTATTAACGGGTCATACTTTTTAGATGATCACGTAAGTTTAGCGAGTGGATCCACTAGGTTGGGATGTTCTATGCGATGGCAAAGTATAGGAAAGTTCTGGCAGCGTGGGTGAGACGATGTATCACCACTTAAGCTCATAGTGGTAGTTGTCGATTAGAGAAACTCCACACTAGAAATTGCATGGTTCCTCAAGGGGTTCTGCTTAGTATGAATGGGGGTATGGGACTTCATTCATGCATTGCACAAGTAGACTTTGAGAGGGATCATGATATGTATTTTATGATATTATTATCTTGAGTTAACATCATGTTTTTAAACAACTTTTCTTTATATTGCACTTGTTTTAAACTGCTTTATATTGAAATGAGTTCAGTTAAGTATCATGAGTTGAGTATTTCGAGTTGAGTATATTATTCTTGATGTGAGTTGAGTTGAAAAGAGGTAAGTATGTTTTCTTTTTATTCAAGTATCAAGCTTATGTTATGCTTTAGAATTACCCTTACATGCTCGTACATTTCAGTACTGAGCCAATTGGCCTGCATCTTCTCATGATGCAGACACAGGTATTCAGAGTCTTCAACAGGAGTTTCGTTGATACATCTGAGGTTTGAGTTAGCTATGGTGAGCCTCCTTGCTTCTGGAGGATTCTATTTAATTTTCAGCTTAGTTAGGAGGTTGTGGGTCTTGTCCCGACTTCCATCTTAATCAGTTAGAGGCTTCATAGATAGTCAATTTAGTTAAAAAGTCTGTATTATTCATTTATTATACTAAATGTTTTAAAGACTAAAGTTGCCTATTTTATGGCTAGTTGAATATATTATTTTTATTCAAAGTTGTTCATTTAAATTTTAAGGCTTTATATGCTTAAGTTAGTATTCCGCTTGTAGTCAGCCAGGATGAGGGCTTTCTTGGAGATCAGTAATGGTCTTTGAGTGCCGGCCACGTCTAGGGTGTAGACTCAGGTCGTGACAAACTTGTTATCAAGCAAAGAGTTTAAGTGTCCTAGGGTGTCTATAAAGTTGTGTCAATAGGATCTTATTTATGGTTGTGATGGCCCTACTTTTATGAGTGAGGTACTATAGACATTTTAGAAAAATTTCCCTTATTTCATACTGTTCATCGTGCGAAAGAGCGAAGTCATAGAGATCTATTCTAACTCGTGCGTTCTCATACTCATTCGACTAACCATCATACTAGAGGTGGTTGAAAAGTAAAGTTTAAAGATCCTTATGGATGAGTTGTTCTTAGCAAGAGTCTTGAGAAACTCATGAGACTCTAGAAGGGCTTAAGAGAAGTCCAAGAGTAAGTTAAGTGTTCAGTTTCAAAGAAATGCGCCCATATTCATTTGAATTGTGCATTTTAAGTGAGTTGTACTCTTTTTCTTTAAGCCTTGTTTCAGCTGAGAACCTTTTTAAGAAGTATGTTTAGAACTTGGGTAAGATTTTTACCCGAAAGAATAGCATGAGTTAAAGAGATCATGAGTAGTACTAGTGAAAGAGTCATAGTTAGATGAAAGTATGTAAAGGTATAGAGATCTATGAAAAGGAGATGGTGTTTTGGAAAACTATGTTGGTATAGTCATGTACCTAATAAATTATTATTGAAAAGTTTCCCTTGTGGTAGACTAAGAAGTGATGAGTTGTGAAAGGCTCACATAGGGGGTAGAGTAAGTATTGGAAGTCAAGATGAGTTAGAATATACCTTAACAAAAAAAAAGGTTATGATACAATATGCCAATGTGTTAGTAATGACAAGTGTAAGTAGTGAATGTTTTATTTAAGGAAAAATATTTTATAGTTTTAGACTTATTTTAGAGTCGCCACTTAATTTTTGAGAAAAATCAAGAAAACTATTCTTCCAATTGACTAAAATGGGAAATCAAGTTGAAAGAGTTTTAAAGGGGGTTCGGGGTTCTTATTAACATCTTAGGAAAGTTTTGAAAGCACCTAAGACGTCCGCTTACTTGCGGTTATCCGACAACTAATTTGTTTGGCTAAAAAGTTTAACTTAAGCTTGAATTGATAGATTTATTTAGAATCCTTTCAATAGCGAAATGAGTCAAAGGATTTTCAACTCCACTAAAAGTTTCAAACTTTGGTACTTTAAAACCTTCTGGAAGTTCCAAATGTGGATGGCGACACAAATCTACGTAATGTAACCCCACAATATCCGGAGTGTATTGGAATTCCTTCATTGCATTCATGACTTCCTCTCTGATGCTTTGCTCAGTCTTACCTTTCATGACCTTCCACTCATTCTCCTTCTTCCCAGAATGTTCGGGTTTAAAATGTGTGGTGAGAGGAGGGTACGACTCAGGTGATATTAGAAGATGAAATGCGGTTTTTAGAGGTATGGGTTAAGTGGTAGGTGGATTTTGGGCAATCTGAGTAGGAACTTGATGACTGAGAGAAAAATTCTGGGGAATGTTGGTATCTGGATTTTGAGAAGTAGGTGACTTTTGGTGTGAGCATCTAGCGTGATGTGGGTTAGGAATGGTCAAGTCGATGTTGGAAGGTTTAGGAATCGTAGATGTAGTTGAATTGTTTGGAAAATGTTCTGATGTTGGATCTGAAGTAGGAAAATGGAGTGGATGCCTTTCGTTGTCCGGAGTGGGAATGTTGGCAATGATAGCCAAATTTGTCAAAACTCGGATCTTGTCCATTTAAGCGCTCATTTCAGCAATCTCTTGGAATAACTGTGCAATCAACTTGTTATGTTCAACAATGATAGGGTCATTCACAGTAACTTCATTCAAATCAGTATTCTCTACATTTTCAACCATTTTTTCCTTGCCTTTTGACAAACATTGGTTGGAGAAGAAATATTTGGGGTCTTTGGACCTCGTGAAGTATGGATGGTCAGACATTTTCTCAACACAGATCAGTTTTGAGTACCTGACAAATAAAAAGGCAACTCAAAGGCAAACGTGTTAGTATGTATCGATGATAATTAATACAAAATATCACACGCATTACTGTAAGCACATAAGAGTTGCTTCATTTGAACATAAACTTGCCCACACATATAGAGAAATGATTAGGTAGACAGGAATTTGTCTATCTGATTTTTTAGCTTTGTGAATCAGAAATGTCGACTTGAGTCGGGACAAAGTCGATTGTCGTACTTTTGATTTTTTGATTGAGATGTAACTCTAATTTCTTTGTAAGAGTTGGGAAAGATAGAATTTCTCAAAAATAGGGACCGAACCTTGAAAGGTTGTCTACGAATCTCACAAAAGAGAATTCAAGTCCTACGTAGTTCGACCGCCTTGAATATATTTGATGTGAGATAGCGAATTTCTTTTTGATATGAGAAAGTAAGATTTTGAAAATGAAGTTTGAATTTTGTTGAGAAACTAAAGACTTGAAGACTATTTGAACACACTTTTGACATTGACTTGATATTTATGCCTAGAGATTCTAAAAATAATTCAATGAGGGGTGAGCTAGAATATATCCAAATAAAACAACATATTCAGACAAGCAGTTATAACACATAACAAATATTGCGCGTTTTACACAAATATGTGACCCTTTTGAACCAAGGCTACCTACAGATTGAAAGGATGTGTACATCAGTTGAAACACTCTATTGCCCCAAAACCCTAATTTATACAAACTTTATAAGTAAAGCGAATGGGGATACATAGAAATGAAAATTGGGGTACAAATAATTAATCTTACGCAGAGGTATAACCCTAAACTATGCCTCTGTGGAAGGTCCTTCGAACTTGATTTCTTCTCATCTCCAAGGTGTCAAAGTCTTTGGATGGACTAGTAGCTTGTAAAACTCTTTCTTCAACTATAATCTAATCCTTACCCCATGAGACAATGATTTTTCAAATAACGTATACATCCTTCAAATTTAAACAAATAAATATGATCGTCCATTTAGGCCGTGGGCCGTTTTAGGAGTAGAATTGAGCACCGATGTGGGGATGAGAGTTCATATTAACTTAAGTCTTCATGTAAACCATGTAGCCATCATGGGTATTAACGGGTCATACTTTTTAGATGATCACGTAAGTTTAGCCAGTTGATCCACTAGGTTGAGGATGTTTTATGCTATGACAAAGTATAGGACAGTTCTGGCAGCGTGGGTGAGACGTTGTATCACCACTTAGGATCATAGTGGTGGTTGTCGGTTAGAGAAACTCCCACACTAGAAATTGCATGGTTCCTCAAGGGGTTCTGCTTAGTATGAATGGGGGTATGGGACTTCATTCATGCATTGCACAAGTAGACTTTGAGAGGGATCATGATATGTATTTTATGATATTATTATCTTGGGTTAACATCATGTTTTTAAATAACTTTTCTTTATATTGCACTTGTTTTAAACTGCTTTATATTGAAATGAGTTCAGTAAGTATCATGAGTTGAGTATTTCGAGTTGAGTATATTATTCTTGATGTGAGTTGAGTTGAAAAGAGGTAAGTATGTTTCCTTTTTATTCAAGTATCAAGCTTATGTTATGCTTTAGAATTACCCTTACATGCTCGTACATTTCAGTACTGAGCCAATTGGCCTGCATCTTCTCATGATGCAGACACAGGTATTCAGAGTCTTCAACAGGAGTTTCGTTGATACATCTGAGGTTTGAGTTAGCTATGGTGAGCCTCCTTGCTTCTGGAGGATTTCATTTACTTTTCAGCTTAGTTAGGAGGTCGTGGGTCTTGTACCGACTTTCATCTTTATCAGTTAGAGGCTTCATAGATAGTCAGTTTAGTTAAGAAGTCTGTATTATTCATTTATTATACTAAATGTTTTAAAGACTAAAGTTGTCTATTTTATGGCTAGTTGAATATATTATTTTTATTCAAAGTTGTTCATTTCAGTTTTAAGCTTTTGTATGCTTAAGTTAGTCTTCCTCTTGTAGTCAGTCAGGATGAGGGTTCGCTTGGGGACCAGCAATGGAGGAGTGTCGATCACGTCCAGGGTGTAGACTCGGTTGTGACACTTTATAAGTAAGGTATGATTGGCTTATTCATTCATGGATGGCTTGTAAAAATGTCGTGTACATTTGCAATTTATGTAGTTGAAATAACAAATATAATTAAATGGAAAATGGACATAGTTAAACTCTTATAATTATAAAACTTAGGATCACAAAGGAGGAAAATCTTTGACCTTCATCTTCTGCTTGGTATCTAAAGGAAGACTGGATATCCTGATTTTTATCTAAACTGTCCTGATCCCCCTTTGATAGAGTGGACATCTCTACAGAGGAAGATGATTCTTCTGCACATTCAGAATAGTTAAACGATCTTGTCATGTCCTTCACTTGTGGAGTTTTTTCTTTTGGTTCCTCACAGTTACTACACTCATTGACAGTAGTCAGAACTTGATCCATCGACTTAACCCGTCTCCAACTGTATATTAATGACTAGTCTTTTGTATTTTTTAGACAAGTCTTTGTATTTTGCGTCCACTTTTGGAATTTGTGCTCTTTATTTAGCATCTTTGTACTCATGACTTCCAGGTTCTGGGAAAGATTTTTTATATGTATAGGTTTGCTTCCATATAATTTCATGTTTTTGTATTTAAATTGTTCTCCGCTTTGTTTTTGCTCTTACACCTATTACTTGTTCCGGTTACAGGTTGGTTTATAATAAGTGTCATCGTGAATCGAGAATAAATCGTGACAACTTACTATGACATGCAGAGTTTTTCAACCTAAAAAGGCATTAACTCATAGCCTGTTTAGCTAAATTTTGAAAATCAACTTATTGTTAGAAGATGAAGTTCCATTCTTTTTTTTCTTGAGCTTAACCAAACCATACCGTATCTATAAGGTAAAAAATAGTGTTTTGGATTTAAAGAAGCACATTCTCCAAAAATTATCCAAGAATTTCCACTTGATTGGATGTCCACTACTATACCGGAGAATATTGTAATGTTACTTCTTAGTATGATTTCAATGTTATTTCCTTAAGTGCTGTTTTCTAATTTGATATTTACATCTTTTGATATTAACGTATATGAGGTTCAAACTATTCAGAAAATATGCATACACAAGGAAATTGAGTTTGAAGACAAACTATATTGCATTAAAATGATGATAATAAGGGAAATTATCTTTTCGTTTCAGACTTGTATATGATGTATGGATTACGTCCCAATCAGTACTCCTATGATATTTTGAAAGACTTATGTCAAACTTAGTAGTATTCTGTGTATCTCTTATGTACTCTATTGATTTCATTTTATGTCAACATATGATTTGAGACTTATATGAACTATATCTCTTAAATTGTATTTTATTATGTCATGCTTATAAGAAGTGACTTATTTAGGGTCGCTCGAGATCATATTCACCATGTCAAGTCTAGGGTGTACTTTAGGAACATAAGGTCCATCCAGAATTATGTCCCGTGATTTACTGTCTTCAGCCATGATGAAATCATGCATCGTAGTTTTTCACCAACCATAGTATTGACCATTGAATCAGGGAAGTCTAGTGGTTGACCGGCCTTCTTCCAAGTTTGGTGGAGAAGCCAGTTAGTTGTATAGAGAGTTCAAGCTCTAATATCGATTGTTGGCTTATAATGGCTTATATAAGTTCACCACCCGTCAAGCCACCCTTGACTATATTAATAACAAATTGTAATATAAATGTTTGAAGTAAAGAACATGAATGTTTACATAGAAACCTCATAAATTAAGGAGGAGAAAATCATGATCTATCGCACATGGTTTCTCAAAAATTCATTTAACTTAAAGGCAACTTGTGAGTACAAACTCCAGTAAGCACAAAGGATTAAAATTTTAATCTTATACACTTTGTAACACCTCTATTACAATACACAAAACAATAAGCATATTACCTTCTACCTCAACTACCTCTATTTAATTTAGACTTCAACGACCACAAAATAACTAACTCTAGTCAACAACTCAACTCATAATGAAATGAACTGACATGATCTATTATCCTTTATCGCTTACGAATACATCTACAATATGAGAGCACAAGACACTAGACTCAAATAACAACTTCAGACTATGCAACACTCGATCAGGTCGTTTGTTGTGTATGAGAGAGTAGCTCTTCCTTGAGAATGGATTTTGCTCTGAATATTCTTAATTGCAAAAACTAGGTTGTTTCTTGTCAACATGTCTAATGTATAAAGGAGACAAAACAATCGAGTAGCATGTCATTGATTAAGGACTTGTATTTATTTTGTGCCTCTGCTGAATTGCCCACCTACCACTACGGTTTGTGCAACTTTACAGCTGCACTCCATTGATTTATCATGAATGAAAAAGACTCGAAGGACTAGATCATATTCCTCTATAGTTTGTTAAATAACCAAAATTCAAAATACAACCTAATCATTGAATGCTCGAATAAAAAAACATGTGAATGGCTAAACTGTCTATTTGATTGATGTTATGAATTATGAGCTTGTTATTATTTTATACATAATTTATATCCTGATAGGTAACTAAAAAAGTTAGCATATTGAGATATGCCGATACGGGGTAATAATACATTCACTATTTGATTAGTGCTTGATGAATGTGATATGTATGTACATATACATTTACGTCTGTATAAATACATCATATGTTACTCATTTATGTTGTAACCAGGATATACGGAAAATATAGGTTTAAATGCATAAACATGGCTTCGTGTGTGTAAGACGTTAAATTGTTTGACTCTCGAAAAACGAAAAGTATCACATAAAATGGGACAGAGAGAGTAATAAATATCAAATTTTGTATGGAATATATTATAATTTTTATCAAATTTCAAAAATAATTTTCTAAAATTAGTTGATTCAGCTATGATTATGATATTTATTAATATAATATAATCTTAGGTTTTAAACTTTAAATAAGACACATATTTCTTATCTAGAGATACACTTAACAAAATAAAAAAAAATAAAAAGAAATAATAGAGAGGAGCCTGATCCGTCAAATCATACTGGGAGTTATTTGAAGTATTTCTCTCTAATAAAACCTTCCCCTTTAACTTTTTGTTTCAAGGCTCATTTAAGGCTTCTAACTTTACCGTATCACGTGATCTTTACTTAAAAGATGTCAGCCTACAAGATATATCATGTCTCACTTGGTAGTGTAGGAGTCAGTCTACATTAATTAAAATATCTTTGATACATCACTCTCTTGATATAACCTTCCATTTGTTATCTTATTCTATCGATTAGTGGCTTAAAACATAAAATTAGACTCATAAATTTTCGATGGCCTAATTTAAGCCTTCCAAATGTGCATGGTGTTACAAAAATTATCTTAGAATAGATCAATTCTGGACAACAAGTCCAGCCATATACTTCACAGAAAACTAAAATAGCAAGAAATCAAGTAAAAAGAAAAATAAGGCAAAAGCAATAACTACACATGATAATGATAACTCATAAGAAAAATACAAAACAGAAACTTTTACTGATCTTTGATTTCATTCAATACTCATGCCATCAACAGTACTTTAAAAATAAAAAAATAACACTCTCTTTTTACCCCTGTCTTGGGAACCACATCATCATTTTACTCCCTTGATAACTCAAATTCATAATCTTAATATTGAAAGTGAAAAATATTTATGTTCGTGTAAAAAAAAAAAAGTAATAGAAATATCCTTTATTGTTTTTCAACATAAAACTAATTACTCATAACAAAATATATATAAGAAAGCCTTCATATATCCCAAGGCACAATTATACATTTAAAAATTACAAATATATGCTAAAAAAACCACTTTACCCTTGAGTATCACATAATAATACAAACATATTCACCAATATATAGTGTTAATAAAAATCTCAAAAAATTAAAAAAAAAATTACCTAATAATATATAGTCACACTTTAGTGACAAGGTTTAAGAGGCTTCCCACAGAGACAATCATTGTAAGTAAAAGAAGAAGCTTCAAGATGATCAAACGGAGAACCTTCTGGAATCTGGCCACAAAGATGGTTATGACTAACATCAAGGTGACCGATAAACGTCGCCGATGATATCGATTTTGGAATCCTTCCTTTTAATTTATTGTAAGATAAATCCATTACCATAAAATAAGATTTTTCGTCAAATGAATCAGGAATATAACCTTCAATAGCATTTTTACTCAAATTCAAAATGTTGATACGTGAATTAATCAAACTAGGTGGTATAGTACCAGAAATATTGTTACCATCAAGATTTAACGTTGCAAGTACGTGCATTTTACCAAGAGACGGAGGTATAGTACCAGAAAGTTTGTTCAATGACAGATCCAAATCTGAAAGCCTGTAAATATACGAAATCGAATACGGTATATGACCTGTTAACTTGTTTCGACTCAGTAAAGCTCGACTCAACATCCGTAATTTACCGAAATTAGTCGGGATGTTACCGTAGATACCGTTGTTTCTGAGATCTAAATGCATTAATGATGATAAGTTGGTTAATGACCGGGGTATGTAGCCTGTAAGTTGATTTTCAGCTACGTTTAACACAGTGAGTCGACTCAATCGACCTATAGTAGAAGGAATTGAGCCGGTGAGCTTGTTTCCGACTAAGTCAATGATTCGGAGGAATGGTAAGGATGTAATACATGAAGGTATAGATCCAGTAATGCCTTTCCAATCAGCTATAGTAAGACTTGATAGTCTTTCTAATTTGCATATTGATGGAGATATCGTACCGGTCATGTAACCGGTACGATGAGCTTTTTCGAAGAGTGGATCTTCGGATTCACCTCGAAGGTTTATATCGGCTACGCGGTGAGTTGTGGGATCACAACTCACCCCGTACCATTCATGGCAACAGTCGTTGCCTTTCCATGAGTTGAAAATTCCCAAGTGAGATTCATTTAGGGCAGCTCGGAATGATAATAATGCTGCCCGATCTGATGGTGGGCAGGAATGAACGGTTGAGATTATGGCAACAAGTAGGATGGCAATGTACATGAAGCTGCCCATCATGAGGACGGTTTGTTTTAGTTTATCTCTCTAAAAAAATTTAGTTTCTCTCTCTAAAATTGATGCATTTTGAAATGAGTGAGACTAGGTAGGGCTGCTTTATATAGTATACAGTGAAGAGTTTATTATTATTTTTTTGGACGATTTTAACCCTCACGTGTGGTGTAACATTTTGAGTTAACAAGTCTAACATGAGTAGGGATAAAGATTGGGATGGAAACCAAAAATAAAATAAGAAAGGAAATTAAAATGGGATTTTTATTAATTAGGTGTTGAACCACGTGGCCAGTAATCATCCAAGTTTTTGAAAAATGAACAAATTAAAAAATAAAAATATCATGTGAATTGTCTATATGGCATCTTTTGAATTTCGAATGAATCTAAATTTTTTTTGAAGTGAGCAAGTTGTCTTGATTTACTACAACACGGTGTTTATGAAATCTAAAGTTTTGAATTCAAAAATCGTAGCTTATATTTATAATTGCTATAATATTTTCTAATTATGTTAAATGTAAAATTTAAATTTAAAGAGTTGCTAAGAAAGAAAAAATTATATAAATTAAAAAAAATATATAACAAATACATTAAAACAGAGGGACCGTAACAAAATGATTAGGTGATTTTCTTTTCCATGGATCTACTTAAATTTTGGTAGCAAATTACCTAATTGTCTAATATGTATGCTAATAATCGATAGCAAATAAGTTATATAATAATTGAGATGTCGCAAACTAATCATCACATCATTGCTACGAAATATTATACAATGATTAATGAGGGTGATTTAGAGTTTGGATTATAGAATTAGCCAAATTTATTTTTAAGTAGGATTGGCAATGAAGCGGTGTAGTGTGAGGCAGGTTGTGCTCAGTTCGTAAAATTTTTAATTTACCTCGTATAATATTTTTTTTATTTTCACCCCGCTCCATATAGATCTGCTCGCACAAACCCACCCCCACAATATTTTTAATATTTTCTGGTTAAGTTTGATACTATTATAAAATTAAATTCGATTTTTTACTAAGTTGTATTCATTTAATAGGATAGTGACTTAAAATAAACTTTTTTAAAGGTCAATTGAGAAACATGTAAGAAATTGAATTATTTTTTATTGAACCATTTAATTTACTATCTTGAATATTTTAGTAGCTTAAAAGAAATTGTCTTAATAAATAGTGTCTATCACTCTTATAATAGGTAAAAAAAATAAAATTAAGCTTAAGCCCACATAAAATCACATATATTCGCCTCGTCCCGCATTAATTTTTTTTTAAAAACACTTCGACCTGCCCCACACAACCTTAAACCTGCCCACCCCGCATCCGCCCTCACTTAAAAAGAAGTGTAAAATAAAAAATAAGTTACATACTTCTTACTTTTAACACAAAAATTATTTTAAATTTAATTTTTTATTTCTTAATTTTAACTTTGTATTTTTCATTAAATCAATTTAAACAGACCATGGATCAATTTTTTCATGGAAAGTGATTTATACCCACAAGAATAATTAGGTGACTCAACCTAAAAGGCCTGGAATATATACGTTGCTCCAAATGGTTAATCAAAGTACAGACATATTTTATATTTCATTCAGAGTACTTCTCTCAAATCAAATCAAAATTGTGACACGTATTTATTTTGATATCTTAGTAACTAAACAACCCCTAAAATTGTCATTTAACTACCCATCATACCAAAACTTGGTTTATATATGGGATTAGTGAAAGGATTTAACTTAAAATAAAGTTTCAATTGTCAGTAAATGTCAATCTTTTGTGGCAGATCTTAGTATCTTATTTTCTGATAATGTACAAATTGTTTCACTTTTTTGTCTAGTTATTTTTAGCTTCTAAAAAATCACTTATAGAAATGTTAAACAGGCTCTTAGTATGTAAAAGGAGTAACTTTTAATGAAAATGCTATGATTATTCATCTTATATTTAAAACAAAAAAAGGGCAGGTTAATATATTCACCTTTTTTTGGTTGTTGTCTCCAATTTGTTCATTTTGACAAATAAAGAAATGATAATTTTATCACCTATTATATCATTAATTAATTATTTTGAAAAGATAGAACTTTTAAAAATCTTGAATTTTTAATTTATTCATTTCATAATTAAAAGGAGTAAAATAGTAAAGTCATTATTTCAATCATTATTTTCTTAATAGATGTGTCAATTCAAAAATGAAAATATAATTAAGACAAAGGAAGTATTTTATCAAACTATCTCCGATTAAATAATGTCTTAGAAAATGATTTGAAAAATAACTACTCCTTCCGTCTCATTTTATATGTCACTTTTCGGATTTCAAGAGTCAAACAAGTCTATTTTTTACCGTAAATTTTCATAGATATTTTAAACATTTTGAATTATCAATTATTGTGACTCATAGTACTTTTTACGTAGTTTACAAATATATGAATTTCATTAAAAAAAAATTGAAAGATTTCATGCTTAAATTTCCGGTCAAACTCAAACTGTTTGATCCTCAAAACATAAAATGTGTCATATAAATTAAAACAGAAAGAGTATTTAATAATGAATGTAAAACATGAAAAAATTACTTTTCTTTTCTTGATATGTCAAAATAAATAAAAATATTATATATGTCACCTTTGCTATGATTCGAGAAATCACCTCAAATAATGTACTCACGTAACCAAGAAGGAAATAACATTTTAGGCCACATGTTGTTAGATCTCCTACCAAACTATATCTAAGATATTATTATATAAGCTAAAAAGTAATAGTATAAGGTCTAGTGAAACAAGTCATTCCAAATTTCCAATAATTGATGAGAGTAAAAGTGAACAAGAGGCTGAGATCTAGCAGAGGGTGGGTGAAGAAAGGTGTTCGAAAGTGTTATTAAATTTAAATTTATATTAAAAAGTTTTATATTAAGGATAAAATATTTTTTAATATAAATAATTTTATATTAAAAAAGATTCAAATTCAATATCTTTTGATTAAAAATAAATAATTATTTATTATTTTATCACAATTTTTACTGATTCGTAATAGCTAGTTTTACCATAAAAAACCATTGTATAGTGGATAAATATAGCCAAAGCATATGAGAGCACTTTTTCTAAATGAATACTACATTATATTAAATTAAATAGATTTAATCAAATTTCAATACCGTCGTAACCTAAAAAAGGAAAGGAAAACAAGAACTAGTCAGCTTTTGAAAAGAAAGCTGTCATTATCTACTAAATATATATATTTTTCGTCCATAATTATTTATCATAATTTTATTTTTAAAATTAAACTATAAAAGAAATTATTAATATTTTATATATTTTTTTATCATATTAATATGTAAAAAATTGTAAATTATATTACTTTATGGAATTAATATAATCTAATTTAATTTTAAAAATTAATTAAATTAACTCTAAAAAAATATAATATAACAAATAATAATGAACAGATAAAATATATGCCAAACTATCTTCTTTTTAACCGGAAGGTTGTGGTCCACTAAAGAGCCATCACATGTGTTGTCTTGCAAAGCATTAATCGTCGGCATCTTACTGCAGTAGCTGATGCGTGAACAGAATTAATTGAGGGATCGTATTTGGCCTACTGATCAATGAAATAGATGTAACAATTAATATGATCCAGCTGAAAATCATGAAACCAAAGGGGTCTAAATCACAATAGAGGCAAAACATGTGGTAATATATATTTTTTTTCATTCTGTGTCTAGTATCTATATTAGAATCTAATTAAATTTAAATTTATATTTAAAAAATCTCATATTATAGGTAAAACGCTGCTCTCTAACGAAGGAGATTTTATACGTAAAAGAGTTCAAACCTAAGACTTTTTAGTGAAAAATGAATACTTATTACTCTATCATAAAATAAATTATTTAAATAAGAATGAAGTGTCAGAAGCATATTTAACACTATACTTTTTCTTTTCTTTTAGTTTGATATTCAAACTATTTGGAAGATTTCATATCTATTTTTTTTTTTTGAGTTCTATTTTTAAATTATATATCGAGAATATAATTTTTATATTTAAATTATATCTTTTTTTAGTTTCATATTTAAATTATTAAAAATTTAAATTTATGCATAAATTATCACACCTCAGTTTGTGAAACGTACTCTTTCTTTCATTACTCTATCTTTATTTTTTTTTAAATGTCATATGATAATTCATATGAACAAAAAATTTTATCTTAACAAAAATTAGTAAATTATTAATATTAATTAAAAGTTAAAAATAAGATACTATTATCTCAAAAAGCAAAGTTTTAGTAATTATTTTCTAAGAGTTTAAAGTCAAAAGAGTAACTTTTTTCTTTCAAAAATCATAAATGGCACATCAAATTTTATTTTACCAAAAGGGCGAAATCTCTCCTAAAGAAGCGATTTGCTGTTAATTTTTTTTCAAAGAACGTTTTTTTGAAAATTTTTATTTTCATACCAAAATATGGCTGCCTTTTATGAAATAAAAAACAGAAATTAAAATTGAAATCGCTGCATTGGCAACGATTTGCTTTAAACCCCCTTCTTTTAACCATGGCTGTCACTTGATTTTTATTTTTATCCTTTAAAAAAAAGGTTCTTAAGAAAATTCAAAGCAGTCATAAAACGAATTTTTTAATAAAATATTGGCAGCAATTTTCTAAAAAAAATTCCCAATAAAATGGCTCCTTGGCTAGCGATTTGTAGATTTTTTATTTAGTTTCTTAAACAACAGCGATTTTACAAAAAAAATTTAGAATAACAGTATCAATAATTGTCAGAAGAAAATCGCTCCGTCAAGAGCGATTTTACCTTTTTGGTTAAAAAAAATTAATATATCGTTTATATTTTTTAAAAGAAAAAAATTACCCTTTTAACTCCGAATTCTATTTTCTAACCCCACTTCACTTGTTCACTATCTCCTCCCACCTTAGGATTTTGAAAATAATAATTTATCAAATATTCATAAATACTTAACGAATTTTTAAATACGCAAGAGAGTTAAAGTTCACTTAAACTTATTGGTTAAAAGTGAAATTTGTCAAGAACAAAGTTATCCAGTATTTTTGCTGGCAAGAAATAGAAATAATTAATTAAATAGTCGATATATGGGTAACTCAACATGAATCTGACTAGTGGTGTATGCAGAAACATTTGCAAGCAATGTCATCTTTTAATGTATTCTGTATGTTAGTAAAAATTATTTTAAAATTTTGGATAAGATATAATAATATACGTGAATTATGTTATATATATATATATATACTAGATCCCCTTAATCTGACATACCACTAAAAAATAGAGGTCCAAGTAACACAAAAGGCCAAAAAGACCTGGATATATTTTCATTTACATAAATCTTGACGGACTGAATTGCTTATACATATTGATGAAAGAAAGTAGATACAATATAATAATTAATACAATGTTGAGTAACGTATCAAAAATATATTTAATTTTTTTTTATATTTGTATTTAATTAGTTTGAGCGTAATTTCATATTCAAAATTTATCACTCATTAATTTAAAAAAATATATCTACCACTTTTACTATACTCTTTTGTTAGTCGGCATACTACTCTTTCTCTTTTATTTAAAAAAAAACAATAATGTCACATGATATATTATAGAGTTCGGAGCCTAAAGTGCAGAAAAAGGTGACAACTTTTAAAAGGGTATATCAAAAAAAATTCTAATCAAAATGATAAAATCGCTACAGACGTAGCGATTTATTTTGACGGAGTTAAAGCAAAATCGCTGCTCGAGCAGCGATACTGCAGAATTTTTATTTTTACTTTGAAATAGCTGCCTTAGCAGCGATTTTTGTTATTGTTTTTTTTTTAACAAATCGCTGACAAGGCAGCAATTTTAGTGAAATTTGTTTTTTCTTTTTTTAATTATGAATTGTAAATATTTATAAAATAAAATAATAAAAAAAAGAAGTTTCAATTTTAAAAAAAATCCACTAATAATTTGTAAAAATAAAAAACACTAAAAATCGTTTCATATGTAGCGATTATACAACATAATTTTTTAAGAAAAAAAAAAACTAAAATCGTTGCTTTTGCAATGATTTACTTAAAAAATAATAATTAATAACTAAAATCGCAAAAATAATAATAAATAACAAAAATCGCTGCAAATGCAGCGATTTTCAATTCATAATTAAAAAAAAAACAAATTTCACTAAAATCATTGCAAATAACACAAATAAAAAATAAAAATTTACTAAAATCGTTGTCTTGACAGCGATTTGTTAAAAAAAATAACTTAAAAAAAAATAACAAAAATTGCTGCCAAGGCAGCGATTTCAAAATAAAAATAAAAATTCTGCAGTATCGCTACTCGAGCGGAGATTTTGTTTTAACGCCATCATAATGAATCGCTACGTCAATAGCGATTTTACCATTTTAATTAATAAAATTTTAATACATTCTTTTGAAATTTTTATCAATTTTTTTACCCTTTAGGCTCCAAACTCATATATTATACATAAATGAAAAAGCGACAAACATTTAGCAAAGGATAACTTCAAAATCAAATAATTAATCCTATATCACATGCTTATCATTTAGACTTTTTTTTCCATTAAATAGAAAATATATTATCCTGATAACTTTTCTACTATATTAGAAACACGAGTTAAAAATATGGTATCAACCTGGCAGCTTACTGCCATTAAAATTCATACTCAGGGATAATTTTGACTTTTCATTATATCAGCAACGTGTCATCTAACCCAAAATCCACCACATAGTTGTTCCATGAACTTTGTCTTCTTCTATATTTCATCCTTTGGCTTTTGGTATGTCAAAAACTTCTCCAAAATAGATTTAATGGGAAATTGGCAGCACCACTTTTGCAGAACCATGGACAGTGTTTCTCGGAAAAAGGTATTTTTCTGTGTGGGTTTTTCTGGGTTTCAATTGTTGATTATTCTAATTTTCAGTTTTTGCGTGTCTACTTAATTAGTAATTTAATTTTATAATTTCTTTAAATATGTGCGTTTAAATTGTTCTCTTGTGTTACTATTAGCTTCACAAATAAATTCATCCATATACATACTTATGTGATTTTCTTTATAATCAAGAAAATAATAGTGTTCTTAATCATAGATGGCAACACACTATCACATTTTGATTCAACTTCGTAGCTTCATGGAGGATATGATCCAGCCATTCCAATTGTTCAATTGAAGTTGAGAAATCTTCTTGCCAGTCCCACAATTACACTTGTGTGCTTTACAAAAGTAAATACATGTATTTGCGCAAGAAAACAAGCTATGATCATACTATTGTTTCCCAATCAAATTATTGTATTTATTTGTCTCAAACTATTCATGAGCTGCTATATATAAAAAGCTGTTAATTGAAAGACATAAATCATCATATAAGAGTGTTGCATGACATTTTTTTCCCTCTGCTTTTTATCATGGTTATAATTGTCATAGAGTGCCACTTCCACGGAAACCTATTGGATGACATTTTTTCCCTCTGTTATTTTTTCTTAAATCATGGTTATAGCTGCTATAGCAGTTACAAACACTACAACAAAAATAACTTTTAGAAGCATTAAATATTGACATTAATAAATAGTGTTAAAGTCTTTACTGGCATTAGTTAAGTGTCATTTAAATCAAGGTCGCTAAAGGCTTTAAGGACATATACAAAGAGTGTTAATTGCCGTTAAAAATAAATATTTAGCGGCAATTAAGAATTAATTGCCGCTAATAATATTTTTGATGTAGTGAAAGAGTGACACTTCAATTTCAAACTCTTTGAATGCATGAATTTGACGGAGGATGATGGGGAAAGAACTTGAAGGCCTAACTTCTAAGTACAAGTCTGTATTACTATAATTTTTCTATCTTTGCTATTTCTACTCCTCAAATCACACTTATATTGCCTTGCAACATTGCAAGCACGAGACACAAAACTGACTTTGGCCTTTGACATTTTATATGAATGATATCATCGATTTTATACAAACAAAGAATCAATGTCGACCTTACCTCTGCTGTGTGTTTTTCAATACCATAATGAAGTAGCCTCCCTTCGTTCATTGTCCAATAGAATTGGTTCCTAGAGTAGAGGCTCTTTACATATATTTTTTTTGGATAACTTCCTCCATTCATGTATTTTTTACTTCAAGATTAAATAGATGTAAGTAGGTAACTAATTTCCTAATGGATTTTTAATGTATCATATACACGATCTAAAGCTGAATAATAAATCAGTCTCTAGACGAGTATTTGTCAAGCACGACACCACCTGGCTATGACAATACTTTCTACTTTGCATGTATGCAACGGTAGTAAAATCATCATTGTGTGTATACGAACTGTAGCTTCACTTAGGCATATAATGTATGTGTATGTATACCAGCTTAACCTCATGCTACTACTAATCAATAAATACGTTTTCCCAATATCTAAATTTATAGTATTACAAAATTTCAGACAAAATACAAATAAATAAAGATTGGGCCCGTGCGCGCACGGGCAACCACCATCTAGTATGTACATAATAACCGAAACAAAAGAATAAATGTATAATTTCTTTTTTTTTTTATGGGGGGAGGGGGGCACGTAGGAGGTGGGTGGTTCGAGGGGAAAAGGCAAGACTTTTTTTAAAATACTTTTTAAAAAAATGGATTTTGCTTAAAGAGAATGGCATTTCCTTCTTGTTTACCTCAGTGGTTGTTTGGTTAGTGGGTAGAGTTATGCAGGTATTAGCTATATAGAATTTTGTTATGCAGGTATTAATTATATATGGTTCAGTTATGCAGGTATTAGTTATACATGATTTAGTTATGCAGGTATTAGTTATGCAGGTATTAACTATGTAGGGTTTAGAGATTACAAACATAAATTATTAATTATTGAATATTAAATTTGTTATAAATTATTAATATATATTATTTACAAAATAATAATACATGCTAATGAAATGTGAAATATATTGAATAATATATAATGCTAATATTTGATTAGCATATGTACTGTTAAAAAATATACAATCAATTTCTAATTTTAAAAAAATATTTATATTTGCATAAATCAATCAAAATGGTAAGTATATAAAAAGAAATGAAAATAATCTATATATAATAAGAAATAAAAATAACACATGTTGATAGGAAATAATAAAGTTTTCAATTAAAAAAAATTAAAAGAAATAAAAATGGTCTAAATATAAAAAAGAAATAAAACTTATATATAGAAAAACAATAAAGTTTCCAATTAAAAATAATAAAATAAATTAATAGGATAAATATGTAAGTTATCACTTTAATACATGTATAACTAATACCCACATAACTTATTCCACCATCAACTCTGCATAACTTTATACATAGATTTCTTTATAAGTTATGTTGTTATTAATTATGTAGGACTATAAAAATGTAACCAAACATGGTATAAGTTATATTGATTTTTTTACCTAAACAAAAATTTCTACCAAATATAGTATAACTTAATACATTATTTTATATATGAATAAAATATAAATTTTACAGTGCATTGTTTGAGTTGATTTCTCGAATCATAGCAAAAGTGACATGTTCAATTTTAAGTGTCATTTATTTTAAAATATTTTTTTATTTTGAATAATGTTAAATGGCGAAATTTGATCAGATTTTAGTCAAAAAATTAAAAAGTTTATGATATTTTTTTATTTTAAAATAAACTGATCTTTAGTTTATTTTTTAATTAAAAGGTATCAAAGCTAAAAGGGAAAAAATGTTCAAAAAAATAAAATAACATAGTGTGAAATATATTATTTTACCATTGACTAAATTCTAATTAAATTTTCTGGCCAAAATAGTTTTTCATTTTATTTTACTTGTCATTTTTGACATATAAAAATAAATAAATTTATTTCATATTTTACACTCATCATGAAATACTAATTTTACAAATTTTTTTTTTCAAAACCTCATTCTCTTTGTCCATAATCATTTGTTAACATAACATTCAAAAATATATAAAGCGACCCCGATACAATTATTATATATATAAAAGAAAAAGAAAAAAAAAGAGAGGAGGAATTGCTAAGCGTGAGCACAATTAATGGGAAGAATTAAATTGAAACCAACCAACCTGTTAGAATTTATTGTTCCCATTTACGAAGAGATCACACATGATCTTTATTGTGTGACATGTGATTTCCAAATTAAATTAAGCAATATAATTGGAGATTTTCTCCGTTTAATAATTTATTCTTCATCTTTCTTAAGAAATTATAAATAAAAAGTAATTTTATTATATTATTATCTGAATATAACAAATAAAATATCTAAAAAATATAATAAAAAATGACTATAATTAATGATAAAAATAAATTAAACACTACGTGTATAAATAAGGATTTTTGAAAATTTCAAAAAATATAATAAATAATTATTATTGAACGAAGAAAATAATAATGAATTGACAAAAAAAACAAGTAAACAAACAAACCTTAAACACTATTATTACTAAACCATTCTTTACCTTATTATGGATATATAAATAATCTTTTTCGTGTCGTTTTAAAAAAGGCTGCAGTAGTTGTTAACCCAAGTATTTTTTTTCCCTTTTTGTAAATCTTCAAGTGGATAGAATATAATTTATGTTTTGGTTGTTTAAATTAAAGGAATCATAATTGTAGTAGTTTATATGGATAGCATATCAATTAGTTGAATACATGCGAGTTTTTGGCTAAAATCATTTCTTAACTATAATTTAAATTTAAAATATATTTTTATATTATAAAAATGAACAAAAAATATTTTTGTACTATTCAAAAAGTTGCAAATTCATCCTTATGTCTATTTTTTTTTAAAGAAACTCAAGTCATCAACAAAAAATATGTCAAGTCGAATGAATATATGTACACACAATTAAGCTAGTCAAGTTAGGTGATTTTTTTTATTTTTAGAAATTGTTGATTAACATGTTCAGACAAAGTATATTTAAATTCTAAATATGTTTTAAAAAAACTGTCCAAATACAACTTCATTTTTAAAAATTTCAAATAAAGTAATTATTATTTAATTTTTACAATAAAATACCTACATAATTTCACTAAATTATCAATATTTTTATATATTGTATAAAATGTGAATTGATTTGTCTATATAGTATATTCATACTATATATTTTGTTTATTAAAGAGAATCTCTAAATAGTTGCACATAATATTTTTAAAATGATTTTTTTTTGCATAATATTTCAAACCATTGAATCCTACTGTATAAATATTTTAAAAATTATGTATTGTTGCAAGTCAATTTAGTTGATTATGCAAAAAAAAAAAAAAACATATAAACTAACAACACACAAAATTTAAGTTATGAGAATAAAATATTTCATTTTTTTATCCATATTCTTATTCTTTTTGGGTAACATTGATCTTCTCGGAGTAGCTAAGACATGACCAAATTAATTTTTTTTTATTTGTTCAATTAGTTTCTTAACAAAAATAGACTAAAGGATGATTCTTGTTATTTTTTAGATAGTATAATGATGTTTTTTGCTCACTTAAATAATATAAGGATGTATATTAGATTTGAGTCATAATTGAGAAATGATTTTAGCCAAAAACTCAATATATGCTACTAAATCATTTGGACCTTATCTAGGAGTTCAAAATTGATAAAACTATATATTATATATTTAAAAACTTAAAACTAAATATTTTGATTGGTACTGTTAGGTTTGTTAAAGGAATGAATTTTTATATCCAAAATTGATGTCGGTGAGATTGTTCCTCCAATTTTTATTTTATTTTTTACCAAATTGAAAATTCCACTTATCAATTCACCTACATTTTTGAGGTTTTTAGGACAACAGAATCCAAGTGGGTCACATATTTGAATCATAATCCTTTTCACAGTTTAAATATTGCAATCTCCGTCTCAATTTATATATTATTTTTTTTATAAATAATTAGTTCATAATATTTATAATTTTATAAAATTAATGCATAAATTAGTATATTTTTCTTTTTTTTTTAATCCGGATGAGTTATTAGCATTGAAAACATTCATTTGATCAACTTAGAAAAGTTAAGTAAATGATTCATGTTCATTAATTAAAATAGGCAAAATACATAAAAAAAAACCTGAACTTGGCACGAAAACTCGCTTTAGTACTTAAACTACACGGGTGTTTATATACCCCCTTAAAGAACTTGTAAGTGAATTAAATACAACCTTATATATACAATACCAACTTCATGGTTGGGAGGTGATATACACGCGGCCACATCAGCGCCACCTCAGTGACACATCGACAACATGTCAATGGTGAAAAGATTTAGTTTTTTTTTTCTTTATCCATGTCATATTTTCTTTTTCATTTTTTTATTCTTCCATACAATTTCTTGTCCCATTTTCAGTGTTGTTGTCTCCTTCATCGTTCCATTTCTCCATTATAATGCTAAAGTTAAAAGTTTCCTAGATAGAAAACTAACACAAACAACATGATTTTCTAATAATTTTTAAGATATATATATATATATAATTGAAGCTAGAGTTGCTAGAGCTTCAATGGCAATTATCGGAGTTATTGTTGTTATAATAGACTTAAGATTGATAGATCTGAAGGTTTTCAAACCTTTTATTGTGGTCGCCGAAATACGAAAATACATAAAAAGAATAATTTTTTTAAAGAGAAATAAAAAAAACCAAGGAGATGAGTACGAACGGCATTTAGTCCAAATCACTGAAGTAGTGAATTTTTTTTTATGAGATCGGGTGGTTGATCTCTTATGGAGCAATGATAAACGAGTAAGAAGGGAGTCATAATGATGTCGCCGGCGAGTAGTTGTCATCAAAAATTTTCCGTCGACGGAATAGAGAGAGAGAGTTAAAACCAGAAAGGAGATGAAACAGAGGGTCATGGAAGACAAAGTTGGACCCACTGGTTCTAATTTTTTTTCAATTTTTTTTGTGTTTACGCGCTTTTCTTTTTTTAATTTGCCACGTCAGCCATTGGGGTGTTATATAATTCACTTACAAGTTCTTTAAGGGGGTATATAAACACCCGTGTAGTTTAAGTACTAAAGCAAGTTTTCGTGCCAAGTTTAAGGTTTTTTTTATGTATTTTGCCATTAAAATAAATAATTCATGTTCCTTGATTGAAAACTTGAGTTTCAAAAAAATTAAATAAGGGTAGAAGAGTAAAGTTACATCATTTCTTAATGTAAGTGCAAAGTAAAAAAATGACATATAAAATGAGACGAAAAAATACAAAAATTAATTAAATGAAACTTTCTTTTCCCTCCTTGGGGCATCTCCAGTCATATCTTCCATTTTACTTTTTTAATATAAAGTTCTTTATTTGTTAAGATAATAACTCCAATTCAATTTCTATTTTACTCTCTGAAAAAATATTGTTTTCTCTCCTCAATAGTATATTATTATTTCTATTTTATTTTATCTTCATAATATAAGTGTTTTCTTTCTTGTTTTCCAAATTATAACCCTATATAATTTTCATGTAATATAAAATTTTATTTTTTCAAAATTTATTTAATATAAAAAAATATTCTAGTTTTTAAGAACAACTAACAATAATAAGCACAACCGTAATCACAATCACAACAACTCTCTGGATCTTGGATAGGACGGGCTGACAGCTCAGGATAAAATTGCTTCGATGAAGGTGCGGTGGAAGCACCTTTCAATTTGTGAGGCGACTTTGAGGTGGAGTCCGACATGCGTGCAAGTACTTTCTTTTACTTTATGTTCGAGGACGGATATAGTCTTTAGAGGTGGATAATGTATGAATCGGCCGGTCAGTTTTGGAAATTTCATAAAATTACCGTTTAACTCCCAATATTGGCCCCAAGTCATTTCTAAATGAGTTTTGAAATTACTTTTGCGTTTTGAGTTAAAAATTGTGAATTATGTTTTTTTGGAAATTGAAAGGCTAAAGTTGTTAAAAATATAATTTTCATTGTCTTTTGCAGTATCTAGTCACGGGATGGAATTTCATTGATTCCATCAGGTTCGAAATGTGAAAAATAGTCTAAGAGAGTTGTTGGTCATATTCAGAGTCTTTTTGAGGATTTGAGGTTCAAAATTGAAAATTTGTAAAAAAAAATTGCCTTTAGATTTACTTTGATCAACATTTGGGATTCGGATACTCGGATTTAAATTTTGACATTTTTATTGGATTCGGGAGATGATTTTACGCTTAGCCAAGGTCTTGTTTGAATTTTTAGAGATCCCGAGCTTGATTTAACCTTTTCAGGCGTTATGATTAGTTTCTTGTGACTTACACGAGATCCGGGTGAAGGAAAACTTGGATATGTGTTTTGACGGTTTCATTGTGTCTGCAACGTCCATTATAGTTGAATAACATATATGGTTGTATGTACGAAATCTTGAATAAATTTTGAGGGCTCTTTCGATGATTTTGTTATTGGTTCTTTGTTGCTCTTGTCTGATGCCTTCACTTTTTTTATGGGATTTTTACTTTCGCAAAGATCGCGTTAGCAAGGTGGTCTCGCGTTCATGAAGGGTCAGATGAGCTGACCCTCGCTTTTGCAACATTTGCTTTAGCGAGGGCTAGCTCGCAAAAGCGGTGGCTAGTCACTAGGCGAGGTTCGCTTTTGCGATCCAAGGGTCGCGAGCGCAATGATTGCATAAGGGAAGTTGGGTCCTCTTTTGCGAGATTGAGAGAGGTTTTTATCTGAAATTTTGAGGTTTACCCATTTTTCTCCATTTTGAGTTTCGAAAAATCCTTAGAGGCGATTTTAAAATTATTTTTCATGATCAATCATTTGGGTAAGTCTTTGTAACTCTAAAACTTTTATTTTCTTTAATCATTTGTGGATTTAACATTAAAACTTGAGATTTTCATGTGCAAATGACAAGTTTTTTTTTAAGAACTTGAATGTTAAAGCAAAATAGTGGTTATGAACTGATTTTCACTCATTTTTAAAAATAATTTTCAACAATGAGTTTCAAATGCCTTGGGTAGAAATTTTCGTATTCAAATCTTATTTTTCAGAATTGGATATTTTAGTTGATTTGATCCATTTTTCAAAATGTATGGTATGGATGTTGTTATTTCTGAAGTTCTCATTATGAGTACTTGGTTGGAGTAGATTGTCTGACTTTGGACATTATTTAGAAAGGAAGACCCAAGTCTCATATTGACTATTGATTGAATTAAGTCAAGTGACTTTTTAAACCTTGTAAAACTTGTAGAATTTTGTATTTTCCTTCATATAGTTTGGAAAATATAAAAATGAGGTGATGGGTTCAATTATTTCACTTGATTAATCTTAATGAATAAAATAGGAGTTAATGAAAAAAGAAACGTGTTGATAGTTGTGCTTTGTGAATTTCCTTGTCATGGACCCTAATTTGTTGATTGATGAAATGCTTTGATGGCATTGTTGTGGACTTGAATTGCTTGCGTTTTTGTCTCTTTCACATGGTGTAAAATTATTTATTTGCACCCTGATGAGACATGTGATGATAAAATTGAAGTAAAATGATTCCGGTTAGTAATACTGCATCAAAAAAAATTATTCTGACAAGTGATCTGATATAATGCCAAAGAAAAATAATTTTTGTTAGTGATATTATGCCAAAGGGAAATGGTTCTGAAAAGTGATGTGATATAAAGTCAAAGGGAATCAAATAGTTCCGGCTAGTGATATTGTAGTGAAAGAAAATAGTTATGGTAAATGATGTGGTATAAAATCGAAGAAAAATGATTCTTTCTAGTGATATTGTGCCCAAGAGATAATTTGATATTTGCGATTGATCTACTTGATACTTGTGATTGCTCTACTTGATAATTGTTGGTTGTTGAACTATGATTGTTAAGCCTTGGGAATTGTTAATTATAAAATTGTTAGGTTGAGTTGATTTATATGCAGGTTGTAGCTGAGACGGCTTGGTTCGGATCAAAGGAGTACTCATATTCTAATTTAGTTTTGATTTGTTTAGGTGTTTACTTATTGAGTACCATGTTATTGGATACTCACTCCTACTTCTACACTTGTGTAGTTTTCGAGTCCGGACTCATGTGATCTTTCTCCTTCATCTATTTTCAAGGCTTTCAAAGGATTTTGAGATAGTTGTTTGTCATCCCGACGGACCCTTTAATTTCTTACTTTATGCTTTGTTCTGTTCGAGAAACAAAGACATCGTGAATTCTGCTTATCTTTCTTATTATGTATTATTATACTAGTGAGTTATACACGTGACAACTAGATTTTTGTGGTGATTTAGAATAACTAAGTTTTCTGCTCTTGTAATGATATTACAGTTTTACTTTTCGCATCTTCGTCTTTCGCATTGTTGGGTTTAAACTGACTTGTCTTGGTGAGTTCAACGAGTGTCATTGCGTCTATTTTTGGATCATGATAATAGATGTCATCAGCGGACCTACATACACTTTTCCGGGTACTCGAGCACTAATTAAGTTTGATGTAAAATTGGTTTTCCATTTATATAGTAATATCTTCAATATTTGACTATGTAAAATGCAATCTCTTGATGGGGGCTTTGGTTTACAACTATTTATACATTTTCTATTTTCCTCTTTCCCTCCCAATATAAACTCACACATGTTCATCTTTTTATTTTTTAATTTAATTTTTAATCTTTACTTCTTTTATTTTATGTTTTATGAATTTCTCTAGACTTTGAATTTTTTTTACATATTCAATCACTTATCTTATTTTTCTTGAGTTTTTTTCACGATTTTGTTAAGAACTCCATTAAGCTATTTCCCCCTAAAATGAAAGTTTTTTTTTATTTGGTAGTATTAATTTTATTTTTTCTCGTTAATATTTTAAATATTGTCTTTAAATAATTATTCACTTAGGGGCTGTTTGGTTACTGGTTAGAATTATACAGGTATTAGTTATGCAGGGTTTAGTTATGCAGGTATTAGTTATGTAGGGTTTAGTTATGCAGGGTTTAGTTATGCAGGTATTAGTTATGTAGGATTTAGTTATGCAGATATTAGTTATGTAGGATTTAGTTATGCATGTATTAGCTATGCATGGTTCAATTATGCAGGTATTAGTTATGCAGGATTTAGTGATTACAATATATGAATTATTAACTATTGAATATTAAACTTGTTGTAAATTATTAATATATATTATTTACAAAATAATAATACATGCTAATAAAATGTGAAATGTATTGAATAATATATAATGCTAATATTTGATTAGCATATGTACCGTTAAAAAATATACAATCAATTTCTAATGTTAAAAAAATATTTATATTTGCATAAATCAATCAAAACGGTAAGTATATAAAAAGAAATGAAAATAATCTATATATAATAAGAAATAAAAACAACACATGTTGATAGAAAACAATAAAGTTTCAAATTTTTTTAAAAATAAAAGAAATAAAAACGGTCTAAATATAAAAAAGAAATAAAAACAACAAGCTTATATATAGGAAAACAATAAAGTTTCCAATTTAAAAAATAAAAATAAATTAATAGGGTAAATATGTAATTTATCACTTTAATACATGTATAACTAATACACACATAACTTATTCCACCTTCTACCCTGCATAACTTTATACATAGATTCTCTCATAAGTTATGTTGATATTAATTATGTAGGATTACAAAAATGCAACCAAACATGGTATAAGTTATGTTGACTTTTCTACCTAAACAAAAATTTCTCCAAACACAGTATAACTTA
This sequence comes from Solanum lycopersicoides, assembly GCA_022817965.1. NCBI lineage: Eukaryota > Viridiplantae > Streptophyta > Magnoliopsida > Solanales > Solanaceae > Solanum > Solanum lycopersicoides. The sequence goes on along the minus strand of CM040628.1, from coordinate 63,714,333 downwards.
ATACATTATTTTATACATAAATAAAATGTAAGTTATACAGTAACCAATCGAACCCTTTGGCTCTATATTTATATAATTTTGTATTAAAAGATATGAGCATCCACAAATTGAAAATTTTGTGCAGTACTTTGGTATTTCAGGGCTCTATTCTACCCATTTGATATTGTCCGGTTATAAATTTAATTAGAAGCTTTGCAGACACAATAAAATTGTCATATATATCTGTAATAATCTCACTGGTCAATTGCATTATACAGTGGTTGGTTACATCAACTTTTTGAATAATAGCTGAATGAGGATTCAATTCTTTCATTTTGTAATATGATATCTTTTTAGAATTATATTAAAATAAACGTAAAATAAATAAATTGGGATAAAAAATATTTATTTTTAAGTTAATTAGTTCTCCATAATTATTAGATAAATAATAATTTTAGTCCCTATATTATTGTATAATTCTAGTTCTAGTCCCTATGTTATTTGCCTATGCATATTTAATCTTCAACTTCTCGAATTGTGTGGTTTAGGTTTAACAAAATGACTACTTGAAAGTTATAAAAGAAAACAAAAGGTTGGTAATTCTAAATGCTTTAAGAAATATGTATATCAAATTAAAATTATATTTTATAAATTTTAAAAAATATACAATTAAAATGATTATTTTAAATATATAAATTGATCATATTTACTTCTTTGCTTGCTCTGTTTTTTACTCACCAGTAACTCGGTTTTTTTCTCTTTCAATTGTTACTTATCAATGTCAACTACGATTACACTTGAAATGATTTAGTAGGTGGACATATTCCTTAAGACTATCAATGATGTCCTAATATTTAATTTTTATTAAATTCGATTTTTCCTATACATATAATTCCTCAAGCATTTAGAATAACCAATTCTTAAATTTATTTAATTTATATAAAAAAATAACCATTTAACTTTTGTAAACTTCCAAAATCAAAATCACACTTTTCAAATAATTGAAATTTAAATATACATACATAATTAAATACAAATTAAAACTGAAATTATGCCGTACTACATAAATTAAAATCCCTATTTCCCCTAAATCATTTTTATTGAAAATGTGAGGTGCTAGAGGATAGTGTAAATTTTGCATATAACATTTTTTATAGTAATATTTTCAAGTTATAGCATTAGATTTTGAGTTTTAATATATGACATTTAATATCTCAAGTTATAACATATTATTAGAAAAAAAAGCTAATTTAAAATAATTGAAAATATTTGTTTTTTAAATAAAATAAAAAGGAAAAAAACGTTTATGTATTAATTGGTAAGTAGCATGAATTGTGGGATTTAAATTAATTTTAATTAATAATGAATAATTAACAAATGAGCACATATTAAGGAATTAAAAAAAGATTTAAATTATTCAATTTTCTTAAAATGCTCAAATTAGTTTAAATCAAATTAAAACATGATTTTTTTCTTATTTTTTTCTCTCTATCACGTTTCTCATTCTCTATCCGTGTTTGCAGAATTTTTACTCCCGTTTTTTTTTTGACTGATCAAAATTTTTTTGTTGTGAAAAAATTGTGATTTGTTGTGATGGACAGTAATTTATCAATATTAATTAAACATGGTGGAAGATGGAATCCGTCATGTTGATATTTATTATAGTTTTCTAATTTGTTTTTAGTAATCTCTATTAATAATAAAGTTTGTGATGTTTTTGTTTCACAACACATTTTGATAGGTAAACATTACTATAAAAAATGTTATATACAATAAAAATGCTATATACGATTTAAGGTTATATACAATTGTATGGGCATGATATTACATTTCTAATTTGTTGACTTTTTTGTATGAAGTCTGATTACTAATTGTATGGGCATGACATTACATTTCTAATTTGTTGACTTTTTTTGTGTGAATCTTTCTTCAATTATTGATTATGTATGAAGTCTGATTACTATCTGGATGAAATATGTATGAAGTCTGATTACTATTAGTATGAACATGATATCATATTTTTTATTTATTATCGTTTTAGTATGACAGATATCATATATTTTTTAATCCATATGTATGAACTTTGTACGAACTATGTATGATCTATGTATGAACTATTTTAACAAGAGTTTCATTTTATAATTATATGTTTAAGTTATTCCATATATATGTTTTTTGTATGAACTATGTATGATTCTTGTTTAACTATATATTAGTATAGGAATAAAATTTGAAAACGGGCATAAAGTGTATTTCAATATTATTTATACTTGGACAATATTAAAAAATCACAACTACTCAAATATTAACTATACCAAATTCATTCCATAAAACAAAACATGTTGTATAACAAAAAGTAAAAATCAAGAAATCATTTTTTTGAACAGGATAATTTGAACATGTCTTCCTGTTATGTCCAACTTGACGACATCTACTGCAAGTAACCTTTGACCTTTTGAATTTCACATCAACAAACTCCTTCCAGCGTTCAACATGCGATTTTCTAACTGATCTACTTAGACCGGGTGACATCAATTTAGGCTCTAAAATATAACTGGGCATATTCCACGTACTCTCGCAGAGGATAGGTTCAACAGGAATGACATATGCACCTCTGAAATTCTTCAGGCTATAAAAGGCAGAACAGAAATATGCTTCATGCAGTTTCCTGTATCTAAGAACTGCAATTACATGATCACATGATATCTCATAATGGTGAAATCTCCTGCAACTACACACCTTTTGTTTAAATTTACTATGTACTTCTTTGGTCCTTCAACAACAACATACATATCAACCGTCGATGGTATCACCTAACATGAAAAATCAATGATCATTAAAAACAGTTCCAAAAAAATATGTCATTAAAAAATAAAATCAAAATACCAAAATAATGCATATTTCATACTATAAATGTCAAAAAAATAATAAATATAAATATTGCATTACAAATCAGAAACAGACAAACAAACTAGCATTTCATATTTCATACCATATTAATATGGAATTCTGACAACTAACATCTGACCAATTTTATACGATTTTTTCACCAACAATTTCATTAATATTACACATATCCACAAATAACAAAAAAATTACCAAACAAAAAAGCAAATATCGTACAATCTTACAACACTTTTAATACAATGAATTAACAGTGATTACTAAAAACAAATCAGAAAACTATAACAAATACCAATATGACGGATCCCATCTTCCACCATGTTTAATTAATATTGATAAGTTATTGTCCATCACAACAAATCATAATTTTTTCACATCAAAAAAAATTTGATCAGTCAAGAAAAAAAAACGTGAGTAAAAATTCTGCAAACACGTATGGAGAGTGAGAAACGTGATAGAGAGAAAAAAAAAGGAAAAAATCATGTTTTAATTTGATTTAAACTAATTTGAGCATTTTATGAAAACTGAATAATTTAAATCTTTTTTGAATTCCTTAATATGTGCTAATTTGTTAATTATCCATTATTAATTAAAATTAATTCAAATCCCACAATTTGTGCTACTTACCTATTAATACATAACCGTGTTTTTCCTTTTTATTTTATTTACAAATAAAATAAAAGATAACTGTAAAATAAAAATAAATATTTAAACATATTAATTAGTATTTAAATAATTACGTATAGTTTATTTTTAATTAAATATATTTTTAATTGATATGCTATAACTCGATACTAATCTGATATAAGTAATTTATTTTAAAAAATATATTTATAACTCAATATGTATAATCTTAAATGTGTATAGGATGTTATTTTTATTATTTTTTTTTCGTAATTGTAACATACATAACATATTAAAGAAAAGTAAGAAGAAATGTGAATAAAGTTGTCCAAGTGGGCCTTTTTTTAATATAAAAATGGGCACACAAGAGGAGGCCAGAAAATCCTCTCTCTATTCCCTTATTAATAAGTACCGTAGTAAAGTAAAGTAATACTCTCGGACCTATTTGTTTATACTTAATAAATGTTTGAATCTTAATTATTTAGATTCAGTCTATTAATTACGTTTGATTCTTAGGTTTAAATCTGGATTATTTAGATTCAACCCATTAAGTTTATTTATTTTATTTTTTAAAATTTTTTTTATGAGTCTGAAGAGGTCTGAACGAATCAGATCTGTAGGAGTCTCTTAACAACATTCAGACTCATTTGATAAGCTATCAAATAATAAAAGGGCAGCTTTCACATATAGCAAATAAAAAATTCATATTTGGATGTTATAGCAAAGTTTGCATAATTGCGCTCCATAGCAAACATATAACTGTATAATTCGCTATACATATACAATTGTATGATTCTCTGGCCTAAATTGTATAATTCGCTGGCATCACCATACATATACAATTGTATAATTTACTGGCCTAAATTGTATAATTCGCTGCAATTATATAATTCGCTGGCAAATTTTGGCAAACGTTTGCTATGGAGCACAATTAAATCAAACCCTAGCTACTCCATTTATTTTAGGTTATTAGTTTGCTATTATATACAATTATCCCATAATAAAATCATCGCTTCTCTGCATTGGGCGTGCTTTTTTATCTCATAACTAAAAACTTTCTTTCTCACTTTTCTCAATCAAACACTATTTTTTCCCAACTGTTATTTTTTTTATATTAATAATTTTCTATTATTAAAACTTTTTTAGTGATATATTTTGTTGAAATGAAAATTTTATAATATTTTATTAATATAATGTTCAATTTTACATTTATATTCAGATATTGAAAACAAGCAACATTAATTATTTACTGTTCAGATTTAGAGACCACATCTTAATATTCAGATATGTATTCAGATCAAAACATCTAGATCTTAATGCAAATCTTAATATTCAGATATGTATTCAGATTCAGACCTCTTAATCTTAATGGAAACAAATGAGACCTCATTGTCTACTTTTATTTATTATATTATTTTTTTAAAAGTTAATTTGATTAATTTTAAAAGTTAAATTAGATTATGTTCATTCTATACTTTTTTGAAAAAAATTAGATATATATAAATTACAACTTTTTGCATATCAATATGATGAAAATATATATCAAATATTGATCAAAGTTTTTATAGTTTGATTATTAAGAAAAAACCATGATAATTAATTATGAACGGAGAAAGTATAATGATATTTCTATTTTAGTAGGCAAGATTTCATAAACCATTTATGATATTTGGAATAAAATGTTTGACAAATCAAAGAAGCCCTGTCAGTTTTAATTTTTCGTCTATTTTTTATTGGATTGATTTTCTTTTTCAAAATTAAATTATAAGAAAACTGACATTCTATGATATATTTTTCATCATATTGATATGCAAAAAAAATATAATTTATAATATTTTATTGATAGTTTTTGAATATATACATATATTTTTTGTTTAAAATATCGAATAAAGATGATTAATTTAATTTTAAAAATCAGTTAAATTAATTTTTAAAAAATATAATATGAATTAAAAGTAAACGGGAGAGTGATTATTTCAGACAGTAACCTTGAACCTTTGCTCCTCCTAAAAAAACAACCAATTTGGCTGAATCAGGAAACAGTCCAATCTTCTAATACTCCTTCCATCCCATATCATAAGATATAAATTAATTTGATTCGATATGAAATTTAAGAAAAAATATTTTTTTAAAAAAATTTATGATCTATAATAAATAGTTTTATTAAGAATGAAATTGATATTTAAATTACTTAATATAGATATGAATTATTTTGGGATTTCGCAAGAAAAATAGTTGTCCTCTATGAGGTGGGGTCTTTAGGCATTGATAACTGAGCCCCACTTATCTTCTGACTGTTATTGGCCAACAATAATAGAATGAGAAATTAATTATTGAAGATGTGAAAAATAAGTGAAGGACAAATACATTGTTGGTCCATGCATGAAGATATGAAGATCATGGAACAAGGATAATTCTCTCCATAAATGAATTGGAAAATGTATCATAATGTCATAATTTTCTTCCAACAGTATTCACTATCATGCCAAGGCCTGCAATTAAGCTAAGAAAAATAAGAATGAACTACTACTTCTTTGGTTTTATGTTATATTCCTTCTATTTCATTTTATGTGGCATTTTTTATTTTTTCGAGAATCAAATAGTTTAATTTTGATCGAACATTTGCGTATGGAATTTTCAAATTTTTAAAAATGAAATTTATATATTTATAAACTATGTAAAGAGTACTATAAGTCACAATAATTGATAATTCAAAATGTGAAAAGGATCTATGAAAAAATTACGGTAAAATATACACTTGTTTGAATCTCGAAATGTGAAAAGTGTCACATAAAATGAGATGAAAGGAGTATGAATTTGTTTGATTTGACACAAGAGAACTTGTGATCTAAAATAAATGACAGAGTAAATGTGTGTGAAGTTATAAATTATCCTCTCTGCCCACTTTTGATCATTATTTTTTTTTTAAAGTCAAACTATAAGAACTTTGACTTATATTTATGTGACTATAAATCATTTCATTAAGAATGAAATTGACATTTTAAAGTTACTTAATATAGATATGTATCATTCCTTATATAGATATGTATCATTCCTTTTGAGACTGATTAAAAAGAATAATAAATCATATAAAGTGGGAAATATTAGTTACCCCTCCCTTCAATTGGTAAGAAATAATTTAATTGTGCACAAAATTTATCAAAGTACAAAATATGTGTATAATTACGACTTATCCATTAAAAAGTAAAATAAATATTTTAAAATTAATTTGTTGCCAAATTTTTATTAAGGATAAAATAGACATTTTAAAATTAAATCGTTACTATGATCATCCTATAATAATTGTCTACTATAATATTTTGAGATGCCCAATAATACTTGTCCAATTTATGAAATCAATGAATAGTTTACACTTAGTTCTTAGTTTATCCTAATCATTAATTATAGTCATTCATTATTACATTTTTTCAAGACATTGTATTTATTAAATTCAAGTGGTGATACAGTAAAATTAACATTCTATATAGTTTATTAAGAAGTATGGAAGGTAATACTAGTAGACAAGTATTGTTGAACAGATGGAGTATTGAATATAGATATCCCATTCTTTTTAAAATTGACTAAAAAAATAAATTATATAAACTGAGATCGAGGAAATATTACTATTTTTACTATTATTTATAAATGTTTAAATACCCCATCTCTTCACTTTTACTTGTCACTTATTTCTAAAATGAATTTTCATCTTTACTTATCACTTTTGACATATCAAGAAATGACAATAATATCTCAAAGGGTCACTCAACTTTGAGAATTTATCTTAAAAAGTCATTAAACTTTGTTTTGTATCAATAAAATCACTTAACTTAGACTTTTGTATCAAAAAAATCACTCAACTAAATTTATCATTAACTAAATTTAACATGATAAAGTAAATTAATTTTTATTCACAAAATTAAATGACCTTTTAAGATTTTAACTTTGATATAAATTAATTAATTTCATAATTACTTCTCCTTGTTAGTGTAAACTAGGTTTATTAGCACGCCTGTAACTAAATATGTACGCTAATTAACATAATTTAGAAAACCTCAAGCTATGTTATCCCAATTTTTAAAAAAAATTAAAATCGCCTAATGGTTAGCAGAGGATTGCTATGAGTCTTACCGCTGTATATTATTCAAAAAATACAAAGTTCTTGATTTTCAAAATTCTAATAAAGAAGATTTCGAAACATCGGGCACAATGGATAAATGAGAATTAGTTTCATATATGAATATTTAACTTAATTAGAAAAATAAATTTTATTTTATTTATTTATTTATTTTAGGAGTTAATATCATTCAATTTCAGGAATAAATGATTATTTTTTTTTGTCATGGTAAATTTTAGTTAATGAGAAATTTAGTTGACTAATTTTATTGATACAAAGACTTAAGTTGAGTGATTTTTCTGATATAAAAGTCTAAGTTGAGTGATTTTATTGATACAAAATAAATTTAAATGATTTCTTAAGATAAATTCTCAAAGTTGAGTGACCATTTGAGATATTAACTCCTCTATATTAAATACTTATTTTCCAAATGATTTTTCAAGACATCATTTATTAGGAATAGTTTGATAAAATATTATATTAATAGTTTTTTTTTATTAAGTGTATCAAGTTAAAATGTGACAAGTAAAATTGAATGGAGGGTGTATATAAAATACCTTAACTGATTGTTAGTTGTACTTTTCATCTTTTCCATGTTGCAATCTAGGTCCTTTGTTTCATATTCCCCTGTCCCTAATTACTTATACATTTTTTATTTTTAGTTATTTTTAATTATTTGTCTAATTTGACATATTAAGAAATGACAATTCAAAGCTAATGACACTGACAGAGTTCTAATCTGAGCATGTTTATAATTTTTTTTTTATCAAAGTCAAGTTTTGACTTAAAAGTTAAAACGCCTAATGACACAAACTGAATATGAAAACCTCAACATTAGCGCTGTTTTATCAAAAATTTAACTTCAATTGACAAATTTACCAACTATTCAAATATAAGTTAGTAATTAATAACTTACCAATATATCACAGTTGGTAATAGTTACTATTCAACTACTCCCTCCGTCCGATATTGTTTGTCATGGTTTTCTTTTTTAGAGACAAACTATAAAAACTTTGACTAACAGTTGAAGATATATTTTTTCATCATATTAATATGTAAAAAATTGTAATTTATAGTACTTTTCATATAGTTTTAGAATATCTATTTTTTTTGTTTAAAATATCAAATTAATGTAATCTAATTTACCTTTGAAAATTAGTCAAATTGACTTTCGATAAGCGCAACATGACAAACAATTCCGGACGGAGGGAGTAACATTCATATGTAATATTACCAACTAACAATTAATATGTTGGTAAATTTTACAAATGAATTAATGATATGTTGAAATATAACCAACTATTTAATGATGTTAGTAATTTACTGACTACAATATTTTTATTCGTCGGCAAAATTTTCAAGTAACTGGATATTTATTGGCATGTTTACCAATAAATTACATTTCGTTACTAATTTACCAACACATTCATATTTGGTTGGTAAATTTAGTAACATAATCTTGTCGTCGGTAAATGTTTCGTTAGTAATTTATTGATAATATGTTAATAAATCATATAAATAATTTTTTTTTCATATTTACCAACAGATATACACGTCGTTGGTAATATTATCAACAAAAGGTGTGTGTTAGTAATATATCAATTGGTAATCCATTGATAGAATGTTCCTAAATTTGGCGTCATTTTTTCCCGCCGTATTTACCAACTAAAATACTTAGTTAGAAAGATTTTGGTTGATAATCAATTAAAATTTCGTTGTTAAGTTTTAAAATATAATAAATTAGAAATATGTTGATGATTTGTTAGTAGGATACTAATCAATTTAAATTGTTAGTAAAAATCTGTTGGCAATTTGAAGATTATTTTTTTAGTGGTTGAACTAAATACAAAAGATTACTTCTGTTCGATTTACACTTTGTAATTCCAGAATAAGATGTTAAAATTATTAGTAATTGCGGATTAACATGTTGTGATGAATATTTTGTTGAAAAATATGAAGAGCATTAAATATGACTTAAAACGTTTTAAAATATTTTTGGCTAGAGAATTTGGTCATGATACTTTATATATGTTATTTTACCTTTTTAAATATTTTTATTCTTTTAATTTTAATATCTTTTAATTAAAAAATGTAAAAAGATCAATTTATTTTAAAATTAAAAAGAATATTCTAAAGCTTTTAATTTCTCACTAAATTTTGATCAAATTTTCTGACCATTTAGCATTTTTTTTTTAAAAGCAATATTTGTTCCTCTTCATCGGAGATTACTATGGGGTTGATGCAAATAACTTTGTTCAAATGATAATTCTTGTAAGGAAAACTAGTGGAGAAATTATAGTTAGGAAAAACAATGCCAATTTTAGTTACAATTTTTTTGATAAAAAAGATTGTGTGTTTCTAGGAAAAGAGTAACAATTATCGATATATGTAAGTATTCACGTCTTGAAATTAATTTTTTTTTTAGACTTAGTCGAATGTCAATGTAGGTATTGGACATCATTTTCCACCTTCGTTTTATTGGATTGATTATCACCACATCTATGATCAGTTGCGTGTATGTTCACACAGACACAAACATAAAGAAAATTATACTCTCTCCATTTTTTATCAAGTGAATTTGTGAGACAATACACATTCACTAAGAAAAATATTAAAGGGAAGAATAAATACTCCTTTCGTTTAAAAAATAATGTCCCTATTTCCTTTTTAGTTTGTTTAAAAAAGAATGACTCCTTTCCTTTTTTGGCAACACTTTAACTTTAACTTTCCACGTGGCATGTTTAAGACCACAAGATTAAAGGGCATTTTGGTACATTTGACATAACTTTAATTTAGAACCACAAGATTAAAAAGTCTTCTTTCTTTTCTTAACTCCGTTCCAAGTCAAACTAGGCAATTCTTTTTGAAACGGAGGGAGTATGATATTTATCTTAAACTTTGAATAATTTAATTATTTTCAATGATAAATTAAAAAAAGATAAAAAATTAACTTATTATAAAATGGAGGGATAAAGATCCGGTCAAGTATAATTAGATCAAGTAGTGTTAAATGATCTTATAGATTTATGCCATTTGTACAATATAATAACTTATGGTTGAGATCTATTTATATTATATACTCATTATAATAACAAAACAACAAAATCGACAATTATTTATATTTTTTAAAACTATCAAATAAAATAATTAAGTGTATCCTACCTAATATTTTCAAGAAAAAAATAAGACTAGCGGATATGCGGACTTTCCGACTTTTTTACCTGCCAAACCTCATACTTGTATTGGATTTTTTAAAATTAATACTAATTTTAAAGAACAAACTTTTGAAGAATCTGATATATATATTTTTATAATTATTTGAAAACCTCCAAATAAGTTTTTTTTTTTAAAAATATATCATCATATTCTTTAGTTGAATTTTTATTTATAACTCAATGGTGTTTTTAAGTTTGATCTATTTTTGGAGATTGTTTCAAAATTTTGAGAAAGCATGTGTGAAATTACTCCCAAAGAAGTTTGGCGGGTAAAAAATCAGGAAGTTCGCTTATTCCCGTTAATCTTAAATTTGTTTCTTGAAAATATTGGTTTGGTACAGTTATTGCTTTATTTGATAGTTTTGAAAAATAAAAAAATTTGACAACTTTGTTGTTTTTGTTATAATAATGAGTATATAATTTAAATGAATTTGAACCATAAATTATTGTATAGCACATATGTCATGAATTTATAAGGTCATTAGACATTACTTGACCTACTATTACTTGACCGAATCTAAAATGGAGGGTTACTCGGAGGGAGTATTAATTTCCGATCCCTTCATTAGATTACCTTATAGGAGTATTTTTTTTTATAAAAAAAAACATAGTACGCATAGATTTCGGCGTAAAACAAGTTTTGAGTTTTGTAATTTAATAAGCTTCCTTTTCTGAGGTATTATCTAGTGAAATATTTATCCCAAGATTCCTGGGATTGTTCACTAAGATTTTCTAGTTGACAACAATATTATATTATATTATATTATATTATTATTGAAAGAAAAGAGGATAAATATTTTCAAATGATATCCAGAGAATCCTCACATGGTTATGATTGATAGACTACAACATAAGTGCATGTGTTCTTGGAGGAAAACATGCCATCAAACATGGATCAAACAATTATACACATTCACCCATAGATTAGTCCGCACTTAAGGTCTCATTTGTTTTTGCTTTTAATAAAGGCATGAATCTTAATCATCTTTGTTGTTGTTGTTGTTAGAATTTATTTTAGGTCATTAAATTTTACTAAGACTGTTTGATCTTTAAACTCACTTGTATGATGACCTTTTTAATCAATACGAGTCATCTTAATTAATATTTTGACGAGGAAGAAGGAGAACATAAAGAAGTATTGGATGAAACAAATGGACCTGATTGGACAACTGGAGATTCACATATATAGTGAGTAATATGAATGAAGAACTTGCACTTCGACTAATGCAAAGAACTTAAAATACCTGAAAGTTTTATATTTTCATTATTTAATACGTTTTATAATGCTTTTTTTTTGAACGTTAGAATTTGATGGTACTATTTTGTAGTTATCTTATTTCTTACTGATTGAACCAGAACAAGAATTGATTAGTTGAATAACTCTTTTTATGAAAAGATGTTTATGTTAAATATTTATGTTACAGTAATTTTTATTTGCATGTCATACAACTTAATTTTTTTTAATCAAATGTAAATACTAAAATATTACTTTTTAATCGAAAAGTAATATTATTTTGTTAAAATAAATTTTTTATAATATTTTATCAATTAATATAATATTTAATTTCTTATGCACATTGAGATACTTAAAATAAACAATCTTAATCATCCAGCATTGAGATCTAGAGGCCATATCTGAATATTTAGATGTGTATTCGATCTAGACATCTATATCGTAATACACATCTTAATATTCATATGCTTATTTTAGATTCAGACGTCTGAATTTTAATGAAAACAAATGAGGCCTAAGTAGGTGTTTGACTATCAATATCAAATATTTTTTTATTTTAGTTGAAATTTATTATTTTGGAATTGAAAAAGGAGTTCGTTTGATTATACTTTTTGCAAAGAAGAGAAGAGAATATTTATGGTGGGTTCAATATGAAATAAAATTCAAGGATCAGTTTCTTACTTGTTTTCTTCTGATGGGTACCTATGTTGACACCCAATTTTGGCCTTCCACAATATAAATTAGTCATCGAGCTTCTTAAATTTCAAACGATTTGAAATAATTAACTTTATAAAATTTTAAATATTTTACGAGTCATGTTAAGTAATTTTGTCATTATTATAAATTTTAAATGTTAAAAAATAATTTATATATTCTATATGATTTTGCATATATTTATTATATTAATGTTTGAAAATCATCTCAAAAAGATTTTAGTTTTACTTAAATATTTTATTAATTAGTTTAGCTAATTTATAGTTTATATTTTTTGAATTAATAGTTTATGATTGAATTAATTATTTTATTTCTTTAAGATTAAGAAGCTCGATAATTAATTAATATTAATTCATCTTATTTATGTTTTAGTCAAATTTATCTAAATTAAACTCAATTTGGCTAAGTTGTTAACTTTAAATGGCTACAATTGATGACAATCCTAGCCATTTTCTCACCATGCCTTTTGGGGTCATTTTAATACCAAGTCTTGGGCCCTTTTTATCTGAATTGCCAGCAGCCCATTTCCCATTCCCATTTCAAAACCCATGAAAATACTAATTTTGGGTCAAGTTACATCAACCAATTACTCAACCCTTCAGCCCAATCTTTTACCAAATAACCCAAGCCCAAACTCCCCCCAATTAAATAAATAATACCAAAGAAACCCAATTCAACAAATATACACAGTACCATCCGACCCCACTGCCTCATCTTCTTCACCTAACAACCACAAAAACCAGTGAGCAAATCCAGCAAAAATTCCGATAAATCCGGACCTGCAACAGCCGCATCCTATTTCCCTTTTTCCCCTTTTCGTGAAATTCAACTTTTTCCCATCCTCTTCATCATTGCCTTGAAAAAAAAGGCACATGAATTTGAATTTCAAAATTTGAAAAATCTACCCGTTTCCCCCTAAATCGACCCCAAAATCCCTCTATATAAACCTCCCTCTTCTTTAGAATTTTTGGGGGAAGAGAAAAAATTGGATTTTGAGGTCATATACGAAAATAGTTCAGATTGGATTTTATAGAATAATAGTATTCTAGAATTTTGGGTTTGTTATTTTGGAACTTGAATTTTCGTCAAAATTCCTTGTGTGGTGGTGGATAGCTCATCCAAGCTCGTTCGTCCCGGAACGCTGCCCCCTAAAAGGTAATACTAATTTCGATCCGAACACCTTTCGTTCTTAATGATCTACTATTTAATTCCAAACTGTATGAGTTGTTAATATGTTAGTATTTTTTTTGGGAAATTTTCTTTACCGTTGATCGTGAACAAGTGTGTAGGTGGAATGATTATTCGAAATAATTTTTTTTTTGTATAATAAAAAGAGAAAGAAAGAAATAAACAATAATAATAAAAAATGAAGTTATAGCAGTTGTTTACATTTGTGAACTAGAGTTTGTGCAGTAGCGCCTTCATATGCTTGCATATTATGTCATTTTTTTTGTTTGTTATTATGTTGAGTTGTTATGATCCATTTCTCCGTCCTAATCATTTCATCTTGTTTTTCTTGCATAAATCTCTCGGATCGAGTCCTCCGGGCTCATCTATCTTGCATTTTTCAAGTTGAGCCATAAAGGCTCGATCTTTGTATTCTCCGTTCCTCGAGTCAGCCCCCTATGTTTTGGAAGCTGTTATAGGTCCCAGAGACCCAACATGCTGCTGTAAATGTTCAAAAGCCCGAGAAATGGGTTGTATACATGATGTATACAATATTTATACACTGATATACAAGTTCATGGAAGCAAATATGCAGCCAAAAATATGAAAATACAGAGATGAGGTAAATTACAGGTGTTCGGAAGCAGGAAATACACGTAAAGAGCTGATATAAGTGCTGATATACATTGATATATAGCCAATGTATACAGAAATGGGACTGGGTTAAAACCCAAAAATCTGCAGTGAAATTGGCCCAAGAAGGGGCCCAATCTCATTATCTCTTTTACTCTCCTAATTGTTTTGATTATTGTTGACTAATTGCATTTAACTCTAACTTTAGAATTGGTAATTAACTTACTTAAATCCCCAAAAGATAAGTTATTTTCTTTATGTTGGTTTACTATTTAAACATCTTTTGCAATCATTTATTTTTATGTCAAGTATTATATTTAGTTAAGTCAAATCTATGTTCTTAAAAGATATATTCTTTAATACTTTTCACTTAACCGCATTTTACAATTTTTTTTTTAAAAAATATTTTAAGTTATGCGAAGCTTTATTCTTCCATTAATTTGAAATGGGTTTTCATGCTTAAATTGATCAATTTGGTTTGAGTTATCATCTTTCAAAAAAAAAAAAATCTACTTTCGTTCAATTCTATTCACTGATAATTTCAAAAATCATAATTAAGGTTCCATCTTTTAAAAAATAAAATTAAAAATTAATCTTTGTTTAAATATTCTCTTAAAGTTGATCGAATATTGTTAATTATTATATTATATTAAATCATGTTCCTAAGAATAGTAAAAAATAATAATTAATCTAAGTCATAGGATAACCGCATGTTAGCGGGCGCTTCAAATGCCTTAAAAACCTTCTTGAAGAATAAATAAGAACCTTTACCCATTTTCTCTAAATTTATTAAGATTTAATCTGTTAAAATCTTTTTAAATTAAGTTTTCTTATTTTCTTTAAAAAATTAAGTGGCGACTCTTTTCTAAGTATTTTTCTCAAATTGTTTTATACTTAGAACATTTCAAAAAAGTGATTTTTCTAAAGATAGTAAAATTACGGCATAACAGAAATGACGACTCTACTGGGGATTTAATAGGTTCTGACCGTAATAGACTTAGGTTAATTATTAATGTTTTTTGCATATGCTTACTTGTTTGCTTATATTGCATGCCTAATGCCTTAATTTTTATACTTATGTGATATAAACTGTTTATTTGTTATTGTTTTCATAAATTGTATATTTGTTACTGCTTTATAAACTGTCATTCTGTTCATATTTCTCCATTTATTGGAAATTCACACTATCACACGTACACGCGAGGTGTGCTTTGTGCACCCGCAAACTTCTTTCAAAATTCTCAAAGTTAGGAGAGTTGGCATATGCGCGGGGTGTCCGGATCTTTTTTCGTGTAACCGCGTAGCCTTCTCACTCGAGTTGTCCACTCGGGAACCTTGTGTTTAGAAAGCCAAATCTTAGAAAACATAAGATAGAGCTAAACCACCCCTCAGTTTAAGTCATGCATGCATGTGCCTTAGGTGGATCGATCATGGGTATCGATTCGACATTTAAGAAGTCCACCCTTATGTCAACGGGTTTCACGACCCAACGACTAACGAGCATGTTTTGTGCAAAGTGACAATGATAGACGGACCCAAGCCTAACTTTGACATAGTGAGTTCGATTCAATAAAAACTCGAGTTGTCACAAATTAATGGCTCAGATCAATCTATCATAATCACATTCTTTGTATCGTTAGGCCTACCCTTGGCAAAAAGGGTCACATATTTATTTAGAATGCGCAATAATTGTTTATGTGTTATAACTGCTTATGTGAAAATGTTGTTTTACTTGGAGATATTGTAGCTCACTCCTCTTCATATAATTTTTAGAAATCCCTAAGCATAAATATCAAGTCATTATCAAAAGTGCGTTCAAATATTCTTCGAGTCTTTAGTTTCCCCCCAAAAAATAAATATATATTCAAAGCTGTCTTTCAAATCCTAAATCTTACTCTCTAATCTAAAAAAAAAGGTGTAAATTTCCATCTCAAATAAAAAAGAGATTCAAAATAATCGAACTACGTAGGGTTTGAATTCTTCCCGTGATATATGTAGGCAGTCTTTCAAGACTCGATTCGCATATTGGAAAAATTCTATTTTTTCCGCTGTCCCAAGCAAATTAGAGCTTATTCTCAATCAAAAATCAAAGTATGTCAATTACAAATGCAAAGTCCATTAACTCCACACAAGTTAACTTTTCAAATTCGCTATTCCTAAAATTTGATAGACAAATTCCTGTCTATTTAGTCATCTTTCCATATATGTGGGCTCGTTTATCTTCAAATAGAGAAACTCTTATGTGTTTGTGGATCATATGTGTGATATTTTGTATTATTTATCATCGACACAAATTAATACATTTGTCTTTTGAGTTATTTTCCTTTTCAGGTACATAAAACTGATCTGTGTTGAGAAAATGACTGAACATCCATACTTCACAAGGTCTAAAGGTCCCAAAGATTCCTTCTTTGACCAAAGTTCGTCAAAAGGCAAAGAAAAAGTGGTTGAAAATATCGAGAACACTGATTTGAGCAAAGTCACTGTGAACAACCCTATCATCGCTGAACAAAACAAGCTGATTGCATAATTGTTCCAACAAATTGCTAAAATGAGGGCTGAAATGGATAAGTCCTGAGATTCGATAAATATAGCTATCATTGCCAACACTTCTACTTCAGACAATGGAAGACCTCCACTCCATTTTCCTACTTCAGATCCAGCCTCCAAATGTTTTGCAAATAATTCAACCACCGCTACTGTGAGAAATATTGGAGAAAATTATTGAATTGTGTATCTAAATTGTTACATTGAGACCCTATTTATAGACACTACATTGGAATCCTTTTTTAACTAGAATTCCTATTCCTACTAACTAGAATTCCTATTCCTACTAGAATTCCCATCATTCCTGTCTCCTCAAGAATGTCTAAGGCATACTTGCGTTGAGAGATAACAATGCCTGATCTAGACTGAGCAACCTCAATACCTAGAAAATACTTCAATCTGCCAAGGTCTTTAGTCTGAAAGTGCTTAAAAAGATGTTGCTTTAAATCGGTGATACCATCTTGATCATTA
Organism: Solanum lycopersicoides; assembly: GCA_022817965.1. Taxonomy (NCBI): domain Eukaryota; kingdom Viridiplantae; phylum Streptophyta; class Magnoliopsida; order Solanales; family Solanaceae; genus Solanum; species Solanum lycopersicoides. The sequence goes on along the minus strand of CM040628.1, from coordinate 63,696,731 downwards.
CCGGTGATAACAATATCATCAACGTAAACAACCAAGTAGATACATCGACCTGGTGCAGAATGTCGATAAAACACAGAGTGATCAGCTCCACTACGAGTCATGCCAAACTCCTGAATTACTGTGCTGAACTTCCCAAACCAAGCTCGAGAGACTGTTTCAGACATAGAGTGACCTACGCAATCGACATACAAGGTTACTAGACTCCCCCTGAGCAACAAAACCAGGTGGTTGCTCCATATAGACTTCTTCCTCAAGATCACCATGCAGAAAAGCATTCTTTATGTCCAACTGATAAAGAGGCCAATGACGAACGGCAGCCATAGATAAAAGAAGAACAAATGTTATTTTAGCCACAGGAGCGAAAGTGTCACTATAATCTAGCCCAAATATCTGAGTATACCCTTTGGCGACAAGGCGAGCCTTAAGTCTATCAACCTGACCGTCTGGACCAATTTTGACTGCATAAACCCAACGACAACCAACAGTAGATTTACCTGCAGGAAGGGAGACAAGCTCCCAAGTACCACTCTTATGTAAACACATCTCATCAACCATAGCCTGCCTCCATCCAGAATGAGAAAGTGCTTCACCTCTAGTCTTAGGAATGGAAACAGAGGACAAAGACGACACAAAGGCATAATGGGGTGATGATAGACGATGATAACTTAAGAAGGTATAATGCGGGTTAGTATTTCGAGTAGATCGTATACCTTTTTGAAGTGCAAGCGGTGGGCTAGGTAGAGGCAAGTCCGCAGTAGGAGCAGGGTCTGGCGCATGACATGAATCATCTGGGACTAGGGTGGACGGCGATGATAAGTTAGTAGTGGTGGCACTGCAACTGGAGATGTAGACGTAACTGTAGATTCCTCAAATGTTGGCACAGGTAAAACTTGAGGTATGGGTAAGACCATAGATACATCAGTATGATCAGAAGATGTATAGTTGAGACTCAAAAAATGTAACATCAGCGGACATAAGGTATCGATGAAGATCATGTGAATAACAACGATACCCTTTTTTGAACTCTAGAGTAACCAAGAAAGACACATTTGAGGGCACGAGGAGCTAATTTATCTTTCCTGGGGCTAAATTATGAACAAAGCATGTACTCCCAAAGACACGAGGGGGAATAGGATAGAGATGTGACTGAGGAAACAGTATGGAATGTGGAACCTGATTCTGAATAGACGAAGAGGGCATTCTGTTAATTAAATAACAAGTTGAAAGGACTGCATCGCCCCAAAAACGCAGCGGAACATGGGATTCAATGAGGAGAGTGCGAGCAGTCTCTATGAGATGCCTATTCTTTCTTTCTGCGACACCATTTTGTTGAGGAGTGTATGGACAAGATGTTTGGTGCATGATTCCGTGATGGGACATAAATTGCTGAAATTGGGATGATAAGTATTCTAAGGCATTATCACTACGAAAAGTACGAATAGAAACACCAAACTGATTTTGTATTTCAGCAAAGAAACTTTTGAAAATAGAAAATAACTCAGAACGATCTTTCATTAAAAAAACCCAAGTACATCTTGAATAATCATCAATGAAACTAACAAAATAACGAAATCCTAAAGTGGAACTGACTCTACTAGGACCCCAAATATCAGAATGAACTAATGAAAAAATAGACTCTAACGACCCTCAGTACTACGAGAAAACGTAGCACGAGTGTGTTTCCCAAGTTGACACGACTCACAATCTAATGTAGATAAACTAGACAAACTAGGCACCATCTTTTGCAGTTTGGATAGACTCGGATGTCCCAAACGTTTGTGAATTAGATCTGGGGAATCTGTAACGGAGCATGCTGTCAAGGATTTTGAAGAGGTAAGATAGTAAAGGCCTTGTGATTCATGTCCTGTTCCAATCATCTGTCCCGTACTGCGGTCCTGTATGAGAAAAAAATCATCAAAAAAAGTTATGCTACAATGTAGGGATTTCGTCAAACGACTAACAGATGCTAGATTAAAAGGAGAACCAGGAACATAAAGAACAGAGTTTAGGGTGACAGAAGATAGGGGTTTGGCTTTTCCAACCCCTTTTGGTTTTGTCTGGATC
>CM040628.1:63376924-63693667 GCA_022817965.1 Solanum lycopersicoides | reverse complement strand
AGAAGAGAAGAGAATATTTATGGTGGGTTCAATATGAAATAAAATTCAAGGATCAGTTTCTTACTTGTTTTCTTCTGATGGGTACCTATGTTGACACCCAATTTTGGCCTTCCACAATATAAATTAGTCATCGAGCTTCTTAAATTTCAAACGATTTGAAATAATTAACTTTATAAAATTTTAAATATTTTACGAGTCATGTTAAGTAATTTTGTCATTATTATAAATTTTAAATGTTAAAAAATAATTTATATATTCTATATGATTTTGCATATATTTATTATATTAATGTTTGAAAATCATCTCAAAAAGATTTTAGTTTTACTTAAATATTTTATTAATTAGTTTAGCTAATTTATAGTTTATATTTTTTGAATTAATAGTTTATGATTGAATTAATTATTTTATTTCTTTAAGATTAAGAAGCTCGATAATTAATTAATATTAATTCATCTTATTTATGTTTTAGTCAAATTTATCTAAATTAAACTCAATTTGGCTAAGTTGTTAACTTTAAATGGCTACAATTGATGACAATCCTAGCCATTTTCTCACCATGCCTTTTGGGGTCATTTTAATACCAAGTCTTGGGCCCTTTTTATCTGAATTGCCAGCAGCCCATTTCCCATTCCCATTTCAAAACCCATGAAAATACTAATTTTGGGTCAAGTTACATCAACCAATTACTCAACCCTTCAGCCCAATCTTTTACCAAATAACCCAAGCCCAAACTCCCCCCAATTAAATAAATAATACCAAAGAAACCCAATTCAACAAATATACACAGTACCATCCGACCCCACCGCCTCATCTTCTTCACCTAACAACTACAAAAACCAGTGAGCAAATCCAGCAAAAATTCCGATAAATCCGGACCTGCAACAGCCGCATCCTATTTCCCTTTTTCCCCTTTTCGTGAAATTCAACTTTTTTCCATCCTCTTCATCATTGCCTTGAAAAAAAAGGCACATGAATTTGATTTTCAAAATTTGAAAAATCTACCCGTTTCCCCCTAAATCGACCCCAAAATCCCTCTATATAAACCTCCCTCTTCTTTAGAATTTTTGGGGGAAGAGAAAAAATTGGATTTTGAGGTCATATACGAAAATAGTTCAGATTGGATTTTATAGAATAATAGTATTCTAGAATTTTGGGTTTGTTATTTTGGAACTTGAATTTTCGTCAAAATTCCTTGTGTGGTGGTGGATAGCTCATCCAAGCTCGTTCGTCCCGGAACGCTGCCCCCTAAAAGGTAATACTAATTTCGATCCGAACACCTTTCGTTCTTAATGATCTACTATTTAATTCCAAACTGTATGAGTTGTTAATATGTTAGTATTTTTTTTTGGGAAATTTTCTTTACCGTTGATCGTGAACAAGTGTGTAGGTGGAATGATTATTCGAAATAATTTTTTTTTTGTATAATAAAAAGAGAAAGAAAGAAATAAACAATAATAATAAAAAATGAAGTTATAGCAGTTGTTTACATTTGTGAACTAGAGTTTGTGCAGTAGCGCCTTCATATGCTTGCATATTATGTCATTTTTTTTGTTTGTTATTATGTTGAGTTGTTATGATCCATTTCTCCGTCCTAATCATTTCATCTTGTTTTTCTTGCATAAATCTCTCGGATCGAGTCCTCCGGGCTCATCTATCTTGCATTTTTCAAGTTGAGCCATAAAGGCTCGATCTTTGTATTCTCCGTTCCTCGAGTCAGCCCCCTATGTTTTGGAAGCTGTTATAGGTCCCAGAGACCCAACATGCTGCTGTAAATGTTCAAAAGCCCGAGAAATGGGTTGTATACATGATGTATACAATATTTATACACTGATATACAAGTTCATGGAAGCAAATATGCAGCCAAAAATATGAAAATACAGAGATGAGGTAAATTACAGGTGTTCGGAAGCAGGAAATACACGTAAAGAGCTGATATAAGTGCTGATATACATTGATATATAGCCAATGTATACAGAAATGGGACTGGGTTAAAACCCAAAAATCTGCAGTGAAATTGGCCCAAGAAGGGGCCCAATCTCATTATCTCTTTTACTCTCCTAATTGTTTTGATTATTGTTGACTAATTGCATTTAACTCTAACTTTAGAATTGGTAATTAACTTACTTAAATCCCAAAAGATAAGTTATTTTCTTTATGTTGGTTTACTATTTAAACATCTTTTGCAATCATTTATTTTTATGTCAAGTATTATATTTAGTTAAGTCAAATCTATGTTCTTAAAAGATATATTCTTTAATACTTTTCACTTAACCGCATTTTACAATTTTTTTTTTAAAAAATATTTTAAGTTATGCGAAGCTTTATTCTTCCATTAATTTGAAATGGGTTTTCATGCTTAAATTGATCAATTTGGTTTGAGTTATCATCTTTCAAAAAAAAAAAAAATCTACTTTCGTTCAATTCTATTCACTGATAATTTCAAAAATCATAATTAAGGTTCCATCTTTTAAAAAATAAAATTAAAAATTAATCTTTGTTTAAATATTCTCTTAAAGTTGATCGAATATTGTTAATTATTATATTATATTAAATCATGTTCCTAAGAATAGTAAAAAATAATAATTAATCTAAGTCATAGGATAACCGCATGTTAGCGGGCGCTTCAAATGCCTTAAAAACCTTCTTGAAGAATAAATAAGAACCTCTTACCCATTTTCTCTAAATTTATTAAGATTTAATCTGTTAAAATCTTTTTAAATTAAGTTTTCTTATTTTCTTTAAAAAATTAAGTGGCGACTCTTTTCTAAGTATTTTTCTCAAATTGTTTTATACTTAGAACATTTCAAAAAAGTGATTTTTCTAAAGATAGTAAAATTACGGCATAACAGAAATGACGACTCTACTGGGGATTTAATAGGTTCTGACCGTAATAGACTTAGGTTAATTATTAATGTTTTTTGCATATGCTTACTTGTTTGCTTATATTGCATGCCTAATGCCTTAATTTTTATACTTATGTGATATAAACTGTTTATTTGTTATTGTTTTCATAAATTGTATATTTGTTACTGCTTTATAAACTGTCATTCTGTTCATATTTCTCCATTTATTGGAAATTCACACTATCACACGTACACGCGAGGTGTGCTTTGTGCACCCGCAAACTTCTTTCAAAATTCTCAAAGTTAGGAGAGTTGGCATATGCGCGGGGTGTTCGGATCTTTTTTCGTGTAACCGCGTAGCCTTCTCACTCGAGTTGTCCACTCGGGAACCTTGTGTTTAGAAAGCCAAATCTTAGAAAACATAAGATAGAGCTAAACCAACCCTCAGTTTAAGTCATGCATGCATGTGCCTTAGGTGGATCGATCATGGGTATCGATTCGACATTTAAGAAGTCCACCCTTATGTCAACGGGTTTCACGACCCAACGACTGACGAGCATGTTTTTTGCAAAGTGACAATGATAGACGGACCCAAGCCTAACTTTGACATAGTGAGTTCGATTCAATAAAAACTCGAGTTGTCACAAATTAATGGCTCAGATCAATCTATCATAATCACATTCTTTGTATCGTTAGGCCTACCCTTGGCAAAAAGGGTCACATATTTATTTAGAATGCGCAATAATTGTTTATGTGTTATAACTGCTTATGTGAAAATGTTGTTTTACTTGGAGATATTGTAGCTCACTCCTCTTCATATAATTTTTAGAAATCCCTAAGCATAAATATCAAGTCATTATCAAAAGTGCGTTCAAATATTCTTCGAGTCTTTAGTTTCCCCCCCAAAAAAAAATATATATTCAAAGCTGTCTTTCAAATCCTAAATCTTACTCTCTAATCTAAAAAAAAAGGTGTAAATTTCCATCTCAAATCAAAAAGAGATTCAAAATAATCGAACTACGTAGGGTTTGAATTCTTCCCGTGATATATGTAGGCAGTCTTTCAAGACTCGATTCGCATATTGGAAAAATTCTATTTTTTCCGCTGTCCCAAGCAAATTAGAGCTTATTCTCAATCAAAAATCAAAGTATGTCAATTACAAATGCAAAGTCCATTAACTCCACACAAGTTAACTTTTCAAATTCGCTATTCCTAAAATTTGATAGACAAATTCCTGTCTATTTAGTCATCTTTCCATATATGTGGGCTCGTTTATCTTCAAATAGAGCAACTCTTATGTGTTTGTGGATCATATGTGTGATATTTTGTATTATTTATCATCGACACAAATTAATACATTTGTCTTTTGAGTTATTTTCCTTTTCAGGTACATAAAACTGATCTGTGTTGAGAAAATGACTGAACATCCATACTTCACAAGGTCTAAAGGTCCCAAAGATTCCTTCTTTGACCAAAGTTCGTCAAAAGGCAAAGAAAAAAGTGGTTGAAAATATCGAGAACACTGATTTGAGCAAAGTCACTGTGAACAACCCTATCATCGCTGAACAAAACAAGCTGATTGCATAATTGTTCCAACAAATTGCTAAAATGAGGGCTGAAATGGATAAGTCCTGAGATTCGATAAATATGGCTATCATTGCCAACACTTCTACTTCAGACAATGGAAGACCTCCACTCCATTTTCCTACTTCAGATCCAGCCTCCAAATGTTTTGCAAATAATTCAACCACCGCTACTGTGAGAAATATTGGAGAAAATTATTGAATTGTGTATCTAAATTGTTACATTGAGACCCTATTTATAGACACTACATTGGAATCCTTTTTCAACTAGAATTCCTATTCCTACTAACTAGAATTCCTATTCCTACTAGAATTCCTATTCCTATTCTTATTTCTACTCCTATTCTAAGTAAGAAATACTTATTCCTATTCTAACACTCCCCCTCAAGCTGGTGCATACAAATCATATGCACCTAGCTTGTTACAGATGTAATTAATACGAGGACATGTGAGAGACTTGGTGAACATATCTGCAAGCTGATCATTTGACTTCACAAATTTTGTAACAATATCTCCGGGGAGTATCTTTTCTCTGACAAAGTGACAGTCAATCTCAATGTGCTTAGTCCTTTCATGAAACACTGGATTTGATGCGATATGAAGAGCCGCTTGATTATCACACACAAGTTCCATCTGATCAATTTTGCCAAATTTTAGTTCTCCCAGTAACTGTTTGAGCCAAACTAACTCACAAGTTGCTGTCGCCATTGCTCGATATTCTGATTCTGCACTAGATCGAGCAACCACATTTTGTTTCTTACTCTTCCACGACACCAAATTACCTCCAACTAAAACACAATATCCGGATGTCGAACGTCTGTCAGAGGGTGATCCTGCCCAATCAGCGTCTGTATATCCAATGATATGCTCATGACCTTGATCCTCAAAGAGTAGTCCTTTACCGGGGGCTGACTTTATATATCGAAGAATACGAACAACTGCTTCCCAATGACTATCACAAGGGGAAGTCATAAACTGACTTACAACACTCACGGGAAAAGAGATGTCTGGTCTAGTCACTGTGAGATAATTCAACTTTCCAACAAGTCGTCTATACCTTTCAGGATTACTAAGTGGCTCCCCCTGTCCTGGAAGAAGTTTAACATTCGGATCCATCGGAGTGTCAATAGGTCTACATCCCATCATTCCTGTCTCCTCAAGAATGTCTAAGGCATACTTGCGTTGAGAGATAACAATGCCTGATCTAGACTGAGCAACCTCAATACCTAGAAAATACTTCAATCTGCCAAGGTCTTTAGTCTGAAAGTGCTTAAAAAGATGTTGCTTTAAATCGGTGATACCATCTTGATCATTACCGGTGATAACAATATCATCAACGTAAACAACCAAGTAGATACATCGACCTGGTGCAGAATGTCGATAAAACACAGAGTGATCAGCTCCACTACGAGTCATGCCAAACTCCTGAATTACTGTGCTGAACTTCCCAAACCAAGCTCGAAGAGACTGTTTCAGACAATAGAGTGACCTACGCAATCGACATACAAGGTTACTAGACTCCCCCTGAGCAACAAAACCAGGTGGTTGCTCCATATAGACTTCTTCCTCAAGATCACCATGCAGAAAAGCATTCTTTATGTCCAACTGATAAAGAGGCCAATGACGAACGGCAGCCATAGATAGAAAAAGAAGAACAAATGTTATTTTAGCCACAGGAGCGAAAGTATCACTATAATCTAGCCCAAATATCTGAGTATACCCTTTGGCGACAAGGCGAGCCTTAAGTCTATCAACCTGACCGTCTGGACCAATTTTGACTGCATAAACCCAACGACAACCAACAGTAGATTTACCTGCAGGAAGGGATACAAGCTCCCAAGTACCACTCTTATGTAAAACACACATCTCATCAACCATAGCCTGCCTCCATCCAGAATGAGAAGGTGCTTCACCTCTAGTCTTAGTAATGGAAACAGAGGACAAAGACGACACAAAGGCATAATGGGGTGATGATAGACGATGATAACTTAAGAAGGTATAATGCGGGTTAGTATTTCGAGTAGATCGTATACCTTTTTGAAGTGCAAGCGGTGGGCTAGGTAGAGGCAAGTCCGCAGTAGGAGCAGGGTCTGGCGCATGACATGAATCATCTAGGACTAGGGTTGGACGGCGATGATAAGTTAGTAGTGGTGGCACTGCAACTGGAGATGTAGACGTAACTGTAGATTCCTCAAATGTTGGCACAGGTAAAACTTGAGGTATGGGTAAGACCATAGATACATCAGTATGATCAGAAAATGTATAGTTGAGACTCAAAAAATGTAACATCAGCGGACATAAGGTATCGATGAAGATCATGTGAATAACAACGATACCCTTTTTGAACTCTAGAGTAACCAAGAAAGACACATTTGAGGGCACGAGGAGCTAATTTATCTTTTCCTGGGGCTAAATTATGAACAAAGCATGTACTCCCAAAGACACGAGGGGGAATATGATAGATATGTGACTGAGGAAACAGTATGGAATGTGGAACCTGATTCTGAATAGACGAAGAGGGTATTCTGTTAATTAAATAACAAGCTGAAAGGACTGCATCGCCCCAAAAACGCAGCGGAACATGGGATTCAATGAGGAGAGTGCGAGCAGTCTCTATGAGATGCCTATTCTTTATTTCTGCGACACCATTTTGTTGAGGAGTGTATGGACAAGATGTTTGGTGCATGATTCCGTGATGGGACATAAATTGCTGAAATTGGGATGATAAGTATTCTAAGGCATTATCACTACGAAAAGTACTAGTAGAAACACCAAACTGATTTTGTATTTCAGCAAAGAAACTTTTGAAAATAGAAAATAACTCAGAACGATCTTTCATTAAAAAAACCCAAGTACATCTTGAATAATCATCAATAAAACTAACAAAATAACGAAATCCTAAAGTGGAACTCACTCTACTAGGACCCCAAATATCAGAATGAACTAATGAAAAAATAGACTCTTAACGACCCTCAGTACTACGAGAAAACGTAGCACGAGTGTGTTTCCCAAGTTGACACGACTCACAATCTAATGTAGATAAACTAGACAAACTAGGCACCATCTTTTGCAGTTTGGATAGACTCGGATGTCCCAAACGTTTGTGAATTAGATCTGGGGAATCTGTAACGGAGCATGCTGTCAAGGATTTTGAAGAGGTAAGATAGTAAAGGCCTTGTGATTCATGTCCTGTTCCAATCATCTGTCCCGTACTGCGGTCCTGTATGAGAAAAAAATCATCAAAAAAAGTTATGCTACAATGTAGGGATTTCGTCAAACGACTAACAGATGCTAGATTAAAAGGAGAACCAGGAACATAAAGAACAGAGTTTAGGGTGACAGAAGATAGGGGTTTGACTTTTCCAACCCCTTTTGGTTTTGTCTGGATCCCATTGGCTAAAGTAATAGATGGAAGATATTGCGAATAAACAATATCGGATAAAAGTGATTTATTACCAGAAATATGATCAGAAGCCCCAGAGTCCACGACCCATGTTCCAACAGTACTAGATTGTGACACACAAGCAAAAGAATTACCCGCAACAAACACATCAGGTTGTGCAATCGAAACTACTTGTGGAGACGTTTGCTTATTTGCACGATACTGACGGAACTCATCATATTCTATATGAGCAATATGAGCATTATTGGATGGTTGATTAGGTTGAGCACCATATGCTATTGGTGGAGATGACTGTTTACTTGCGCGATTTCGAAGGAACTCATTATATTCCTTTAGAACAAGAGGATCATAACTGGGTGGTGGACCATGCAAAATATGACATATTTCACGAGTGTGTCCAGACTTGTGACAATGACTACACTTAGATCGAGGTTTCCCAAAATGTCCTCCCCCTCGCCGATTCTCCGTAGACTGATATGTACGCTTTTCAAAGGTTTGAGATGCGAGAATAGATGAGTCAACAGTGCGTGATGAAACGACTTTGTGACTAGGAGGTGCCGCAAGACGAAGGAGACGAGAGAATAATTCATCGATTGTAGGAACTGTAGGGCTAGCTAAAATCTGATCACGCACAGAATCATTATCAGGAGGAAGTCCAGCAAGAGTAAGAACTAGAAACAATGTTTGTCTGTGTTCTTGTTGTTTTTCGACATCCGTAGTTACTGGCATCAACGTGTCGAATTCCTCCATGACTGCCTGTACCTGTCCCAAGTAAGTAGACATATTAGATTCTTGTTTTTTTAAGTTGGTCAATCGAGATATCACATCATAGAATCGAGAGATGTCATTAGTGTATAAAGCACGTGCCTTTTCCCAAACTGCATAACACGTTTGGAATGGGCGAAACAAGGGCATCAATTTGGAATCAATCGAACGCCATATGAGACTACATAATTGAGCATCTACTTTCTCCCAATGTGCTTTGACTTTTGCATCTTCCTCACTAGTCTTTGCCTTTACATCTACCACATAAGTCTTGTTTGTTAAATAATCGTGCACACCTTGACCCTTGCACCACAACTCAACTGACGAAGCCCAAGATAAATAGTTTGAACTTCCTAATAGGAGTTCTGAAGTGATTATAGGGCTAGAACTTCCAATCCCTATATTTTTAGAACCAAAAACATCACATCCAAAAGACATTATGCTAAATTTATCTCGGGAACAACAAAAAAATCTTGATTATTGAGATCTGGCCGTCCGAAAATTCAAATCTCGAAAAAAAAAAAATTAAAAAAATTATCGGAAAAAATAACTGGTCGAATTTTTTTATTTTTTTTCTTCTTCTCACAATTGCTCTGATACCATGTGAGAAATATTGGAGAAAATATTATTGAATTGTGTATCTAAATTATTATATTGAGACCCTATTTATAGACACTACATTGGAATCCTTTTTCAACTAGAATTCCTATTCCTACTAACTAGAATTCCTATTCCTACTAGAATTCCTATTCCTATTCTTATTTCTACTCCTATTCTAAGTAAGAAATACTTATTCCTATTCTAACAGCTACAAACTCAAAATCTCCCATCATCGACTCGATCACCCTTAACCCACATCAAGTTAGCTCATCACGCCAAAAGGTACTTACTCTTCAAAATCCAAACACCAACAATTTCCAGAATTTTCCTCCCAATTATCAAATTCCTACTCCAACGGTCCAAAACTCATCTACAACTCAACCCATACCTCTAAAAATCACATCTACTACACACTTCGATATGGAATTCATTCCTGATCGATACTATTTGGAGAGAATCAAACAGAAGTCTTGTGAAAACTATCGAGAATATGCCTATCGTTGGAGAAGAGAGGCTGCAAGGGTTAGGCCTCTCCTGACTGATAAAGAGATTATTGAAATCTTCGTGCGTATTCAAGAGTCGGAGTACTACAGTAGGATGTTTCTCGTTTTAGGAAGAAAGTTCAGTGAGATAGTCAAAATTGGTGAAGCTATTGAAGACGGTCTCATGACCGGAAAAATCATACCAATGATTTCCCAAGGTGAATCCTCAAGACCATTAAGGAGGAAGAGGGAAGATGTTTCCTCTATCTCATTTGAATCGAATCAAAAATCAAAGAGGCATGCCGGTCACAATGTTCGAAATCCTTTACCATCCAAAACCTACCCCTTAACTCCACAAAATCCTTACCCCATCTTTTATGTCAAACCAAATTACCAAGCTCCTGCACAAAATTATCCAAATTACCAAACTCCATTGTCAAATTATCCAAATGTACAATCGAGTATCAAAATTGTATCGCCGAATTACTAAAATGCTCCTTAAATCTTCCAAAATCCACAATATCCAAATTTTCGAACACCGACACCTACTCGCCAAAATCCCTCACTTTATCATCAAGTATCTCAACCTCCACGAAATAATCAAGATCTTCCTCGTCCAAAACTTAAGAGAAAACAACCTCAAATTTTTACTCAATTGGTTGTAAGCCAGACTCAACTTTTTGAGAGATTGAAAGTAGCCGGTCTGATACAAATAGTTGACCCAAAAAATGTCAATTTCAGATATTACAGGGCCGATCTTCATTGTGCTTACCATTCAGGAGGTGTCGGACATACTACTGAAGATTGCATCAACTTGAAGCATAAAATTCAAGATTTGATTGATCAAAAGGTTGTAACTCTTCAAACTGTCATAGGCAATTCTAATGTGGATTCAATGACGAATCATGGAGAATGTATCATTAACATGGTCGAGGCCAAAGAAAATTGATGATCAGATCAAGAAGGAGGTCAATCATGTTTTGCCAAAGCATTTGCCGCATTTGTGTCTGTCTTTTCTGGTAGAAGAATATGCCAAAGATGATAATCTGAGAGAAGGAACTAGGGATTTTCTTGAAGAAGGCGACGTCATTGAAGGAGACATCAAGCGTACGAGATGCTGAGACAATGGAACAAGTTCTTAATTGGACTTTCACGCCGTTCTTGACTCCTCGTTCATCTTGATAGACAAAGATGAATTTTATGTCTTCTTTTTTTTTAATTTTCCTCGTAGTATTTTGAAAAAGGAAAAATGGCCCATGATCATCGCCAAAGTTCGTATTTCCTTATTTTTGATGAAAGCCTCTTCTATTGCGAAAATTTATTCCACTTTCTTTAACTTTTCTATATAACAACCTTTGTGTTTGTTTTAGTAAAATTAATTTTAAAATCTGTCAATATCATGTCATGTCACAAGCTAAATGAACAAATGAAGTAGATACTAATGTGTTCTAAGAGTATGATGAGAAGATCATGATACATTGCCAAAGATTTAAAATAGTTCGAGAATCAAGATAAGTCGAATCTGGATGATATAGAAGAAGTGAGTTTAGCAAAGGATGAATGTGTCAAAGAAGATAAAATCGAGGTTCATCTGATAGAAGCGCAAAAAGAGAACTCAAGAGCTTGCTCAGGCAATATATCGATACATTATTTTGATGACATGATAAGTTTGAGCATAGACATTCATCTCAGTTGGTTAATCAACTCAGGTGTTATCAGGAGATGTTATATTTTAAGATTTAAATTTTTTATATTTTTTCCCTGTAATAACATCATTTGCTTGTAATCATCTTATGTTTTATAATTATCTTTTGTATTTGAACTAAGTATGACCTGATTCCTGCCTCAACAGGATACGTAGGCGCCACAAGGGTTCGGTCATATCTCCCGTAAGATTTCTATTTTTCTTTACAATAGAAACTGGGACAGAATTTTTGAGAGGGACTCAAAAATTCTCAAGAAGAGACTTAAAAATTCTCAAGACATAAGATATATTGTGAGTTGAAATTGGGACAGAATTTTTGAGGGGGTCTCAAAAATTCCTACAAGTCATATATCAAAAGTTTGAAATACGTTCAGACGTCTAATCAAGACGAAATTTTTGAAAGGGTCTCAAAAATTCTCAAGAAGATCTCTAACAAGTCAAGATTAAAGTCACATGGTGAATTGCAGAATTTTATTTGAGGGACTCAAGAAATCTACAACTCATATATCAAATATTTGAGATACTCCAATACATCTAACTGGGACAGAAATTTTTGAGAATGAGTTCAAAAATTTCTTTAAGCATCACTAGAAGTATGTAGTTAATTTTGAACATTTCCAGCATGATCAGAAGTTTAAAGCTAACTTCAAATGATCTCTACTATCGTTAAAGTTCAGAGTCAACTTCAACAATCTCAAACATTGTTGATTTTCAGAGACAAGTACAAAACTTTCCGACTATGGAGGACTTCAGGAGAGCCAATTACAAAATTTCTCAAGCTTCAGCGATTTTCTGAATTCTCCAGGACAAGCTATCGAATACGTCTAAAGTTTAAATCAAGGACGTTCATTTAAGCCTTGCATGACATGACATTTGACAGTGACTTCTTTCAAGTTGATTGTCAAAAAGTTTTTTTCTTAAGGATTTCTTATTATGTCAAAATTTTGGTATAATTTCATCTTATGTCTATCGAGAAGAAAGAGATCGGAGTGATCAACTGAAGATATTAAGAGAAGGAGCAAGCGATTGAAGAAATCAACACAGATCAGTTTGTTTTAAGAACTAACAATTTTTCTGTGGATGCAGGTATATAAGATTGCCTCAAGATCATCATATTCCTCCATTCAATGAATATAGAAAATTCAAAAGGACGAGTAGCTCCCCGAAATTGACAACTTTTCTATGGAGAAAGAAAAGTCATTTAAGTCCTTTAGAAGAAAAGCAGCAGTTCGGAATACGAGCAACAACACCTCGTTCAAATCTCCAACTCAGCACCAGTCACATTGAACACAAAATGTTCAAGATTGGAACAAGTGAAGACATCACTCTCAACATGTACAAAAAAAAATCAAATTACATTTTTTTTTCAGCATCAAGAACTATTGGAAAATATTCACAAATCCCGTTGATATCAGACACGGTAATATCAAATGCCGAGAGGGCCATTATCTTTAAATGCCGAAAGGGCCATTGCATTCAAGCCGCCAGAGGGCCATTGCATCTTCAAATGCCAAGAGGGCCATTGCATCTTCAAACGCCGAGAGGGCCATCATCTTCAAATGCTAAGATGGCCATTTCATCTTCAAACGCTGAGAGGGCCATCATCCTCAAATGCCGAGAGGGCCATTGCATTCAAGCCGCCAAGAGGGCAATTGCATCTTCAAACGCCGAGAGGGCCATCATCTTCAAATGCCGAGAGGGCCATTGCATTCAAGCCGCCAAGAGGGCCATTGCATCTTCAAACGCCGAGAGGGCCATTATCTTCAAATGCCGAGAGAGCCATTGCATGCAAGCCGCCAAGAGGGCCATTGCATCTTCAAACGCTGAGAGGGTCATCATCTTCAAATGCCGAGAGGGCCATTGAATCTTCAAGCTTCCGAGAGGGCCATCATATTCAAATGCCGAGAGGGTCATTGCATTCAAGCCGCCAAGAGGGCCATTGCATCTTCAAACGCCGAGAGGGCCATTATCTTCAAATGCCGAAAGGGCCATTGCATTCAAGCCGCCAAGAGGGCCATTGTATCTTCAAACGCCGAGAGGGCCATCATCTTCAAATGCCGAGAGGGCCATTGCATTCAAGCTTCCAAGAGGGCCATTGCATCTTCAAACGTCGAGAGGGCCATCATCTTCAAAATGCCGAGAGAGTCATTGCTTCTTCCAACGCCAAAAGATAAACATAATCTTATCATCCCACCATGGATCAACATTCATCCTTCCAATGGATCATCAATGTAGCAACATCATCTTATCGATTGAGCATCAATATCTTCATCATCAAAATAGCAGCAACATCCTATCAATGAAGTTCGTCATCAACAATATTACATTATCGATAAATTCATCATCACATCGCATCATATCAATTTATCATCTACTGTGTCAAAACTGATGGAAGCTGACATCAGAATATTTTTAACAAATATGTGCCAAAGAGGGTAAAACATAACAACTCTCTATGTAAATTATATTTTCTACTAACAAATTTGTTTCAATATATGCCGAGAGCATCCAAGAGGATGAATTCTCAAATCAAACCACAGGTGCGGACGACATCAAAAGGGATGCAGCATAACGTGGAACTTTTTCTTAGCAGCGAACTGGGACATAGTCCAAAGAGGAGTATCAAACTCTCAGGACGCGAGCTGAGGAGCAACTTCCACTACAATCAAACCACACTCCTATCAAAGGCGTGGGTTTTTCCTTTAGTTCATCGGTTTCAATTTCGCATCCGTGAAACATTTCACTCTCATCGGAGGTAACTTTCTAATCTGAGTGACAGTGCACCAAGAGCTTTGGAAATTATGTCTGTGTAAGTTCTTAATTATGGGTGTGAAATGCACCACATTCATGGCTAAGAGGTTGCAAGCCTCTTTTTCACACTTGACTTACTCGTCATTCCTCCAGAACCGAAGGTTATCTTGCATAAAAGATTTCCTTTTTAACCGATCGAGTCGAACTACAAACAGCCTGATTCCCAAGGTTTGAGGATATGTAGGCGGGCTCAATGTTGAAAAACTCGGCTGTATTCCAATATT
The DNA here is from genome assembly GCA_022817965.1 of Solanum lycopersicoides. NCBI lineage: Eukaryota > Viridiplantae > Streptophyta > Magnoliopsida > Solanales > Solanaceae > Solanum > Solanum lycopersicoides. The sequence goes on along the minus strand of CM040628.1, from coordinate 63,679,251 downwards.
TGCTCTCAAAGCTTATTCTCGAGCATTTCGGTCCCTTCATAATTTGGTATCGAGATGACTTTTGAATAATCGTGCGTTAAATCAAGCGTATCGAACTACAAGTGGTCTGAACTCTCTTATAGCCTGAGATATGTAGGAAACCTGCTACCGGGGTTCGACCAAAATTCCTAAAAGTCCATATCAAAATCACTTTTACCAAAGATGAAGATGTGATCGGTCAAAATTAGATTCGTCAATTTCATTTGCCTAAAATTTCTTTCATCAATCCAAGTCAAACGAGGGACGGCTGTTGACACCCAATTTTGGCCTTCCAAAATATAAATTAGTCATCGAGCTTCTTAAATTTCGATTTGAAATAATTAACTTTATAAAATTTTAAATATTTTACGAGTCATGTTAAGTAATTTTGTCATTATTATAAATTTTAAATGTTAAAAAATAATTTATATATTCTATATGATTTTGCATATATTTATTATATTAATGTTTGAAAATCATCTCAAAAAGATTTTAGTTTTACTTAAATATTTTATTAATTAGTTTAGCTAATTTATAGTTTATATTTTTTGAATTAATAGTTTATGATTGAATTAATTATTTTATTTCTTTAAGATTAAGAAGCTCGATAATTAATTAATATTAATTCATCTTATTTATGTTTTAGTCAAATTTATCTAAATTAAACTCAATTTGGCTAAGTTGTTAACTTTAAATGGCTACAATTGATGACAATCCTAGCCATTTTCTCACCATGCCTTTTGGGGTCATTTTAAGACCAAGTCTTGGGCCCTTTTCTCTGAATTGCCAGCAACCCATTTCCCATTCCCATTCCAAAACCCATGAAAATACTAATTTTGGGTCAAGTTACATCAACCAATTACTCAATCCTTCAGCCCAATCTTTTACCAAATAACCCAAGCCCAAACTCCTCCCAATTAAATAAGAATAAATTAGCAAAGTAGTCACAATCCCTAACATAATTAGCTAAAACATCTATATTTTAAAAAAATTATTGAAAATGTCATTATGTCATTATTTTAGCAAATATAATACATCTTAATATAATTAATTTATTATCCTTTTATTTTTCAAATTAGTTACCTAGTTTGACTCTATTACCTATTAAAAGTAAAAAAAGAACCCAAAATTCTAATAATCTCTCTAGGTTTCCACCTCAAATATCTCCCCGCCTCTCTCTCTACTGTTTTCATCATTGAACGTTAATATATTACCTCTTCATTATTGAACGTGAATATATTACCTCTTCATTATAGAACGGAACATCTTTCATGCTTAGTGGGAAGATATACTTTTCCTATCCAAATGAAGTATGAAGTAAGCATCAATTGTTTTATTTCTGCCATCTTGTTGAAATTTGTGTCTAAATTTTTGTATATGTTAGTCAACGTAAAAGAATAATTAATGATAGGCGGAGGCACAATGTTGCTTATTTTTGGAGGCTCTATGTTTCTTAACTTGATTAACCTACAGAGCTATACATACGTTCATAGGGTGATTTTGTTGATACTCCGAAGAAATTTCTTCAACTTATACGATTTCAACATCTGACAATTCTTCATGTAAATTGGGGTATAAAATTAAATTTTCTTTCTTCTACGTTTAATTAGGAGTCGGACCTGCTCAATAACTCTCTGGTCTCGAGCGATTTTCTTATCGGGTTGTTGATCTCCCCCGCCGTTCTATGGAGGGTTCGAAAATACTCTTCTTGAATTCATGGAACTTGAGGAATCAATTGTCAGATTGAAGTTCTTAATGGTCCATTCATTCTCAATTCTAAATAACAAAAAATACAGTTTATTTATGTATTCATTATTTAGGTATTCATCCTAATTGCATATGTAAAATAATTTCTTTTGTTTTATTTTACTTATTTCGTATTTACAATATGAATTTGTATTCCAAATAATATATATTTGAATTTGATTTTGTATTCATCTGAATGGTATGCCATCAAGTTTGTATTTATATTTGATTTCGTATTCATTCTCAATTCTAAATAGCCAAAATATAATTTATTAATATTATTAGGTATTCATCCGAATTGCATTGGTAAATCATATTTTGTACTTTATTTTGCTCATTTTGTGTTTTCAATATCACTTTGTATACTAGATAGTATGTATTTATATTTGATTTTGTATTCATTTTCAATTCTAAATAATCAAAATAGAGTTTATTTACTCAATTCACTGTATAGGTATTCATACTAATGACATTAGTAAAATAGATTTTGTTTCTTATTTGACTCATTTTGTATTTTCAATATCATTTTGTATACCATGTAGTTTGTACTTAGATTTTAATTTGTATTTGAGATTTTGAATTGGATCATATTAATTTTATATTTTATGCACTATTATACAAAATACAATATAAAAACTAGAACAAATACAAATAATACACATATTAGAATGAATACGACTTAGAAAAAAAAATAAGATTCTCAAGAGAAAAATAAATACACAGTGAAAAAAATATACGAATACAAATATGTTTCTTAAATAACTATATATTTATTTGACATACATATTGGAATGACTATAAACTAATAAAGAAATACAAGTTTCATTATACAAAATACAACATGAAAACTAGAATGAATACAAATACAAATGATATACATATTGGAATGAATACGATTTAAGCAAGGATATGAAATTCTGAAACACACTGTGAAAAAAGTATGTCAAATAACAGATAAAACTATAGGTGTTCAAATTTCTGAATTAAAAAGATTTTAATTTAATAGATAAAATTATTATCATAAAGTTTGATAACAATAGTTAGTGAAAATTGGATATGAATTTTTTCGATTTTCTGATTTTCATAACAATAATTAATGAAACTTGGATATTAAAAATTTTATAGATGTGGTACATCTTTAGTTTCATGATTTTCATAAAAATAGTTAGTGAAAATTAGATATTTATTTTGATAAATAAAAGTGTTTAGAAACACAAAAATTAAGAAAATTGAATATTGAATTTTTTTAGAACAATGGTGAAAGGTGTATTTTTAAGAACACGGTGAAAGAATAAGAAAGAGATGAAAATTAGTGTATTTTAATAAATTGTAACTGATGAGACTTTTAAGCATTTATCCTTTTTCTAAAAAAATTCTCCCCCCTTGAATTACTCCAATTTGTTATATAAAAATTATACTTTAAATAAAAACATAAATAAAACATATAACAAACTAAAATTTTGACATTTTTACTAAATATTAAAAGTGTTGCTAATGAGTCCTCTTAAATGTCAAAATATTGACATTTTGAAAAATTTCCCATTAAATAAATAATACCAAAGAAACCCAATTCAACAAACATACACAGTACCATCCGACCCCACTGCCTCATCTTCTTCACCTAACAACAACAAAAACCAGTGAGCAAATCCAACAAAAATTCCGATAAATCCGGACCGGCAACAGCCGCATTCTATTCCCATTTTTGCCCTTTTCGTGAAATTCAACTTTTTCCCATCCTCTTCATCATTGCCTTGAAAAAAAAGGCACATGAATTTGAATTTCAAAATTTGAAAAATCCACCCGTTTCCCCCTAAATCGACCCCAAAATCCCTCTATATAAACCTCCCTCTTCTTTAGAATTTTTGGGGAAAGAGAAAAAATTAGATTTTGAGGTCATATACGAAAATAGTTCAGATTGGATTTTATAGAATAATAGTATTCTAGAATTTTGGGTTTGTTATTTTGGAACTTGAATTTTCGTCAAAATTCCTTGTGTGGTGGTGGATAGCTCGTCCAAGCTCGTTCGTCCCGGAACGCTGCCCCCTAAAAGGTAATACTAATTTCGATCCGAACACCTTTCGTTCTTAATGATCTACTATTTAATTCCAAACTGTATGAGTTGTTAATATGTTAGTGTTTTTTTTTGGGAAATTTTCTTTACCGTTGATCGTGAACCAGTGTGTAGGTGGAATGATTATTCGAAATGATTTTTTTTTTGTATAATAAAAAGAGAAAGAAAGAAATAAACAATAATAATAAAAAATCAAGTTATAGCAGTTGTTTATATTTGTGAACTAGAGTTTGTGCAGTAGCGCCTTCATATGCTTGCATATTATGTCATTTTTTTTTTGTTATTATGTTGAGTTGTTATGATCCATTTCTCCGTCCTAATCATTTCATCTTGTTTTTCTTGCATAAATCTCTCGGATCGAGTCCTCCAGGCTCATCTACCTTGCATTTTCCAAGTTGAGCCATAAAGGCTCGATCTTTGTATTCTCCGTTCCTCGAGATAGCCCCCTATGTTTTGGAAGCTGCTATAGGTCCCAGAGACCCAACATGCTGCTGTAAATGTTCAAAAGCCCGAGAAATGGGTTGTATACATGATGTATACAATATTTATACACTGATATACAGGTTCATGAAAGCAAATATGCAGCCAAAAATATGAAAATACAGAGATGAGGTAAATTACAGGTGTTCAGAAGCAGGAGATACACGCAAAAAGCTGGTATAAGTGCTGATATACATTGATATACAACCAATGCATACAGAAATGGGACTGGGTTAAAACCCAAAAATCTGCAGTGAAATTGGCCCAAGAAGGGGCCCAATCTCATTATCTCTTTTACTCTCCTAATTGTTTTGATTATTATTGACTAATTGCATTTAACTCTAACTTTAGTATTGGTAATTAACTTACTTAAATCCCCAAAAGATAAGTTATTTTCTTTATGTTGGTTTACTATTTAAACATCTTTTGCAATCATTTATTTTTATGTCAAGTATTATATTTAGTTAAGTCAAATCTATGTTCTTAAAAGATATATTCTTTAATACTTTTCACTTAACCGCATTTTACTAATTTTTTTTAAAAAAATGTTTTAAGTTATGCGAAGCTTTATTCTTTCATTAATTTGAAATGAGTTTTCATGCTTAAATTGATCAATTTGGTTTGAGTTATCATCTTTCAAAAAAATAATAATAATCTACTTTCGTTCAATTCTATTCAATGATAATTTTAAAAATCATAATTAAGGTTCCATTTTAAAAAAAATAAAATTAAAAATTAATCTTTATTTAAATATTTTCTTAAAGTTGATCGAATATTGTTAATTATTATATTATGTTAAATCATGTTCCTAAGAATAGTAAAAAATAATAATTAATCTAAGTCATAGGATAACCGCATGTTAGCGGGCGCTTCAAATGCCTTAAAAACCTTCTTGAAGCGTAAATAAAACCTCTTACCCATTTTCTCTAAATTTATTAAGATTTAATCTGTTAAAATCTTTTTAAATTAAGTTTTCTTATTTTCTTTAAAAAATTAAGTGTGACTCTTTTCTAAGTATTTTTCTCAGATTGTTTTATACTTAGAACATTTCAAAAAAGTAATTTTTCTAAAGATAGTAAAATTACGGCATAACAACCTAGATTAAAAAAATCATCCTAAAAGCATTTATATATAATCAAGATAAATATTATTGGTGATGTATGTGGTGGGAATAATATCATGGGGTGGTGAGGCTGGGATTGCGGGATAGAGGTAAAGATGAGGTGTGCTGGAGGGTGGGGAGGACACAATAAATGTGAAATGTCACTTGTAGAACTTATTTTTTTACTTCTACCAGGGAAATCATTTTTCTAGTGAAAATATTTTCTAGAAATTTTGACCATCCGAACATGAAAAATTGTAAAATATTTTCCTTCAAATCAAACACAAGTAATTTTCATATAAAGTGAAAAATTATTTTGAATATAAATTGAATTATGATTTATAACTTTGATAAATTATTTTTTAGTTAAGAAGTTACTCCTTGTTTTTCCTCAAATAATTTTTATCCTATGAAAGTGTAATGCTTCAGAAGGTCATTTGTGAATTTTTTTTGTAAAATTATCATTTTATCTCTTTCAATATTGATTCCGAGTTATTTATGAGTGAATTTTGAAATTGGTTTCGAGCTTTGAGTAAAAAGTTGTGAATTATGAAGTTTTTAAATTCAAAAGGCTAAAATTATTAAAAAGTGGATTTTGATATCTTTTGGAGTTTCGAGTCTCGGAATGGAATTATGTCTATTATATCAGTCCCAAAATGTGGAAATCGGTCTATGTGAGTTGTCGAAAATATATGTATTTGTATTTGTATATACAATTTTCTCTCGCTTTATACAAACACTTGTATAAAGTGAGAAAGGCGAGTGAGAGTGAAGCGAGATCTGAGAGACTGGCGACCGAGATTTGTTGGGGAGAGAGAGGTGTACGAAAAGATATGTATATATACAATTTGTCTCGCTTTATAGGAACACAAGCGTAATTTGTACATTTGAGTTTCTATAAAGTGAGAGAGGCGATACAGAATATCGATCGAGATCTAGAAAGTGGCGAGCGAGATTCGCTAGGAAGAGAGGCGAATGACAACTGTTTGCTATGAGTTACAATTAAATAAAATTGTAATGATAATATTTAATTTGAATTAATAGTTTATTATTTTATACAATTTTCCCATAATGAGAAGACGACAAGGTCTATCAGCTCAAAGGTGAAATAATTCTGAGTTAAATTTAAGAAGTTCATAGTTCCCATATTTAGGATGCCAAAACATTTGCACATACTATTCAAACACAAGAAAAGATCTTCATCAAAAAATCAACAAATGTCTTTCCAAATTAAGCATGGTATCAATTTTATTTCAAAAAATAATTTAATGTTTTTAATGTTGTGAAAAACTTGGATCAACTCCTCATCAATCCAAATTAGTCAGGATGAACCCCTTACACTTAACTTTGTTTGGTCCCATTTCATCCCACCCCACATTGGCAAAGAAATATCTCTTTAAAATAGTTACAATAACAATAATGTAATTTAGGTCAACAAAAAGTAGCGTTTAGTATCTACAATGTAATTTTGGTCAAAAATAAGTTAATAATATATACAATGTAACTTGGTCTTTTTAAATTTCTAATAGAATAAAGCTAGAGCTTTCAATATGGACTTATTCATCACATTCGAGCTAACCCATAAAAGCTAGAATAACTTTCACATATAGCAAACATAAAAAATCATATTTGTATGCTATAGCTATACTTTGCATAATTGCACTCCATAAAACATATAAATATGGATATTTCGCTATACATATACAAAAAAAAATGAGTTGTATAATTCGTTATACATATACAAAGAGACCAGTTGTGTAATTCGCTATACATATACAAAAGAAAGCAGTTATATACAAAAGATCAATTGTATAATTTGTGTATGTATAAAACGAGAAAGAGAGAAAGACAAAAGAAAATTGGGCATAAAAATATTTGTATTGTATAACTATAAGTTTATAGGACGAAGATATATGTATTTGCATGTGTATATACAATTTTTAATCGCTTTATACAATCATAAACACAATTTATACATTTTGTTTCTGTTTTGTATAAGCGAGAGAGGCGAGGGTGACGAGTGAGAACTGGGAGAGGGGCGAGCGAGATCTGGGAGAGTGGCGAGCGAGGGAAACGAAAATATATGTATATACACAATTTTCTCTCGCTTTATACAAACACAAACACGTTTGTGTTTGTATAAAGCGAGAGAGGCGAGTGACAGAGGGAGCGATCATAGAGAGAGAGTGACGCGCGAGAGTTTGATGGAGAGAGGTAACTGACAAACAGTTTGGTACAGGGCACAATTAAATCAAAGTGTGGTTATAACATTTAATTTGATTTATTAGTTTGCAATTATATACAGTTTTCCTAAAAACTTGAAATTTGACGAGTCAGGTTGGGCTGATTCTTTTTTTTTTGTGGGCCAGAAAATAGTTAAGTCCAATTCACAAGTACGTGGGCTAAGGACTACGTCGGGTCAACCTACTTTTTTTTTTATAAAAAAAATGTGTTTTAATAATTTTAAAAATCAAATCATAATTAAAAGGTCGAACTAATAAACAGATCCCTAAACTTGTTGGGTTTTTCCTTCAGATACCTCAACTACGTCATTTTCCTATTGAATCATTGAACCACCCATAATTTATTCCTTTTAAACATTGTTGGCTAATTTTGGTCGACTTTTCTATTGTAAATATCTTTAATTGTGTTCGTATTGTAATGATTTTGATTGAACGAACGAAGATAAATTGTATGTAAGTCTCATTTGTTTTCTGATGTGTTCAAATGACTTGAAGTAAAACACAATTATTCTCGAATATTTTCACTATCAATTGGACTAATGAGTTCTAGAACAACATGTGTATCCTCTATCAACACCCCTCACAAAATCTGGTTCCACATCATCTAATAGTGTTTAAAAGGAACAAATTATGGGTGGTTCAACGATTCAATAGGAAAATAACATACTACAACAAATATGACATATAGCTACGAAATTATTAGCTACGACATAGAATTCGTCAATAATTATTCGCTTTTAGTGACAAAATTTATTTTTCGTGCTTAAATATATGAGACACATACTTTTAGTGATGAAACATAAAAAATTATAGCAAAGTTTTGTCATCTAAAGTTTCCCACTAAAAAATTAATTGGCACCATTTGTTAATTAGTGTTAGTCACAAGTTTAAGTTATCGGTGACACATTATTTCGTCACTAATAGTGTATCTAATTCATGACAAATTATTTTTTGTCATAAATTTATTAATTTTTGGAGACAAAAAAATTTCATCCAAAAAATATTTTGTTACAATATCGACAAATTATAATTCGTAGTTAAATATTATAAGTTTTAGCTATAAAAATTAAATTTAATTATGACATTTATTTTCGTCACTAATAATATAAATAATTGGTGAAAATGATTTATTGTCTCTAATCAATCTGTGATTTAGTGACAACAAAAAAATTATCACAAAATATGTAAGGTGTAAAATAGCGACGACTTAAAATTTGTAGTGAATATTTCAACTATTGGCTAAGAAAAAAAATTCATAGCTAAATTCAATTTTTTTTGTTACAATTGTTCATAATCACAAGTGACAACTTACAAAAAGAATAATACAAGTGCTTCATAAGAAATAGACAGAGTCCATTTGTTAATTGGGGAGGGAAAATATTAAAATCAACTAATTCAATCGATTTTGTAAAAATAAAAAAGTTCAATTCATCAATTTTCTTAAATTACGCGATTATAAAATCCATCATTTGAAAACTACAATCCAGGTTATAAGTACGTGAGTGGTGTATGATTCTACCACTAGATTGCTAATATTTGTTGGTTTAATATTTTAATTTTTTATACACATTCATCGATAAAGACGAAAAAATAATTTCTCAAGTCTTGGTGTAATTTTTGTGTGTGTCTATTGATTTCTGATTGGTGAACTTCATAGACTAAGTCGATCTATTTGCTTCTATCTAAAAATAATTACATATTTAATAGTAATCACACAGACGTAGGTAGAACAACTATACAGAGATAAGATCGACTTACAAACTTACACTTTGCAAAGGTGCAAAATTTTTTATGAGTTTCTTTTAACTTTTTCCACCAGTGTGAAAATTAAAATAAACTAAAAAATGAAAGCACAAATGAAATAAATGAACCACCTAGGATTTCAAATATATTATGATGAAGTACTATTTTTATGAGTATCGATGTTTTTTTAAAATAATTGATTTACTGATCGAATTGAACCAACTATTCAATTTTTTAAAATAAAGTCGAAAGTTTAATTTTATATAAATTTATAATTGTACTAATAATTTTTAAAATTTATAAAAATAAATAAATAAAATGAAGAATCGTACCAAATATATTGAAAGATATTTTAAAAAAAATATAGTTTAATTTAAAATATAATCTACATTTGAATGAATTGTGGGTGGTAAATTTCATGCATTTGTTTATGTGTATTAATAACCATATAATATATTATATCTACCGAAGTTAAATGTGAAAGAAGTGGAAAATAAAATAAAAATGTGATATAAGAGAGAGTTGATTACATGGTAAGAACTCTTCACTTCCAACCTTAAGGTTGTGAGTTTGAGTCCCCAACAAAGCATAATATGAAAGCTGCTAGGGAGGGGTTAAAAAAATTTAGATGGAGGGGTGGGGGTTTGAGGGGGACGGGGGATAACAGGGAAATTAAACTAATAATAATAAATTTTTTCCTATTTAATAGATTTAAGAACAAAATAATTTTTTGTATATGTAAAATATAGTCATTAGTGACGAAATTAGATTTTGTTCAACTACGAAATACATATAACTTTAGAGACAATTGATGTCGTCACTGACAGAAGTAAAATAATAGCGATGATATAATTTTATCGGTAGTGATAACCTTTTTAGAAACAAAACATATTATTAACTAAAAAAAACATAATTTTATGACAAATAAATTTGTCACAAATGCTTAAGCATTTGGGGACGTTTTTTCTTTTTGTAGTTAATATAATACTTTTAGCGACAAAGCACTAAATCGTCTTTATATACTTTTAGAGACACATATAGTGATGATTGATTGACGAATTATTTTTCGTCTCACAAGATTTTTAGTAACAAAATATGATTTATAAATGACGAAATTATTTGTCCCTGTTAATCGAATTTGTTGTAGTGCTAGTTGAGGTACCTGAGGGGGAAAAACCCAATAAGTTTAGAGATCTGTTTATGTATTTGACCTAATTAAAAATACTATCATAAATATCGACAAAACAATATTAAAGGGTGTTAGTGTCACTATTTGTTAATCAAATTCAAAAATAAAATTATCATTATCACATTTATTAAGTTTGATTTCAAGTAAAAATATAAACAGCTAAATAGAAATGTTGACCTAATTATTTTCTGATGATCCTAATGAAACACAAAAATATGACAATATTTCATACGCTACGCTCTACAGAGTGATTCCCGATAAATTTTGACGGAATTTTTATTTTATGTAGTACATGGTTAGTAAACATAATTTGTAATCAAATTTTAATATTTGAAACTTTAAATAGATTTTGAATTTGGACTCTTGTTATTTTTAATACTTTATTTTTTAAAAATAAATTAATTTTATTTGGCCCATAGGCAGACTCTCTTCATATTTTTCAAACCTAATAAATCAACATACTTATTCAGGTCGGACTAAGAAACTTTTTTCTTAAATGTACTCCAAAATTTTTAGCACAACTCTATCAAATCACGAGTTAAGCCAGATCAATCCAATGAACCTAATCTATATTGACGGCTCTAAATACTATTACAAACTATTATTACGTTGTCCTAACATCAAGAAAACTTTATTAAGTACAACCTCTTATTAAATAACAACTAAAGGCATTGCAACACTCGATCAGGTCCCTTGTTGATGAGTATGAACTATGTTATTCTCTAAAATGGCTTTATACTTTTGAATAATCTTGATTGCAAAAACTATGTTGTTTCTTGTCAATGAGTTATTAACATGCCATTGGTTGAGGACCGTTGTCCTTGCTGTCGTGCCCACCTACTACAGTAGTTCCTGCGGCTTTACAATTGCACTCCATTGACTTGTCTTCTAATGACGAAAGTTCAGAGGACCAGGTCCATTTACTACATATTGTTTTTGTATAGTTTGTTAAATCATTAAAATTCCAAAATACAATTTACTATCTCCGTCCACTTTTAATTGTTATAGTTTTTTTTTAAAGTCAAACGATAATAACTTTGACTAACATTTTACGATATAATTTTTTTAATCATATTGATATGCAAAATTTGGATGTATAGTACTTTTTGTATAGTTTTTTAATATCTAAATTTTTTGTTCAAAATATCAAATTATTGTAATCTAATCAAACTTTGAAAATTAGTCAAAATAACTTTCGAAAAACGCAATATAACAATTAAAAGTGGACAGAGAAAATAGTTGTTATTAGATCATATCCAATCCAACTTATGAATCCATGCATGACGTTGTCGTAATTTCAAAAAGACATGAAATATTAATTAGAAGTGTATATTGAGAGGATCTCAGCATGTTTCTACACTCAGAGAGATGATAAGTCTAAACACTTCCATACATAAGTCATAGAAATGGTAATAGAAGACTAATATTCAGTGTCGTTTGGTTGTAATAAGTTATCCCAAGATAAGTTATTCCTAGGTTAGCTATTTTAGGATAACTTATCCCATCACTATGATATAAATGGTGGGATAAGTTATCCAAAACATATGACAACCAAACACGATACAAAAACTTTATCCCATCACTATTTACTTATCCCATCATTATTTATTTCGTTTGTTTTATATAAGTGGATAACCATACTACATTATAACATGTTGTTCTTAACATGCTCACATCATTGATGCATAGAATGAAAATCATGCTTACAGACATTAGAGGATACCAACAAGCCACTTAGGTTCATAGACTACAATAATATCACCTATTTCAAAGAGAAGCATAGTATGCTAAGTGGCATTATTAGTGCAAATTTTGTTTCAGAAATATTTTATGTTTGAGATGGTAGCAAGAAAGGATAACACGAATATACATAATCACTTAATTTGCAATTTTCATTTAATAACTCCATTTAAGGAATTGCCTATCTTTAAGGGACGCTGTAACAATCCGAATTCCTCACTATATTAATAAGAGAACTAGAACACTACTACAACTTTAAGATCATGATTGCAATAATGAACTACGGAATTACAACGGAAATAATGAAATAACAAGTAACCAAGATAAAACTAAGAAGGTAGATGAGAAGCTTAGACACTAGAATTGGAGATGAGAAACATAGAACAACCTTTACACATAATTCACAATACCTCTGATAGTTATGTCATGTTCTATTTAACGATACCCTTAGTGTGGATCCCAAATTTACTTTTGCGAAGGTCTGACCTTATTGCTTGTATTAGGCCTACTTGTCTCAATCAATATCTATTCGTGTGATATATTTGTTAGAATCGTTATTGGGCTAGGTCTGATTCATAACCGACACAACTGACCTATATATCTTTTTTGAGAAAACAGAACATCAAAGTAACAATTTGAAAGAGATAAATACAATATACAGTAAAACCTCTATAAATTAATATAGTTGGGACCATGAAATTTTATTATTTTATAGAGATATTATTTAATCGATAAATTAATATTTATTAATTTAAAGAATGATTTGAGATTTAATGAAGGTTAATTTTAAATATATAAAAATCATTGTATCTTACTAATTTATGTCTCATATTTATTGATTTCATATAAAAATAATATTATACATAAAGCACCACAAATACATCAAAATTATTGTATCTTACTAATTTCAATCTTGTAATGTTGGGATAATAAGAGTTTTCTGATATACTATCGAACAGATTTTATCGTGGGATATTACAAGACTATGAAGTGGGACAAACTGATTTAGTAAAGATTAATGTTTTGGATGATGTTAATTTTGCAATCCATGTTTGACAAAAAATGTTCGGCAAGAGATAATAACAAATTATTTTCGAATCTGTAAAATTCATTCGGGGATGCAATCTCAGAGAATTTGAATGAACTTACTTGTGAAAACATCATTAATTAACTTGAGGTCATTGATTAAAGATCTCGGTTACCACAATAAAATGGATGTCAATAACCTGTTGGCCGATTCTCCGGGTGAAAGTGAAATATGTTAAGAGGTCCAAAACATAGAAGAAATTGTGAATACCGAAATAAAATAATGTTGATGATGAAGTTGAAGATGATACTATACCTTTGGAAATAATTACGCGTAAGGGAACACTTGTCGCCTCTAGAAATCTTTAGAATTTATGATACAGTTTGAAATGACAACAGCGGTGCTCTTAGATGCAATAAGAAAAGTTAGAGATGAGTTTTAACTAGATTTAAATTTTAAGAAAAACAAAACACAATAGAGTCATATTTTACTAAATTGTCTTAGATATATTTGTACTTTTAAAGAATTAATAATTTATGATTTTAATGGGACCATATATTTATATAAGGATCTTCTTAAAATATATTATCTTATCGAAATTGATAATTTTTTCCATTCCCAAGTCGGGACCAAAGAAATTTTTTTTTAGAGAAATTATTAATTTACCGAATATTAATTTATAGAGGTTTTACTATAAAACTTAAACAACTTGTATCATATTCCTTTCTAAAATTCTATGAAATTATATTAGCTTTCTAAGTTCCACTCAGCCTTTAAATCCTTTTTTTAGTCAAATATGGTCATCTGGACAGTTGTTCCAAAATAAAAGCCCATCAATGTCTAGGACGGGTCCAAACGGTGCCAAGCCCAAACGAAACAAAAAATATAAAATGTAATTCTATCAAAAAGTTGAAAACAATTAAACCATGGCTGCACTAGCAGTAAATCAAAAGTTAAACAACATTACTCTCTTTTCTCAATTTATATTACTTATTTTTTTAATGAGGAATTTTCGCATATAGCCACTCAAAATTAACCTAATTATGATGTACAACTATAATTTGCTAATTACGATTCGTAGCTACATGTTATAGGGAGGAGAGTGGCGAGCGAGACTGGGAGAGGGAGGAGATAGGCGAGCGAGAGAGGGCAAAGAGTGGGAAAGAGGTTAATTGTATATGTATATCGGTTAGATAATTGTATATTATACATATGTATTTATAATATTCTGGCGAGAGATTGATAAAGGGAGGAGAGAAGCGAGCGACATTGGGAGAGGGAGGATAGAGGCGAGCGAGAGAGGACAATAATTCTCGTTTGTATAATTCGCATGTACGTTTGTATAATTTACGTGTTTTTGTATAATTGGGTGATACAAAGTTTGTAATTATTCAAATATAATAAAACTCGAAATAATGAATTGATACAAACATGAAAATATGAACTTTAAACAATTATACAGGATATATTATACAAATTACATTATATAAGTTATATCATACAAAATCCAAAAACTACACATTTATACAAACTTTCAAAAGTTATACCAAAAATATTGAATGTATATGATGACAAAACTGAAAAATCAAAGGAAATCATCGTCATATACAAATACAAATAATCGTATACAAATACAAATCAAACAAAAAATTGTTACCTGCGAATTATACAAATGTGGCGAATTATACATACACAAATGTGACTAATTATACAAACTCGAAGGCATCTTACGTAGTTAGTGTATAATGTTAGTCGCGAGTCGTAATTATAGCAAACTCTAGCTATGATGAGTAATTAATAGTATAATTTTGCTTAACCGCGTAATTTTCTCATTAATCCATCTAAAAAGAATGACAAATTTATACATTAAGTAATAATTTAACTTTAAAATGCCAATTTTACCACTATTGAAGTGATTTATAGTAATATTTATCACTTATTTTATATTACAATTTTAAAAAAAAAGATATTTTCTTAAACTCTGCGTCAAGCCAAAATAACTCATATTAAGTGAGACGAATGGAGGAATATTTTTGTAGAGATATATCTCGGAAAATGGACCACAAAGAGTATCAGGATATTTCATATCATGATTATACTTGCTACGAACAAGTAAGGATCTTTATTCAGTATTTCATAACTTTCTTTGCTTTGCTTTTAGTGTTCCTTTGCTTTACCTTTTTTTTTATATGTATATATATATTTATTAGAAAGAAATACTTATTTTTGCATTTGTTGCACTTATCATGAAAATCTTTAGAAGGTTTTAATAAGACGTCAATTGTCAAAGTTCAAAGATAAAGTACCTAAGAAGGCACGAACATGCATTAATTTATACATGAGAAATTTGCGTATATCAATGGCTTAAGTCACCCAACTAGTTTAAAAACCATAAATTAAGGATCCTTTGGTCATAAATATATTTAGAAAAAACTTGGGAAAATTTAGGAAATGGAGCTGGGTCATATAACTTGGAAAATATCCCAAGTTTCAAAATACTAGAAAAAATTAGTATAAGGATCAAAGTTCAAATATTTGGCGATATTTAAAAAATAAAAAATTACTTTGAACTTTTATATTTTATAAAAACATACCCATCATTTATTAATTTCAATTAATATTTATCTACCTCCTCCGAAAAAGTTTGAGTTATAATTTGAGTTAAAAGTTTGAGAAAAAAAGAACAATATTGTCTTTAATGAGTTATAATTCAAACTGAATTAATGATAAGTTTGAATATACGATTAATGTATTGATCATGCCCATATTGTTATTTGTTGTTCTTGAATGTTATCAATTATGTTATAAATTTTTGTAACGGGACATGTTCATTATAAAATGATAATAAAAAACAATTAGTATTTTTAATAATTTTAGAACTTATGAATATTAATCTTATTTTTTAAAAATAGTCAAATATTCTTGGAAAATTTTGTGGCAAAACGCATGGTGAAACTTCACCCAAAAATATTTAGGAATTTGTGGTCCAACGCTGGCTAGGTGTGCAATATATATTTTGCAGTAAAGTCGTTACTACAACCTAATATATTTAGACCCGATTCCTATGAGTTTTGCTATCTTGCGTGATTATGTTTCTGTATATAGTATAATTTTTTTTTAAATTTAAATTAGAAATTTATGATCAAACGCTAGCCAAATGTGTAATATATATTTTGCAATAAAATCGTTACAACCTACTATTTTAAACATCATTCCTATAAGTTATGCTATTTTGTGTGATTATGTTTTTCTCTAATATAGTATTACTTTTTCTTGCTTATAATTAAGAATTTGTGGTAAAACGCTAGCTAAATGTGCAATATATATTTTACAGTGAAATCGTTACTACAACCTACTATTTTAGACGTAATCCTATAAGTTATGTTATTTTGCGTGATTATGTTTTTCTCTAATATAGTATGACTTTTTCTTGCTTAAAATTAAGCATTTGTGGTCAAACGATAGCTAAATGTGCAATATATATTTTACAGTAAAATCGTTACTACAATCTATTATTTTAGACATAATTCCTATATGGTATGCTATTTTGCGTGATTATGTTTTTCCCTAATATTATATTACATTTTTTTGCTTAAAATTAAGAATTTGTGGTCAAACGCTAGCTAAATGTGCAATATATATTTTACAGTGAAATCGTTACTACAAACTACTATTTTAGACATGATTCCTATAAGGTTGCTATTTTGCGTGATTAAGTTTTTCTTTAATATATTATTACTTTTTCTTGCTTAAAATTAAGAATTTGAGGTCAAATACTAGCTAAATGTGCGATATATATTTTGCAGTAAAATCGTTATGACAACCTACTATTTTAGACATGATTTCTATAAATTATGCTATTTTGTGTGAATATGTTTTTCTCTAATATAGTATTACTTTTTCTTGCTTAAAATTAAGAAATTGTGGTCAAACGCTAGCTAAATGTGCAATATATATTTTGCAGTAAAATCGTTACTACCACCTACTATTTTAGACATGATTCCTATAAGTTATGTTATTTTGCGTGATTATGTTTTTCTCTAATATAGTGCTTTCTTCGTTTAAAAAAGAATGACCTCCTTTCCTTTTTAGTCTGTTTCAAAAAGGATGACCTCTTTCTTTTTCGGGAAAATTGTATATAATGGCAAACTAATAAATCAAATTAAATGTTAATCACACTTTAATTTAATTGTACCCTGTAGCAAACTGTTTGCCAGTCACTTCTCTCCCTCAAACTCTCGCTCGCCACTCTCCCTCTCTCGCTCTATCTCTCTCTCTCTCTCTCTCACTTTTGTACAAACACAAGTGTTTAAAATGTATTTCTGTTTGTATAAAGCGAGAAAAAATTGTAGATATACATATATTTTTGTTTTCCTCTCTCAGATCTCGCTCGCCACCCTCGCCTCTACGCTTATACAAACAGAAACGAAATGTATAAATTGTGTTTCTATTTGTATAAAGTGAGAGAAAATTATATATACACTTGCAAAAACAATATCGTTGTCCTATACACTTATAATTATACAATACAAAAATTTCCCTACCCAATTTTCTTTTGTCTTTCTCTCTTTCTCGTTTTATATATATACAAATTATATAATTGATTTGTATACAACTGTTTTCTTTTGTATATGTATAGCGAAATTATACAATTGATTTCTTTGTATATGTGTAGCGAATTATACATATTTATGTTTGCTATGGAGCGCAATTATGAAAACTTTGATATAACATACAAATATGAATTTTGTGTTTGCTATATGTGAAAGTTGCTCTTTTTTTTTGTAATAATTTTCCACGTGGCATGTTCATAAGCAACAAGATTAAAGGACAATCTTTTACATTTGACATAACTTTAATTCAGGACCACATGATCAAAAGTTTTCTTTATTTTCTTAAACTCCGTGACAAGTCAAATTAGACCATTTTTTGTGAAACTGAGAGAGTATTACTTTTCTTGCTTAAATTTAAGAATTTGTGGTCGGGATGTTACCCGTACACCACGTACAATATCCAAAAGTAAAGACATAATAAAACTATAGAGGTGACATGATCATCAAAATATAAGGACTCACCAAGTCTTCGAATCCTTAAGCAATCACAACTAGCAACGAGCGGAGGGAGAGGAAACATCACACCCTACTTTAGTGAAACAATGTAGGCACAAGTATGCATTAGTACATAAAATGTACTAAGTATGAAAAATATGAATAGCAACATGAAACATGATCATAAAGAGACATAATAAAAAAATATATATGCATGATCAAGATAAACATAGTAAAAACCTTTAAAGAAGAATCATAAATCTTAAACATGGTCAATGCAACTTAAATCATAAGGAAAGATTCATAATACTTTTGGATACAACTTAGTTCATTTTGTGGGATATTAGTTTTAACTCACAATAGACCATGTGAGCTATATCATGAATCTCGATGTAATTCCCTATAGACAAAGGACTGTCACTTGTTAAGGTAGAACCGTGTATAATATGATATGTGATGGATGAATCCACTAGATAGGCCATGTAAGACAATCATACAGGCATGTAGTTTGAAACTAGAGGTTGCTACTAGAGACTCTTATTTAAGCTTCGCCTCGAAGTTCTCTTGGTGCTAAGTTAAATTTGAACTCAATAGTCATTTTCAAAAACGCATCTTCACGCATAGAAAAACACCACTATGTTACTATTCAAAGCTTAAAACACCATAGAGTGGCTCATTAAATCTTGAATTAAGCATATGTGAGAAAATCTTTCATAATCACCATTATTCCTTAATATCTAATAAGATCCTTTCACAATTTTACTAATATTCATCTCAAAGCAACCTAGATCATAAAACCTTTATTTTCATAAATCATGCATAAGTTCATAAAAATATCATTCGTAGAATCATAATTTTTCTATAAATTCATGTAAATTAGGGTTCATAATCAAAATCATGATCAATGTATGAGTTCATGTGATTCAATTGAAAAGCATGTAACTGAGTCAAAATGTCACGATCTAGACCGTCGTGATTGGCACCCACACTAATCCTCCGGTGAGAAAACCATTGCTACAATTCAAACCAAGCAACTAAACCAAAAACTTAGGCATTTAAAATTACGGAAGCAAGTTAAATACTAAAGAAAAAAGTAGAGTTCTCATAAATTCAAACAAAAGTCTAACAATAAAATTAACATTTCAAAAGTAATTCATTACAACAATATAATCACATGCATATACCGAACATATACAATATTATCAATATTTATGAACAATGTTCATTTTCACAATTCTCAAGATACACAATTATTTCAAGTAGTTGATCCTCTCATGGAACTCAAACCCAAACTGTTAGCATATCAGAACGTTAGTACTCGATCCAATAGTTATGCCGGAATGTGGCAACCGATCACATATTTATGTCGAAACGTGGAAACTGACCAGTTAGTTATGCCGGAATGTGGCAACCGATCCCTTCAAAGCACCACAATCACAATTACAAGTATATTCTCAAGATCATACAATTAAGAAATGATTCATGGCATATAATTATTCGTCTATCTCATTTATAACAAGTGTGATCAATAATGCAACATTCGCATACATACATGTATCATAATGAAGAAAGAAGAAACATACATCACACAATCATAGAATCACAACCATCACGTACCTCGAAACAAGCTTGAAACTCTAAGAATATAGATCCTTCCCTTTTTGGATTCGTTCCACTTGCTCTTGGTCTACAAACAATCAATATAATATGGGACTCAATAAACAATCACTAATTACCCGGGTCACCAACAATTTTAACAACTCTAGATCATACACATGATCCCAATTATCCATATTAGGATTATTTCAACCATAATTCTTAAATCAAAACTCTTCCCCGTCGATAATAACCCAAGAAAATAGGTTTTACGGATCGAAAAACGGATTCAGAGAGTGAAACTTAGCTTTAACCCTCAAGAATGGTGGAAAACAGTCAAGAGTCGCCTGGGGTGGGGTTCCTTCCTTAGCTCTACAAAATTTAAAAGTGCAGAATCAAGTCTTTAAAGGGTTTATTTACCACTTAAGTCGCGTCTGGCCCGCCACAATGACCCTTACCCCGCTACAGCGACCCTCCAAAGCGATAAAACCCAATGCCAAAGCGTCTTGCACAAAACACTGAAATATTTTAATAATTCCAAGACCCCCATTTCACAAGACACCTCTAACCAACAACACTCAGAAAATCTCCTTCACTCTAAGATTGATTCCGAGAGTTCTACTCGGCCGAATTTGATTCCATAAAGTCATACGAATTCCTTAACAAGTTATCTATCCCCTCATGTAATCAAAATAATAAATAAATCACCCGATTGATACTAGATTTTCCTACACCTTAATGTCTCTGTTTCGGCCAAATCTGGACTAGATTGAAAAAATTCCAAATATTATGAAAAAATTTTCCTATCCAAAATTTTTATCCATTGACTTTTCTATAATGATGAAACCCGATAGTTACACAAAACAATCATAATAATATAAAAATCAGACAATTAAATCAACATAATTAGAACCCATGAAGAATTGAATGAAAACCTAATCAAATGAATTGACATTGAATATGAGGTTTGGAAAAATCTTTGAGACTAAATGGGTGAATGAAGCTCATTGATTAAGCCCTTCATATATTATCTTGAAGCTCAAAATAATGATGAAAAATAAGATTTAATTGGGAAACCTTATCATCTTCTTCCTTGATCTAGAGATAAGAGGATTTCAAGGATTGTCTGTGAATGAAAGGGAATTGGTAGATTTCAGGAGTAAAATCAGTTAGAAGTTCTCTATAGGTTAAAAGTGAAAGTTAAGAAGGGTAGGGGATACAGTTAGAGTTATCAAAGAATAAATAAGAAAAGTACAAAATGTAAAAGAACACCAGGTGTTTATAGTGGAACAAATATGGTACCTAGTCCAGTCTTGTTAGGTTTCAAGCGTTTCCTTTAGAGTTTGAGGAGAACTTAGGTGATACAGTGATTTGAACCTAAACTCTATATCCGATCTATCATGTTGACACAACATCTACTTATATAACCTACACTCAGAATCTTTCTTTCTCTCTTCATTTTTAGTTGCTCACTCAAATTTGTACAAAGCTTTATGAAAGATGAAAAAATATTACAATATAAGTTCAATGAAATTGCACACTTTCAGTTGTAGAGAAGGGACATAATTTATAAGTTGAGTAATATGACGAGTTCAACTCTAATAGGAAAACCCAAGAGAGTTTTCTTCAATAAAAGATTTGTAATGATTCCTTGATTGAGAGTATCTTTTCATGATTGAGGATAGCAACATCTAGTCTACCAAAAGAGAGTTGTATTTTCCTTCAATATGCTGGTGTAAATCTAGGCTTATAACTTGAGATCACATTGTGATCTTCCTTGATCTTCTTCTTGTTGTATTGCTCATAATCTTATGTCATCTTGGTTGATTGAGTTTGTCTTTTTCTTTGGCTTCATACGAATTGATCTGATATCTAGTTAGATTAATATGATTGAGTTAATTGTTAAGCTTAATTTGATTGAATCAATATCCTTCTTAAATGATGTTGCTGATCAATGTCACAGATTCTATGCTCCTCAATTTCACTCTTTGATTAAGATCCACCAATGTCAGATCTGTCTTGAATCAAACTTGATTTGATTCCTTGAATCACTTGATTTGCTTCTCTTAGTTTAATTGCATTTGTATGAGTGAAATATGTTTTTCCTTTTTGGCTTCCATCATATTGATTTGAATGAATTAATTTTCTTGTTAGATTGATATGAGTGAATCAATCTTCTCCTTAGGTGATGGTTATTGATTTGATGTTTGATGTATCAATCTTCAAGATTTTATGTATTTAACATTATACAATAGTCCTGGTTTCCTGTGACACAAGGTAGTTTGTCATTATGCAAAATATTATACGTTAACAATCTTTTTTTTATATAATGACAATTTACTGTACGATTTAGTTTAACTTCTCTGTTTATCGATTTTCTGACTCTCCATTTATGTATGCCTCCCCCTTTATCAATACGCTCCCCCTTACTATGTGTTTTCAGTATAATTATCTGAATTCTCCCCTTTGACGTAATAAAAAGAGAAAACAAAATAGACAAGAATAGCAAACAACTAGACAAGTAATAGCATAAGCACATAAATAGACAAAATAAAATTTCAGAGATTATAAAAGGAACAAAAATTCAAGCAAATAAGCACCAAAAGTAAATGAGTTAAATTAATTGTTGTGCACGATAATCCCAAAACACTTTTGAAGGAATTTTTTTTTTCTTAAAGCAATTTTTTTAAAGATATAACCTAATTAATTTTTAGAATCAACAAACTCAAGCAAGAAATCACCAATTTCAATCGATCACAAATAAAATGATGCTTGATATCTATATGATTTGCCCTAGAATGATGCACAATACACAGGAAATTGGAACACCTTCACAAGATAAATTATAATCTAAGAGTTGATGCATCATTCAAAGTAGTCAAGCACCATAGCTTCCAATTGCAAGATATTCAGGTTTAATAGTTGAAAGGGCCACAGAGGTCCGCTTTTTCTATGCCAGAAAATGAGGAATTTTCTCAAAAATTAACATGTACCACTGATGCTTTTTCTGTCAGTTTTATCTTCTGAAAAGTCAGCATCTAACTAACCAATTAAATCAAAATTATCAGGAAAAAAATATTATAAACACATTTCAAGTGTCCCAATAAAATAACGGATGAACCACTTTACTTTTATGAGATAAGATTCTCTTGGTGCAGATTGAAACCTTGCGCATTTGCAGGCGCTAAACATTATGTCTGACTGGATCGCCGTGAGATAAGGAGTGAGCCAATAATTCCATGATAAAAAAAATTTATCGACTTCTTTGTCTGCTATGTCCGTATCCAGGCATGTGGAAGGACTCATTGGAGTCCCAAAAGCTTTACTTGACTGACAAAGATGAAAGAGATTTTTTCCATAAGACTCATTTTAAAATTTTCTTTTATATGATTCGCAAAATTCTCACATTGAGATGGATTAGGATTTTCAAATATTATATTATCAACATAAATTTGAACAATGAGAATGTTGGAATCAAACTCTTGAGTAAAAAAACTTTATTATTTTGCCCGATTAAAAATTATTATTGATAAGAAAAGTGCTCAATCTTTCATATCAAAATTTTGGAGTTTGTTTAAGACCGTATAGAGCTTTGGATAATTTGAAAACATAGTAGGAACAAGAAGAGTGTTTGAAATCGAGAGATTGTTTAACAAAAACTTCTTTTATAAAACCATTTAAAAGGATGCTTTTAACATCTATTTGAAAAAGTTTGAAACACTTAAAAGAGACATGCTAGATGAATTTAGATAGATTCTAACCTCGAGACGGGAGTAAAAGTTTCATCATAGTCAATTTCTTTTTTCACCAACCTCGCTTTGTTTCTGACCACTTTACCATCTTCGTTTAGCTTGTTACGAAACACCCGTTTGATTCTTATTATTAAGCAATCCTTTGTTCTTTTGATAAGAGTCCATTCATGATTTCTTTCAAACTGGTAGTGTTCTTCTTTTCTTGCTTGTATTCATTCCCCCAATGCCCCGTTTATTCGTTTGGATTCCATTTGAGATACAGGAATTAAGAATTTAGTTCCTAGGTTGCAACAATTTGTAATCTGAACCGTGATTCTTTGCAGTAAATACATTGTAGTGGAAATCGTGTGAGACAGATGAAAATTTTTTCCATTCTAGAGCAAGGAGGTTTCTATTTAAACATTTTGTGTTCTTTATTTTAGGTCGTACTTCTGATTTTGGCTATGAATTTAGCTTACCTATCGATGGGAATTAGGATGTTATAAGCAGGTGTGCTAATATCAATTTAGATTTGAATCATGACACAATTCAAACTAAAAAAATACAAATTGAAACACAACTTCATTCTTTAAACTTAAATTGAGAATATTTTTTTAAAATAAAAATCTATGTAAAATAGAAGAGTCACGTGAAAAATTCAAGGTCTAGTCAGCATTGAGGTATATTTCTCAAATTAATAAGTAATAGTTTAGGTGTATATTTTACACTCTCAATAATTTTAGTATGATTTATTTTTTTTAAAAAAGAAATAGTTTGGGTGTATTTTTCACAGTAACTAAAAAAATATATCAACAAAAAGGATGGAATGTGAATGAAAATTTTGGATCAAATATTTCTCACTACAACAAAAATGATCTTTAGTGGCACTTAAATAAGAGTAATAAAATGCCGCTAAATATATATATTTTTAATGACAATTAACACTTTTTGAAAATGTCACTAAAGCCTATAGCGACATTCGATTCAATGATGATTAGCTAGTGATGGTTAAGACTGACAGCGGAACCGGTAATTATCGGTTACCGCTCCAATCCGGTTCTGGTTCGGTACCGATTAGTCCCGGTATAGACTGGTTCGGTCCGGTTCCGGGACAGGTAATGGGACGGAAACCGGGATTTACCGGTCTGGTCAAATTTTTTTATTTTTTTTTTAAAAAAACTATCCGTTTCTAGCCGTTGGGTAACGGCTAGTGGGCCCCTTCAATGGCTATTTGACCCAATTTTCAGCCACTTACACCCCCTATCCCCCCTAACTTTTTTAATACCCCAAAGTTTTAAAAATTACACTTTAATCCATTTTTTACTTATAAATACCCCTAAATTTCATTCTTTTAAATCATAAAATCATCTATTCATCTTCTATTCTCTCAACTCTCTACTCTCTAATCTCTAATTCTCTAATATATAATA
Source organism: Solanum lycopersicoides (assembly GCA_022817965.1). NCBI lineage: Eukaryota > Viridiplantae > Streptophyta > Magnoliopsida > Solanales > Solanaceae > Solanum > Solanum lycopersicoides. The sequence continues at coordinate 63,654,084 of CM040628.1, read as the reverse complement.
TCTTAAATTCCGGTGTTGCCTTATTTGGTCTTTGGAAATTGGATTTGGAGCTTCAAAATTCAACTTTCAACTTTCCACGTTCGGCTTTCGACGGTCATACACGTCTACTTTTTTAAGTAGACGTTCGGTACATTCGTTCCAACTTTTATTTTACATTTCATTTATATTTAAATAATTATTTATTTATTTTGTGATTTATTATTTGCATTATATTTTTCGTATTATATATAATCTCACGTTTAATATTTTAATATGGATTCCGATAAAAATATTGTTCAAAAAGAAAAGGGTAAAAAAAGTGCAATTGAGCGAGTTAAAAATATGTGTAACTTTACATCCTCCGATAATGAAAAAACCGGTAGTTCTTCTAGATCAAAAACTAAAAAAAATCTATTATATTAAGAATAAATACGGATGATTATACGCATGTTGATGATACGGTTTTTAATGTTGATAGTAATTCAGGATTAGATCCTTATCATGAATATTTACAACGTCGCTTTGGTAATTTTGATGAGGATTTGCCACGAGATAGTGATAATGATATTGATGATTATACTGATACGCCTACTTTTGATGATGATGATGATGAAACTGAGTCACCTACGACTACTAATACTCCCAGTCCCGCTCCCTTTCGTTGTCCTGCCCCTGTTTCCCCCGTACATCCTAGGCCTAAGGTAGAACGTGCTAAAAAATCGGTTGTTTGGCAATTTATGACACAAACGAAGATAAAACACAAGCTATTTGTAATAAATGTAAACATAGATTAAATCATAAAACTGTTGGTAAATCTGGCGGAACGGGACATTTGAGTAGTCATTTAATGTCTTGTTGTAAAAATGAAATTTTGCATGCTAAAACGATAGCGGAAGCTAAAAAAAAATGGTACCCCCCTTCCTGAAAATGTAGGAGTAGGCGGCTCTAACATGGTACAAACACAATGAAATCCGTCTAATGTTTCTGGCTCTAGTTTACCACTTTCATATAGTAGAAAAAAGATCTTGAAGAACTAGCTAAAATGATATGTGTTATGGGTTTGCCATTTAGTTTTGCTGAAAATCCCGATTTTATACATTATATTCAAATTGTATATAATTCAAATTTTAAAGATTTTGCTAGAAATACAATAAAAAAGGTTGTATTTGATTATCATGCATAATATTTTCAATATCTTCGTTGTTTATTTTATTATAATACTTGTAAAATAGCTATTACTTCTGATATGGGTCGTAGTGTAAACGGTAACGATTATTTGACTGTTACTGCACATTGAATTGATGAAAATTGGTATATGCAAAAAAGAATTTTAGGTTATAAATGTTGTCAAATGCAAAAAACCGGTAGTTATATTGCTCAAACTATTTTAGATATTTTACAAAGCTATGGAATATGTGATAAAATAAGTAGTATAACCTGAGATAATGCTTCAAGTAATAATGTTGTTGTTGAATATTTAAAACCTACTCTTTGTCCTTTCTATGGTGATAATTATCATATTAGGTGTACTGCACATATATACAATTTGATGGTTAGAGATGGTGTATATATGTATGATAACGAATGTACGAAAGTTGAAAATGCATGTCATTTTATATTTAAATGTCAAGTTAAGTCTAGGCGTAAAGATTTTCAAAATCGTTGTTTTGAAAATAATCTTCCACCTAGAAAAATTCCAAAAACAGTGTCTACTAGATGGAATACTTTATATGAAATGCTTGTAGTCGCTTATGAATATAGAATACCCTTACAAATGGTTTGAAATGCTCATAATTCAGATATGGCATATAGACTCGATGATAGTGATTGAGTGATATAAATGAACTTATAGATTTCCTAAAAGTTTTTTACTTAACTACAAAAAGAATATATGTACTTTATAGTCCATCAATTTGTACTATTTTGCCTGATATTTGTAGGATTTCTTCTAAATTATATCAATTTAAAAATAAACCAAGATTTCAACAAACCATTGAAAAAATGATTCAAAAATTTAAAAAATATTATATTCCTATTCCTCAAAGTTATTTAACCGCGTGTTTGTTAAACCCTCATTATAAAGATGTAGGTGCATCAAAAAAGGTTGAAAAAATTTATTTTAACTTAGATATTGATAATGTATTAGAAGAAATTCCTAATTGTCAACAAGTTAAAGATAGCATAAAAATTGAAGCTAGAAAATTGTATGATTTATATAATGCTAATATAAATTTATCAAGTGAACATGAACCTCAAAGCTCTAGGAGTAGATTTGATGAAGATAATATTGATGCTTATTTATATGATTATCTTGAACTTTCTCACGATAATAGAAATAATTTTGATGCATATTTTAATCAAAATACAGAACCTACTGAAGATATTCTAGCATGGTGGAGAAATCGCGGCAAAGGATTTCCAAAATTACAACCGATAGCTCGAGATATATTAGCTATGCAAGCGTCGTCAGTAGCTTCGGAAGGCGTCTTTAGTGCACAAGGTTTCAACTTGGAGATCATAGGCATTCAGTAGCACCGATAGCTTGGAGATATCGGTATTATTTCGAATTGGATTAATGCCGAGAGAAGAAATTTGGGTCGTGAACCACAACCGACCAAATTTCAAGATGACGTTGATGAAGTAATGCAGGATTATAGTGACGACGGGATTGAAGCAATGGAAGACCTTTCTATTCAATCAATTCCCGAACATGTTACTAAAGAAATGTTGAATGATTTACGAAAGGATTTATATGGCGGCACCAACTATTAGTAAGAGTATGATAATTCGAGATTTAATTCAAACAGAACCCTTCCTAGAAGGTGGCTGTGTAGATTAAATCTTTTAATACTCTACTAATATTTTTGTCAATGTAATTGTAATATCAAATAAATATTAACAAAAAAATAGGCTATTCGCCTTAATTTGTTTTTTTATTATTGTTGTATTAAATTAAATTTTTAATATTGTCAATTTTTAATTTTATAACTTTAAAGTTTGAATTTAAAATTTTCAAACTTTAAAAGTTTGAATTTAAAATTTTCAAACTTTAAAAGTTCGAAATTTAAATTTTATAACTTTAAAGTTTGAATTTAAAATTTCCAAACTTTAAAAGTTTAAATTTAAAAATTTCAAACTTTAAAAGTTTGAAATTTAAATTTTATAACTTTAAAGTTTGAAATTTAAAATTTCCAAACTTTAACAGTTTGAATTTAAAAATTTCAAACTTTAAAAGTTTGAAATTTAAATTTTATAACTTTTAAGTTTGAATTTAAAATTTCCAAACTTTTAAAGTTTGAAATCTAAATTTTCAAACTTTTAAAGTTTAAATTTAAATTTTATAACTTTAAAGTTTGAATTTAAAAATTTTAAACTTTAAAAGTTTGAAATTTAATTTTATAACTTTAAAGTTTGAATTTAAAATTTTCAAACTTTTAAAGTTTGAATTTAAAATTTTCAAACTTTAAAAGTTTGAATTTAAAATTTCCAAACTTTAAAAGTTTGAATTTAAAATTTTCAAACTTTAAAAGTTTGAATTTAAAATTTCCAAACTTTAAAAGTTTGAATTTAAAAATTTCAAACTTTAAAAGTTTGAAATTTAAATTTTATAACTTTAAAGTTTGAAATTTAAATTTTATAACTTTAAAGTTTAAATTTAAAATTTTCAAACTTTTAAAGTTAAATTTAAATTTTATAAACTTTAAAGTTTGAAATTTAAATTTTCAAACTTCTAAATTTCAAACTTTTAAAGTTTGAAATTTAAATTTTGTAACTTTAAAGTTTGAAAATTTAAAATTTTATAACTTTAAAGTTTGAAAATTTAAAATTTTATAACTTTTAAAGTTTGAAATTTAAATTTTTAATTTTTTAGTTATTATAATAAAAATTATATTCAATTAAAAAAAAATTAAATCTTTAAGTTTTATATAATTTAAATTAATTATTTTTTTTACGTTAATACCGGTCCGGTCCGGTCCGGTATACTACCGGTTCCCTTCCGGACCGAGACGGAATAGGTATTTTTTACCGATTTACCGTTTCGATCGAGTCCCGATTCCGATTCGCACAGTGCCGGTTCCGTCCCAGTTCCGGAACTTACCGGTCCGATTCACCCGGTTCCAGTTGTTTTATCGAAAAATATACATACGTAAAGTAAAAAAAAAGAAAAGAAATGACTAAGTTTCGAAAAATCAATTAATCTTATGATTTAAGAAAAAATGACTTTTCAAATTGACAGAGTCGCCACTTAATTTTGAGAAAATTAAGAAAACTTACAATTTATTTTTTCAAAAGATTTAAAACAGATAAAAATCAATTGAAAAGGGTTCGAAGTTCAATGTACATTCCGAGAAGGTGTTAGGCCCTCGGAATGCCCGCTAACTCGTGGTTGACCGGCGATTTGACTAAATGACCTTTTAAAATATATTTTTTTTTTATATTGACTAAATAAGTAATTTTAAATTATTTATTTATTAAATAATATTACTATTCTATTTTAAATGATTAATTTAAAGGGGAGATGAACTAAAGGGAAAAATTCTAAAGGGAAATAAGTTAAAGTATTGACAAGGCTAATAAATAAACATACATACAAATATATATATAAACTAAGAAACATATATATGTAGCTAAAAATTTAATATCTATAACGATAGAAAATGGCTATCATTAGGGATTAATTAAATTAGAACCAAAATCAAATAATATGTTAGTGGCTACAATAATAAATAAAGAGTAAGTATAGAAGTGTCAAGTTTGGGCCTTTGGCCCAAATTACCAAGTCTTGAACCTGTCCTAAATCTAAAAATTTTGTCCAAAATTGATTTGGGCCCAAATTTCACCAAGGTGATTGCTGAAAACTGTTACGGCTTTTGGGCCTATCTGCTTTGGAAAATCAGCGTATACATTTGATGTATACTAATGTATACGACCTGTATACAATCCATTTTCGTGTATATTGGGATATATATGGAATGTATGCTGTCCCAGATTAAATTTTCAGCACCTGTATAATTTTTGAACATGTATATCGTACACTTTAATTATATATCAGTGTATATAACAACATATCGGTCCCTTTTGAGCCTTTTGGAAACCTGTGAATTAATTTCCAGCAGCATATTTGCTGCTTTCAACCTGCATATCATGTTTTTCAGGGGCTGGACGACTCGGAGATGCGAGGTAGATAAGTCCGTGAGGACTCGAGGAGAGTTTCATATGCAATAAAATAGAAATGAATTAGCCATGAAGTGATGAAATAAGGCACATCTTAAACACAACATAATTTATGAGTAAACAAAAATGTTTAAAGAGATCCGAGTTAAGCCGGAATATATAACTCAAAAAAAAATAAAAAATAAATAAATAAAGATCTACATCTTGAGAAAGAAATGATGCAAGAAGAAGTGATATTTACCTTTTTAAGTGCAGCGATTCCGGGATAGTACGAGCAGAGGTATGCGAAGAACTGATCCACACAATACGCAAACATAAGCCGGAACGAAGGATCCCGAAATAGAACTCTAGTTTCTAACGAACATTGGGAAATTGCTTGATTAAATTCCTATGAGTATAAGTAGGTATATATATATATATATATATATATATATATATATATATCTCCAAAATTTCCACCTCTAAATATCTGTTCTTAAGAAAATCTCTACTTAACAATATTCTCTCAATATTTTTAATGTTTTCTTATCTAAATCCGACCTCTCTTCTTTCTTTTTTCTTTCTCCTCTTTTTTTTTTTTTAGTGAAAAATAGGATGTATATATATATAGGGGAAGATTAAAGTTACTCTTTTGGAGGAAAAAAAAATGTATAGGAACGTGGGGGCAAAAATGAGAATCCCTCCATTCCCCAAATTCAAACTAAATCCCCCTAAATTCAAATTAAATCCCCCAAAATTCAAACTAAATCCCAAAATTCAAACTAAATCCCAAAATTCAAACTAAATTCCCTAAAGTTCAAACTAAATCCCAAAATTCAAACTAAATCCCCCAAAATTCAAACTAAATCCTAAAATTCAAACTAAATCCCCCAAAATTCAGATTAAATCCCCAAAATTCAAATTAAATCCCCCAAAATCCGGATGGGGAAATATATTGGGTTGCAGTAATTTGGAGGAATGGGCTGGAATTGCATTGGGCTTGGCTGAAAGTTTAAAAAAAAAAAAAGATTTCTTGGCTGAAGAAATTGAATTGGGCCTATTTAAAAAATTGAATGGGCTGGAGGGGGTAATTTAAGTTTGGTCGGCTGGAGATATGAAATGGGCTGCTGACAACTGAATTAGATTTTGGCCCAATGTTTCTCAAAGTTGAGTTAAGTTGGAAATTTAAAATGAATTAAATTTAAGAAATAGCCAAATTGTGTTACATTAGTAATTTGGCTAAACCTTAAATAAGACAAATTAATATTAATTAATTAACAAGCTTCTTAATCTTAACAAAAATAAAATAATTATTTAATCGTAAACTTAGTGATTCAAAAAATATAACTAATTTAAAAGACTACTCACTAAATTTAAAATGTTTTTGAGATTTTTTTTTTGAATAATCATAAAATATATTAATTATATACATAATTATGTAAAATATATATTATCTAAAACTTTAAGAAACGGCAAAAATTATTCAAAATAATGCAAACTTTATTATTTATTTTTTTTAAATTTACAAAACTAATTATTTTAAATTTTTTGAGAATTTAAGAAGCTCATTAATTAATTCCTACCGGGGAGGGTCAAAATTGGGTGTCAAAAGCTGTCCCTCATTTTACTTGGATTGATGCAAGAAATTCGAGGAAAATGAAATTGACTAAGCCAATTTTGACCGACCACATATTCATCTTTTAAGAAAAGGGATCTGGTACGGACTTTAGAAATTATGGCCGAGCCCTGAAAATGTGTTTCCTACATATCTCAGGCTATATGAGAATTCAGGCCACTTGTAGTTCGATAGGCTTGATTGAACGCACGATTTTGAAACAATTCCAAAGTCATCTCGATACTGAATTATGAAGGTATCGAAATGCTCGAGAATAAAATTCGAGAGCGAATGTTGGAATACAGCCGAGTTTTCAACATTGAGCTCGCCTACATATCCTTAAACCATAGGAATCAGGCTGTTTGTAGTTCGACTCAATCGATTGAAAAGGGAATCTATTATGTTAGATTACCTTTGGTTCTGGATAAGTGACAAAATTAAACGAGCATGAAAAGGCTTGTAACCTCTTAGCCATGAATGTGGTGCACTTCACACCCATAATTAAGAACTCACATGGACATAATTTCCAAAGCTCTCGGCGCATTGTCACTCAGATTAGAAACTTGCTTCTGGTAGATCAAAATTTTCAGATGCGAGACCGAAACTGACAAAACCTAAAGAAAAACCCACATGCCTTCTGATAGGGGTGTGGTTTGATTGTGGTGGAAGTCGTCCCTCTGCTCGCGTCCTAAGAGTTTGACACTCCTCTTTGGACTATGTCCCAGTTCGCTGCTAAGAAAAAGTTCCACGTTGTGCTGCATCCTTTTTGATGTCGTCCGCACCTGTGGTTTGTTTTTGGAGAATTCATCCTTTCGGATGCTCTCGACAAAGACTGAGATAAAACTCGTCAGCATAAAAACTCAATTAAAAAGGGAGACAGTGTCTTTTACCATGTCGACACTTAATTGTTCTCCTTGACATTTGACGTCAACTCAATCGGTTTGATGTAAAGTAAATGGAGCTTATGTCTTATGTATGTAATGCAATCTTCAATGTATTCTTCATTTGATGTTGAAATAAATAAAAACAGATGTAGTGCTGATATTTATCTTGATGTCGTCTTTCATTTTCTTCTTGATGTTTACTTTGTCAAAAATAAAATGATACAGTGGATGCCGATGGATGAATATTTTCTTCAGATGCACGATTCCCTTTCTGGCAGTGCATCATTTCTTGCGGGGCATGGGTATCTTCCCACGATGTATGAATATTAACTCGCGATGCATGATTTTCCGCAATGCATGAATATTAACTCGCGATGCATGATTTTTCGCAATGTATGAATATTAACTCGCGATGCATGATCTTTCGCAATGCATGAATATTGACTCGCAATGCATGATCTTCCGCAATATATGAATATTAACTCGCGATGCATGATCTTTCGCAATGCATGAATATTGACTCGCAATGCATGATCTTCTGCGGGGCATGAATATCTTCCCGCAATGCATAGATTCCGCAAGGTATGAAGTCTTCTTGCGATGCATAAATTTCAGTGAGGAATGAAACCTTCTCACGATGTATGACTTTCTTGCGGGGTATAAATATCTTCCCGCGATGCATAAATATCGCAAGGTATGAAATCTTCTTGCGATGTATAAATTTCAGCGAGGTACGAATATCTTCTCGCGGTGTCATCATTGATACCAAACGAAGATGGTGCTTCCATTGAGCAACATAGCGATCTTCTGGGTGTTTTCTAGATAATAACGATAAAATAATTCTTTCCGATAGTGTATTGTCCTGGTCGACAATAAAATAAATGACCCCTTCGGATAGTGTAGTGTGTTGATCGACAATAAACTAAATGAGCCCTCCGGGTAGTGTATTGTCTTGATCGACAATAAAATAAATGACCCCTCCGGGTAGCGTATTATCTTGATCGACAATAAAATAAATGACCCCTCCGGGTAGTGTATTGTCTTGATGGGCAACAAAATAAATAACCCCTCCGGATAGTGTATTGTCTCGTTCGACAAAAATAAATGACCCCTCCGGATAGTGTACTGTCTTGATCGACAATAAAATAAATGAACCCTCCGGGTAGTGTATTGTCTTGATGGGCAACAAAATAAATAACCCCTCCGGATGGTGTATTGTCTCGATCGACAAAAATAAATGACCCCTCCGGGTAGTGTACTGTCTTGATCGACAATAAAATAAATGACCCATCCGGGTAGTGTATAATATCATATCTGACATTATGATGCAACTGACGTCCTTTACGAAAATTATAAACTCTTCCTTGAGATTTTGTTTGATTCACCTTCGAATTCAGCTGTACGTTCTAAATTGACTGAAATAAACAAATCATATTCCCAAGACCCTATAAGCAATAAAATAATTCTTGCCTCTACAAGAACATCGTTAATTTGGGAGAGATTTCTCCTCTCTTAACTCCTCCATATTCATTGATCAGAGGAATTTGCTAATTTCTGAGCAATATTATAAGTCTGATTATGCGATGGGAAGTATTCAAACCCAATCTAGACTTGTCGATAAACCTATGTTTGAAATTTTGAGTCCATCCTCAAAATTTCTGTCCCAATTAACGGTATCGGCTTATCTTTCTACTATCGCTAAGCAAATCGTGGAATTTTGAGATCCTCTCAAAAATTCTATCCCAGTTGCAAATATCAAAATATCTTGAGTCTTGACTTGTTGAGGATTCAGAGATATCATTGCTTGTTTTTTGCATGGCAAACTCTGGTGATCTTTGCAACAAGCAAGCTAGCTCAATAATTATCCAACTGTAACGAGGTGGATGTCTCGATAATATTCCAACTGTAACGAGGTGGATGCTCGATAATATTCCAACTGTAACGAGGTGGATGCTCGATAATATTCCAACTGTAACGAGGTGGATGCTCGATAATATTCCAACTGTAACGAGGTGGATGCTCGATAATATTCCAACTGTAATGAGGTGGATGCTCGATAATATTCCAACTGTAACGAGGTGGATGCTCGATAATATTCCAACTGTAACGAGGTGGATGCTCGATAATATTCTAATATAATTCAAGAATAGGAACCTGAAATGGAAAAACAAATATATGAACCACTTATGGGGTGGATCGCCCAACAAAACTATATGTTAAAGTCTTTGATTGGCCAATCAAAACACATAATCCACTTATGGGGTGGATACCCAATAAAGTAGGAATTTTGACTGTGACATCGTTAAGAAACATGTATGCCTAAATTGCTACACGACAAACGTACTAAAAACTAAATTGACGTATATGCACGTCGCGATTATGATTCTCTCTTTAAAGACAGAATCATCGAGGTGAATAACTTAATTCATTCACATGAAGATTAAAGACACTTTTGCCTTCCATGACAAACTCAACAAATTTAAGTTTGTTGTTGACGTTTCCAATTGTTAACAAAGACTTGTAACAATTCGATAACTTTGACTATCAAGGAAATATTGCGGGTCACCAACATCTTTGTGATGTGATGAACTCGTTGTTTCCTTGCAACACTTCTAAGATAGTGTTACTTTTGATCATCTTCAGATCTGATGCCATTTTCAAATATAATTGACTTTATCAATACTATCACCTGCAAAGTTCGACACCAAACATTAGTATCGATGATGAAGTAAAGAATAAAAGTAAAGATAAAGAACTAGAATAAGTTATTTGACTTATCAAGATTAGGCTTTGATGAGTCTAATTATAACTTTGATCATGACTCGTGGCTAGTGATCATCCAACACTTTGTTTCTTAAAACTTTGAAATAATATGTCAACGTTTGTCTTCAACATTCCTGCAAAATAAGATAAAAAAAAATTGTTTAAAAATCTCTTGAGGCAACATAGAGATAAAATGAGATGGAAGGTTTTCTAAGTCTTGTTGATGAGGCCACGATGGGTGCAAATGACGCTTTTTGACACTCTTGATGTCTTTATATAGCCATTTTTATGACTTCGATGTTCCTGCATCCAAAGAAAAATTCTTAGTTTGAAAGACTGATTTGTGTTGATCTTGTCTCCACGCTCCTTCATGCGGTTGGCTTACACGATCGCCCGTCCTTTGTAAGACAGTCTTGATCTGTCTCAGTCTGAAATATATTTAACTCTAGTAACTTGCTTTATTAATTCTGAGGTTGCTCATTCTGGAATTTTGAGGCCCCTCCTCAAAACTCTGTCCCAGTTTGCCTCGATAGTATAAGACTTTTAACAACGGACATTGTTGTGTGGAATTCTTGAGATCATCTCAAAAATTTGTCCCAGTTGCACATTTCAACATGATTCTCCATAAAATATCATCTTGGAATTTTGAGATTCACCCAAAAATCTACCAGTTGCCTTTTGGTATTTCAGTGTTGACTTGTTGAAGAAGTCCATCTTCAAATGAATTTTTGAGATCCTCTCAAAAATTCTGTCCCAGTTTCCATTATAAAGTGAAAAATGGAAATCTTACTGGGTATATGACCGAGCCATTGTGGCGCCTACGTATCTCGTTGGAGCAGGAATCAGGTCAAACGTAGTTCCCCCCTCAAAGATTAACCGAAAACAAGCTGGTATTCTCATTATTCTCAGTCATTTTTCTTCTTTCTTTCAATAAATTTTGATTGGGAAAGTAATCTTTGAAAACTTTAAATGTTCAACAACTAATCAACACAAATCAATTTCGAGTACCTGACAAAGAAAAATAACTCAAACAACGAATGTGTTAGTTTGTGTAGGTAGTAGGTAATACAAGATATCACACAAAGTTATAAGCACACAAAAGTCGCTTCATTTGAAGAAAGACTAGCCCACATATATAAAAAAAATGATTAGATAGACAGAAATTTGTCTCTCTGATTTTTAGCTTTGTGAGTCAAAATGTCGACTTGAGACGGGACAAATTCGATTGATTCTTCTGATTTTTTTGACTGAGATGTAACTCTAATTCTTTGTAAGAGTTGAAAATATAAAATTTCTCAGAATGGGGACCGAACCTTGAAAGGCTGCCTACGTATCTCATAAAAGAGAATTCAGGTCCTACGTAGTTCGACCCACTTGAATCTCTTTTTTTTTTTTTTGAAATGCTGAATCTTTTTTCTGATATGCGAGAGTAATTTTTTGAAAGATAAAGTTCGAATTTCATTGGGAAACTAAAGACTCAAAGAGTATTTGGACGTACTTTCGGTAGTGACTTGATATTTATGCTTAAGGAGTTCTAGAAAATATTTTTCAAGAATCAGTAGGCTAGAACATATCCAAATGAAGCAACATAATCAGACAAACAATTATAACACATAAACAGTTATTGCGCGTTCTAAACAAATATGTGACCCTTTTGTGCCAAGGGTAGGCCTACCGATTTGAAGGATGTATATGTCATTTGAAATATCTCATTGTCCTAAAACCCAAATTTATACAAATTTATGAATAAAACTTAAATGGGGATACATAATTGGGAAAATGGGATACAAAACAATCATTCCCACACAGGGGTACAATCCTATACTATGCTTCCATGACAGTACCTTCGCTCCTGAACTTCTTGTCATCTGCGGGCGTCAATTTCTTCTACTAAAATTAACTATAATCTACTATTTACCCCATGGGACACTGATTTTTCAAACAACGTATACATCCTTCAAATTTAAACACATAAGTATGAACGTCCGTTTAGGTCGTAAACCATTTTGGACTCAAGGTGGTCTTTCTAATGGGCCCAACACGCCTTGGATGTTGGGTAATCTTAGTTCAAATGCTCCTAAATTCGGGATTTTGGCTCGGCTCTACGCTAGTTTACTAAGAGTGACTTTTGAAAAGACCGGGAACCCAAACGGACAATTTGGGCTGGAACTCGCGACAACCATTGGACGCATGACGAACCAATAAATTGTCGCTAATTCCGAAAAAGGGTGAGTATAAAAAAGTCCGGCTGCGGTTCCGCAAACCGTCCTTTAATATACTATACAATATATATCGAAAATGTCATGATATGCAATGCCAATTTATAATTTAAACAAATTAATCACATGTAAGCAATTTAATAATACAATTAGTTCAAATAGTCAAATCATTTTGGTTAGAACTTAATTATCCAACTGTAACGAGGTGTATGTCTCGATAATATTCCAACTGTAACGAGGTGGATGCTCGATAATATTCCAACTGTAACGAGGTGGATGCTCGTTAATATTCCAACTGTAACGAGGTGGATGCTCGATAATATTCCAACTGTAACGAGGTGGATGCTCGATAATATTCCAACTGTAACGAGGTGGATGCTCGATAATATTCCAACTGTAACGAGGTGGATGCTCGATAATATTCAAACTGTAACGATGTGGATGCTCGATAATATTCTAATATAATTCAACAATAGGAACCTGAAATGGAAAAACAAATATATGAACCACTTATGGGGTGGATCGCCCAACAAAACTATATGTTAAAGTCTTTGATTGGCCAATCAAAACACATAATCCACTTATAGGGTGGATACCAACAAAGTAGGAATTTTGACTGTGACATCGTTAAAAAACATGTATGCCTAAATTGCTACACGACAAACGTACTAAAAACTAAATTGACGTATATGCACGTCGCGATTATGATTCTCTCTTTAAAGACAGAATCATCGAGGTGAATAACTTAATTCATTCACATGAAGATTAAAGACACTTTTGCCTTCCATGACAAACTCAACAAATTTAAGTTTGTTGTTGACGTTTTCAATTGTTAACAAAGACTTGTAACAATTCGATAACTTTGACTATCAAGGAAATATTGCGGGTCACCAACATCTTTGTGATGTGATGAACTCGTTGTTTCCTTGCAACACTTCTAAGATAGTGTTACTTTTGATCATCTTCAGATCTGATGCCATTTTCATATATAATTGACTTTATCAATACTATCACCTGCAAAGCTCGACACCAAACATTAGTATCGATGATGAAGTAAAGAATAAAAGTAAAGATAAAGAACTAGAACAAGTTATTTGACTTATTGAGATTAGGCTTTGATGAGTCTAATTATAACTTTGATCATGACTCGTGGCTAGTGATCATCCAACACTTTGTTTCTTAAAACTTTGAAATAATATGTCAGCGTTTGTCTTCAACATTCCTGCAAAATAAGATTAAAAAAAATTGTTTAAAAATCTCTTGAGGCAACATAGAGATAAAATGAGATGGAAGGTTTTCTAAGTCTTGTTGATGAGGCCACGATGGGTGCAAATGACGCTTTTTGACACTCTTGATGTCTTTATATAGCCATTTTTGTGACTTCGATGTTCCTGCATCCAAAGAAAAATTCTTAGTTTGAAAGACTGATTTGTGTTGATCTTGTCTCCACGCTCCTTCATGCGGTTGGCTTACACGATCGCCCGTCCTTTGTAAGACAGTCTTGATCTGTCTCAGTCTGAAATATATTTAACTCTAGTAACTTGCTTTATTAATTCTGAGGTTGCTCATTCTGGAATTTTGAGGCCCCTCCTCAAAACTCTGTCCCAGTTTGCCTCGATAGTATAAGACTTTTAACAACGGACATTGTTGTGTGGAATTCTTGAGATCATCTCAAAAATTTGTCCCAGTTGCACATTTCAACATGATTCTCCATAAAATATCATCTTGGAATTTTGAGATTCACCCAAAAATCTACCAGTTGCCTTTTGGTATTTCAGTGTTGACTTGTTGAAGAAGTCCATCTTCAAATGAATTTTTGAGATCCTCTCAAAAATTCTGTCCCAGTTTCCATTATAAAGTGAAAAATGAAAATCTTACTGGGTATATGACCGAGCCATTGTGGCGCCTACGTATCTCGTTGGAGCAGGAATCAGGTCAAACGTAGTTCCCCCCTCAAAGATTAACCGAAAACAAGCTGGTATTCTCATTATTCTCAGTCATTTTTCTTCTTTCTTTCAATAAATTTTGATTGGGAAAGTAATCTTTGAAAACTTTAAATGTTCAACAACTAATCAACACAATCAATTTCGAGTACCTGACAAAGAAAAATAACTCAAACAACGAATGTGTTAGTTTGTGTAGGTAGTAGGTAATACAAGATATCACACAAAGTTATAAGCACACAAAAGTCGCTTCATTTGAAGAAAGACTAGCCCACATATATAAAAAAAATGATTAGATAGACAGAAATTTGTCTCTCTGATTTTTAGCTTTGTGAGTCAAAATGTCGACTTGAGACAGGACAAAGTCGATTGATTCTTCTGATTTTTTTGACTGAGATGTAACTCTAATTCTTTGTAAGAGTTGAAAATATAAAATTTCTCAGAATGGGGACCGAACCTTGAAAGGCTGCCTACGTATCTCATAAAAGAGAATTCAGGTCCTACGTAGTTCGACCCACTTGAATCTCTTTTTTTTTTTTTTGAAATGCTGAATCTTTTTTCTGATATGCGAGAGTAATTTTTTGAAAGATAAAGTTCGAATTTCATTGGGAAACTAAAGACTCAAAGAGTATTTGGACGTACTTTCGGTAGTGACTTGATATTTATGCTTAAGGAGTTCTAGAAAATATTTTTCAAGAATCAGTAGGCTAGAACATATCCAAATGAAGCAACATAATCAGATAAACAATTATAACACATAAACAGTTATTGCGCGTTCTAAACAAATATGTGACCCTTTTGTGCTAAAGGTAGGCCTACCGATTTGAAGGATGTATATGTCATTTGAAATATCTCATTGTCCTAAAACCCAAATTTATACAAATTTATGAATAAAACTTAAATGGGGATACATAATTGGGAAAATGGGATACAAAACAATCATTCCCACACAGGGGTACAATCTATACTATGCTTCCATGACAGTACCTTCGCTCCTGAACTTCTTGTCATCTGCGGGCGTCAATTTCTTCTACTAAAATTAACTATAATCTACTATTTACCCCATGGGACACTGATTTTTCAAACAACGTATACATCCTTCAAATTTAAACACATAAGTATGAACGTCCGTTTAGGTCGTAAACCATTTTGGACTCAAGGTGGTCTTTCTAATGGGCCCAACACGCCTTGGATGTTGGGTAATCTTAGTTCAAATGCTCCTAAATTCGGGATTTTGGCTCGGCTCTACGCTAGTTTACTAAGAGTGACTTTTGAAAAGACCGGGAACCCAAACGGACAATTTGGGCTGGAACTCGCGACAACCATTGGACGCATGACGAACCAATAAATTGTTACTAATTCCGAAAAAGGGTGAGTATAAAAAAGTCCGGCTGCGGTTCCGCAAACCGTCCTTTAATATACTATACAATATATATCGAAAATGTCATGATATGCAATGCCAGTTTATAATTTAAACAAATTAATCACATGTAAGCAATTTAATAATACAATTAGTTCAAATAGTCAAATCATTTTGGTTAGAACTTAATTATCCAACTGTAACGAGGTGGATGTCTCGATAATATTCCAACTGTAACGAGGTGGATGCTCGATAATATTCCAACTGTAACGAGGTGGATGCTCGATAATATTCCAACTGTAACGAGGTGGATGCTCGATAATATTCCAACTGTAACGAGGTGGATGCTCGATAATATTCCAACTGTAACGAGGTGGATGCTCGATAATATTCCAACTGTAACGAGGTGGATGCTCGATAATATTCCAACTGTAACGAGGTGGATGCTCGATAATATTCCAACTGTAACGAGGTGGATGCTCGATAATATTCTAATATAATTCAACAATAGGAACCTGAAATGGAAAAACAAATATATGAACCACTTATGGGGTGGATCGCCCAACAAAACTATATGTTAAAGTCTTTGATTGGCCAATCAAAACACATAATCCACTTATGGGGTGGATACCCAACAAAGTAGAAATTTTGACTGTGACATCGTTAAGAAACATGTATGCCTAAATTGCTACACGACAAACGTACTAAAATCTAAATTGACGTATATGCACGTCGCGATTATGATTCTCTTTTTAAAGACAGAATCATCGAGGTGAATAACTTAATTCATTCACATGAAGATTAAAGACACTTTTGCCTTCCATGACAAACTCAACAAATTTAAGTTTGTTGTTGACGTTTCCAATTGTTAACAAAGACTTGTAACAATTCGATAACTTTGACTATCAAGGAAATATTGCGGGTCACCAACATCTTTGTGATGTGATGAACTCGTTGTTTCCTTGCAACACTTCTAAGATAGTGTTACTTTTGATCATCTTCAGATCTGATGCCATTTTCATATATAATTGACTTTATCAATACTATCACCTGCAAAGCTCGACACCAAACATTAGTATCGATGATGAAGTAAAGAATAAAAGTAAAGATAAAGAACTAGAACAAGTTATTTGACTTATTGAGATTAGGCTTTGATGAGTCTAATTATAACTTTGATCATGACTCGTGGCTAGTGATCATCCAACACTTTGTTTCTTAAAACTTTGAAATAATATGTCAGCGTTTGTCTTCAACATTCCTGCAAAATAAGATTAAAAAAAATTGTTTAAAAATCTCTTGAGGCAACATAGAGATAAAATGAGATGGAAGGTTTTCTAAGTCTTGTTGATGAGGCCACGATGGGTGCAAATGACGCTTTTTGACACTCTTGATGTCTTTATATAGCCATTTTTGTGACTTCGATGTTCCTGCATCCAAAGAAAAATTCTTAGTTTGAAAGACTGATTTGTGTTGATCTTGTCTCCACGCTCCTTCATGCGGTTGGCTTACACGATCGCCCGTCCTTTGTAAGACAGTCTTGATCTGTCTCAGTCTGAAATATATTTAACTCTAGTAACTTGCTTTATTAATTCTGAGGTTGCTCATTCTGGAATTTTGAGGCCCCTCCTCAAAACTCTGTCCCAGTTTGCCTCGATAGTATAAGACTTTTAACAACGGACATTGTTGTGTGGAATTCTTGAGATCATCTCAAAAATTTGTCCCAGTTGCACATTTCAACATGATTCTCCATAAAATATCATCTTGGAATTTTGAGATTCACCCAAAAATCTACCAGTTGCCTTTTGGTATTTCAGTGTTGACTTGTTGAAGAAGTCCATCTTCAAATGAATTTTTGAGATCCTCTCAAAAATTCTGTCCCAGTTTCCATTATAAAGTGAAAAATGAAATCTTACTGGGTATATGACCGAGCCATTGTGGCGCCTACGTATCTCGTTGGAGCAGGAATCAGGTCAAACGTAGTTCCCCCCTCAAAGATTAACCGAAAACAAGCTGGTATTCTCATTATTCTCAGTCATTTTTCTTCTTTCTTTCAATAAATTTTGATTGGGAAAGTAATCTTTGAAAACTTTAAATGTTCAACAACTAATCAACACAATTCAATTTCGAGTACCTGACAAAGAAAAATAACTCAAACAACGAATGTGTTAGTTTGTGTAGGTAGTAGGTAATACAAGATATCACACAAAGTTATAAGCACACAAAAGTCGCTTCATTTGAAGAAAGACTAGCCCACATATATAAAAAAAATGATTAGATAGACAGAAATTTGTCTCTCTGATTTTTAGCTTTGTGAGTCAAAATGTCGACTTGAGACGGACAAAGTCGATTGATTCTTCTGATTTTTTTGACTGAGATGTAACTCTAATTCTTTGTAAGAGTTGAAAATATAAAATTTCTCAGAATGGGGACCGAACCTTGAAAGGCTGCCTACGTATCTCATAAAAGAGAATTCAGGTCCTACGTAGTTCGACCCACTTGAATCTCTTTTTTTTTTTTTGAAATGCTGAATCTTTTTTCTGATATGCGAGAGTAATTTTTTGAAAGATAAAGTTCGAATTTCATTGGGAAACTAAAGACTCAAAGAGTATTTGGATGTACTTTCGGTAGTGACTTGATATTTATGCTTAAGGAGTTCTAGAAAATATTTTTCAAGAATCAGTAGGCTAGAACATATCCAAATGAAGCAACATAATCAGACAAACAATTATAACACATAAACAGTTATTGCGCGTTCTAAACAAATATGTGACCCTTTTGTGCCAAGGGTAGGCCTACCGATTTGAAGGATGTATATGTCATTTGAAATATCTCATTGTCCTAAAACCCAAATTTATACAAATTTATGAATAAAACTTAAATGGGGATACATAATTGGGAAAATGGGATACAAAACAATCATTCCCACGCAGGGGTACAATCCTATACTATACTTCCATGACAGTACCTTCGCTCCTGAACTTCTTGAACCTGTCCTAAATCTAAAAATTTTGTCCAAAATGGATTTGGGCCCAAATTTCACCAAGGTGATTGCTGAAAACTGTTACGGCTTTTGGGCCTATCTGCTTTGGAAAATCAGCGCATACATTTGATGTATACTAATGTATACGACCTGTATACAATCCATTTTCGTGTATATTGGGATATATATGGAATGTATGCTGTCCCAAATTAAATTTTCAGCACCTGTATAATTTTTGAACATGTATATCGTACACTTTAATTGTATATCAGTGTATATAACAACATATCGGTCCCTTTTGAGCCTTTTGGAAACCTGTGAATTAATTCCCAGCAGCATATTTGCTGCTTCCCTGCATATCATGTTTTTCAGGGGCTGGACGACTCGGAGATGCGAGGTAGATAAGTCCGTGAGAACTCGAGGAGAGTTTCACATGCAATAAAATAGAAATGAATTAGCCATGAAATGATGAAATAAGGCACATCTTAAACACAACATAATTTATGAGTAAACAAAAATGTTTAAAGAGATCCGAGTTAAGCCGGAATATATAACTCAAAAATAAATAAAAAATAAATAAATAAAGATCTACATCTTGAGAAAGAAATGATGCAAGAAGAAGTGATATTTACCTTTTTAAGTGCAGCGATTCCGGGATAGTACGAGCAGAGGTTTGCGAAGAACTGATCCACACAATACGCAAACATAAGCCGGAACGAAGGATCCCGAAATAGAACTCTAGTTTCTAACGAACATTGGGAAATTGCTTGATTAAATTCCTATGAGTATAAGTTGGTATATATATATATATATATATATATATATATATATATATCCAAAATTTCCACCTCTAAAAATCTGTTCTTAAGAAAATCTCTACTTAACAATATTCTCTCAATATTTTTAATGTTTTCTTATCTAAATCCGACCTCTCTTCTTTCTTTTTTCTTTCTCCTCTTTTTTATTTTTTTAGTGAAAAATAGGATGTATATATATATAGGGGAAGATTAAAGTTACTCTTTTGGAGAAAGAAAAAAAAAACGGATAGGAACGTGGGGGCAAAAATGAGAATCCCTCCATTCCCCAAATTCAAACTAAATCCCCCAAAATTCAAATTAAATCCCCCAAAATTCAAACTAAATCCCAAAATTCAAACTAAATTCCCTAAAATTCAAACTAAATCCCAAAATTCAAACTAAATCCCAAAATTCAAACTAAATCCCAAAATTCAAACTAAATCCCAAAATTCAAATTAAATTCCCCAAAATCCGGATGGGGAAATATATTGGGTTGCAGTAATTTGGAGGAATGGGCTGGAATTGCATTGGGCTTGAAAGTTTAAAAAAAAAAAAAGATTTCTTGGCTGAAGAAATTGAATTGGGCCTATTTAAAAAATTGAATGGGCTGGAGGGGGTAATTTAAGTTTGGTCGGCTGGAGATATGAAATGGGCTGCTGACAACTGAATTAAATTTTGGCCCAATGTTTCTCAAAGTTGAGTTAAGTTGGAAATTTTAAATGAATTAAATTTAAGAAATAGCCAAATTGTGTTACATTAGTAATTTGGCTAAACCTTAAATAAGACAAATTAATATTAATTAATTAACAAGCTTCTTAATCTTAACAAAAATAAAATAATTATTTAATCGTAAACTTAGTGATTCAAAAAATATAACTAATTTAAAAGACTACTCACTAAATTTAAAATGTTTTTGAGATTTTTTTTTTTTGAATAATCATAAAATATATTAATTATATACATAATTATGTAAAATATATATTATCTAAAACTTTAAGAAACGGCAAAAATTATTCAAAATAATGCAAACTTTATTATTATTTTTTTTTAAATTTACAAAACTAATGATTTTAAATTTTTTGAGAATTTAAGAAGCTCATTAATTAATTCCTACCGGGGAGGGTCAAAATTGGGTGTCAACTGCTGTCCCTCATTTTACTTGGATTGATGCAAGAAATTTGAGGAAAATGAAATTGACCAAGCCAATTTTGACCGACCACGTATTCATCTTTTAAGAAAAGGGATCTGGTACGGACTTAGGAAATTATGACCGAGCCCCGAAAATGGATTTCCTACATATCTCAGGCTATATGAGAATTCAGGCCACTTGTAGTTAGATACGCTAGATTTAACGCACGATTTTGAACGAAATCAAAAGTCATCTCGATACCGAGTTATGAGGGAATCGGGATGCTTGGGAATAAGATTCGAGTGGAATGTTAGAATACAGCCGAGTTTTCAACATCGAGCCCGCCTACATATCCTTAAACCATAGGAATCAGGCTGTTTGTAGTTCGACTCAATCGATTGAAAAGGGAATCTATTATGTTAGATTACCTTTGGTTCTGGATAAGTGACAAAATTAAACGAGCATGAAAAGGCTTGTAACCTCTTAGCCATGAATGTGGTGCACTTCACACCCATAATTAAGAACTCACATGGACATAATTTCCAAAGCTCTCGGCGCATTGTCACTCAGATTGGAAACTTGTTTCCGGTAGATCAAAATTTCCGGATGCGAGACCGAAACTGACAAAACCTAAAGAAAAACCCACATGCCTTCTGATAGGGGTGTGGTTTGATTGTGGTGGAAGTCGTCCCTCTGCTCGCGTCCTAAGAGTTTGACACTCCTCTTTGGACTATGTCCCAGTTCGCTGCTAAGAAAAAGTTCCACGTTGTGCTGCATCCTTTTTGATGTCGTCCGCACCTGTGGTTTGTTTTTGGAGAATTCATCCTTTCGGATGCTCTCGACAAAGACTGAGATAAAACTCGTCAGCATAAAAACTCAATTAAAAAGGGAGACAGTGTCTTTTACCATGTCGACACTTAATTGTTCTCCTCGACATTTGACGTCAACTCAATCGGTTTGACGTAAAGCAAATAGAGCTTATGTCTTATGTATGTAATGCAATCTTCAATGTATTCTTCATTTGATGTTGAAATAAATAAAAACAGATGCAGTGCTGATATTTATCTTGATGTCGTCTTTCATTTTCTTCTTTTACTTTGTCAAAAATAAAATGATACAGTTGATGCCGATGGATGAATATTTTCTTCAGATGCACGATTCCCTTTCTGGCAGTGCATGATTTCTTGCGGGGCATGGGTATTTTCCCACGATGTATGAATATTAACTCGCGATGCATGATTTTCCGCAATGCATGAATATTAACTCGCGATGCATGATTTTTCGCAATGTATGAATATTAACTCGCGATGCATGATTTTCCGCAATGCATGAATATTAACTCGCGATGCATGATCTTTCGCAATGCATGAATATTGACTCGCGATGCATGATCTTTCGCAATGCATGAATATTGACTCGCAATGCATGATCTTCTGCGGGGCATGAATTTCTTCCCTAAATGCATAAATTCCGCAAGGTATGAAATCTTCTTGCGATGCATAAATTTCAGCGAGGTATGAAATCTTCTCGCGATGTATAATTTCTGCGAGGCATGAATATCTTCTCGCGATTAACTTGTGACGCATAAATATTAACTCGCGATGCATGATTTTCCGCAATGCATGAATATTGACTCGCGATGCATGAATTTCCGCTATGCATGAATATTGACTCTCGATGCATGATCTTCTGCGGGGCATGAATATCTTCCCGCAATGCATAGATTCCGCAAGGTATGAAGTCTTCTTGCGCTGCATAAATTTCAGTGAGGAATGAAACCTTCTCACGATGTATGACTTTATTGCGGGGTATAAATATCTTCCCGCGATGCATAAATATCGCAAGGTATGAAATCTTCTTGCGATGTATAAATTTCAGCGAGGTACGAATATCTTCTCGCGGTGTCATCATTGATACCAAACGAAGATGGTGCTTCCATTGAGCAACATAGCGATCTTCTGGGTGTTTTCTAGATAATAACGATAAAATAATTCTTTCAGATAGTGTATTGTCCTGGTCGACAATAAAATAAATGACCCTCCGGGTAGTGTATTGTCTTGATGGACAACAAAATAAATAACCCCTCCGGATAGTGTATTGTCTCGATGGGCAACAAAATAAATAACCCCTTCGGATAGTGTATTGTCTCGATGGGCAACAAAATAAATAACCCCTCCGGATAGTGTATTGTCTCGATCGACAATAAAATAAATGACCCATCCGGGTAGTGTATAATATCATATCTGACATTATGATGCAACTGACGTCCTTTACGGAAATCATAAACTCTTCCTTGATATTTCGTTTGATTCACCTTCGAATCCAGCTGTACGTTCTAAATTGACTGAAATAAACAAATCATATTCCCAAGACCCTATAAGCAATAAAATAATTCTTGCCTCTACAGGAACATCGTTAATTTGGGAGAGATTTCTCCTCTCTTGACTCCTCCATATTCATTGATCAGAGGAATTTGCTGATTTCTGAGCAATATTATAAGTCTGATTATGCGATGGGAAGTATTCAAAGCCAATCTAGACTTGTCGATAAACCTATGTTTGAAATTTTGAGTCCATCCTCAAAATTTCTGTCCCAGTTAACGGTATCGGCTTATCTTTCAACTATCGCTAAGCAAATCGTGGAATTTTGAGATCCTCTGAAAAATTCTATCCCAGTTGCAAATATCAAAATATCTTCAGTCTTGACTTGTTGAGGATTCAGAGATATAATTGCTTGTTTTTTGCATGGCAAACTCTGGTGATCTTTGCAACAAGCAAGCTAGCTCAATAATTATCCAACTGTAACGAGGTGGATGTCTCGATAATATTCCAACTGTAACGAGGTGGATGGCTCGATAATATTCCAACTGTAACGAGGTGGATGCTCGATAATATTCCAACTGTAACGAGGTGGATGCTCGATAATATTCCAACTGTAACGAGGTGGATGCTCGATAATATTCTAACTGTAACGAGGTGGATGCTCGATAATATTTCAACTGTAACGAGGTGGAGGCTCGATAATATTCCAACTGTAACGAGGTGGATGGCTCGATAATATTCCAACTGTAACGAGGTGGAGACTCGATAATATTCCAACTATAACGAGGTGGATGCTCGATAATAATCCACCTGTAATTCCAACTGTAACGAGGTGGATGCTCGATAATATTCCCACTGTAACGAGGTGGATGCTCGATAATATTCAACTGTAACGAGGTGGATGCTCGATAATATTCCAACTGTAACGAGGTGGATGCTCAATAATATTCCAACTGTAACGAGGTGGATGCTCGATAATATTCCAACTGTAACGAAGTGGATGCTCGATAATATTCCAACTGTAACGAGGTGGATGCTCGATAATATTCTAATATAATTCAAGAATAGGAATCTGAAATGGAAAACAAATATATGAACCACTTATGGGGTGGATCGCGCAACAAAACTATATGCAAAGTCTTTGATTGGCCAATCAAAGCACATAATCCACTTATGGGGTGGATACCCAACAAATTATAATTTTGACTCTGACAATTATCAAGAAACACGTACGCCTAAATTGCTACGCGACGAACATACTAAATTGACGTATATGCACGTCGAGACTACGATTCTCTCTTTAAAAGACAGAATTATCGAGGTGAATGACTTAATTCACTCACATGAAGATTAAAGACACTTTTGCCTTTCATGACAAACTCAACAAAACTTAAGTTTGTTTTTGACGTTTCTAATTGTTAACAAAAACTTGTAACAATCTGATAACTCTGGCTATCAAGGAAATATTGCGGTCACCAACATCTTTGTGATGTGATGAACTCGTTGATTCCTTGCAACATTTCTAAGATAGTGTTACTTTTAATCATCTTCAGATCTGATGTTGATTTCAAATATGATATTGGCTTTACTCATACTATCACCTGCAAAGCTCGACACCAAACGTCAGTATTGACGATGAAGTAAAGAATAAAAGTAAAGATAAATAACTAGATTAAGTTATTTGACTTATCGAGATTAGGCTTTGATGAGTCTAATTATAACTTCAATCATGACTCGTGGCTAGTGATCATCCAACACTTTGTTTCTTACAACTTTGAAAGAATCTATTAGTGTTTGGCTTCAATATTCCTGCAACATAAAAAGACATTGTGTATAAATCACTTGAGGTAACGTAATAAAATGAAGAAAATTTGAGATGAAAAGTTTTCTAGTGATGTTGATGAGGCCACGAGAGGCGTAAATGATGTCATTTTCCATGCTTTGCAGTTTTGACATTGTCGTTTTGTGACTTCGTTGTTCTGCATTCAAAGAAAAATTCTTAGTTTGGAAAAAACTGATTTGTGTTGGTTTTGTCTCCATTATCCTTCATGCAGTTGACTTATATGCTCGTCCTTCCTTAATAAATCAGTGTTCATGGAATTTTTTGGGACCCTCCTCAAAAGTTATGTCCCGGTCTGACATATATTTGACTCTCGTAACTTGCTTTGTTAATTCTGAGGTTGCCCATTCGAGAATTTTGAGGTCCCTCCTCAAAAATTTGTCCCAGTTTGCCTCAATAAGTAACAAATAACATTTGTGGCTTATTTTTGAGCTCCTAGTTGCAAACTTGATTATCGTAATTTTCTGAGATCCACCTAAAGCTAACTCCGTAGCATTTTGGTCCTCTGTTTTGACTTGTTGAAGAAGTCCATCTTCAAATGAATTTTTGAGACCCTCTCAAAAATTCTATCCCAGTTTCCTTTATAAAGTGAAAATGGAAATCTTACTGGGTATATGACCGAGCCATTGTGGCGCCTACGTATCCCATTGAGGTAGGAATCAGGTCAAACGTAGTTCCCCCTCAAAGGTAGAAAATCTTCTTTTCGAGAATTTTTGAGACCCTCTCAAAAATTCTGTCCCAGTTTCTATTGTAAAGAAAAATAGAAATCTTACGGGACATATGACCGAACCCTTGTGGCGCCTACGTATCCCGTTGAGGCAGGAATCAGGTCAAACGTAGTTCCCCCCTCAAAGGTTAACCGAAAACAAGCTGGTATTCTCATTATTCTCAGTCCTTTTTCTTCTTTCTTTCAACAAATTTTGATTGGGAAAGTAATCTTTGAAAACTTTAAATGTTCAATAACTAATCAACACAAATCAGTTTTGAGTACCTGTCAAAGAAAAATAACTCAAACAACAAATGTGTTAGTTTGTGTAGGTAGTAGGTAATACAAGATATCACACAAAGCTGTAAGCACACAAAAGTCGCTTCATTTGAATAAAGACTAACCCACATAAAAAAATGATTAGATAGACAGAAATTTGTCTCTCTGATTTTTAGCTTTGTGAGTCAAAAATATCGACCTGAGTCAGGACAAAGTCGATTGATTCTTCTGGTTTTTGATTGAAATGTAACTCTAATTCTTTGTAAGAGTTGAAAAGATAAAATTTCTCAGAATGGGGACCGAACCTTGAAAGGCTGCCTACGTATCTCACAAAAGAGAATTCAGGTCCTACGTAGTTCGACCCACTTGAACCTCTTTTTTTTTTTTTTTTTTTTTTTTTGAAATGCTGAATCTTTTTTCTGATATGCGAGAGTAATTTTTTGAAAGATAAAGTTCGAATTTCATTGGGAAACTAAAGACTCAAAGAGTATTTGGACGTACTTTCGGTAGTGACTTGATATTTATGCTTAAGGAGTTCTAGAAAATATTTTTCAAGAATCAGTAGGCTAGAACATATCCAAATGAAGCAACATAATCAGACAAACAATTATAACACATAAACAGTTATTGCGCGTTCTAAACAAATATGTGACCCTTTTGTGCCAAGGGTAGGCCTACCGATTTGAAGGATGTATATGTCATTTGAAATATCTCATTGTCCCAAAACCCAAATTTATACAAATTTATGAATAAAACTTAAATGGGGATACATAATTGGGAAAATGGGATACAAAGCAATCAGTCCCACGCAGGGGTACAATCCTATACTATACCTCCATGAAAGTACCTTTGCTGTTAAACTTCTTGGCGTCTCCGGGTGCCAACGTCTTCGGATAGTAGCTTGTGAAATTCTTTTTTTTTTCAACTGGTATAAATGATAATCTAATTCTTACCCTACTAGACAATGATTTTTCAAATAACGTATACATCCTTCAAATTTAAACACATAAGTATGAACGTCCGTTTAGGTCGTAAACCATTTTGAACTCAAGGTGGTCTTTCTAATGGGCCCAACACGCCTTGGGTGTTGGGTCATCTTAATTCAAATGCTCCTAAATTCGGGATTTTAGCTTGGCTCAATGCTAGTTTACTAGGAGTGGCTTTTGAAAAGACCGGGAACCCAAACGGACAATTTGGGCTGGAACTCGCGACAACCATTGGACGCATGACGAACCAATAAATTATCGCTAATTCCGAAAAAGAGTGAGTATAAAAAAGTCCGGTTGCGGTTCCGCAAACAGTCCTTTAGTATACTATACAATATATATGAGAAATATGTCATGATATGCAATGCCAGTTTATAATTTAAACAAATTAATCACATGTAAGCAATTTAATAATACAATTAGTTCAAATAGTCAAATCATTTTGGTTAGAACTTCATTAATCCCCAGCAGAGTCGCCATTCCTGTTTTATCAAAAAATATACATACGTAAAGTAAAAAAAAAGAAAAAAAATGACTAAGTTTTGAAAAATCAATTAATCTTATGATTTAAGAAAAATTGACTTTTCAAATTGACAGAGTCGCCACTTAATTTTGAGAAAATTAAGAAAACTTACAATTTATTTTTTCAAAAGATTTAAAACAGATAAAAATCAATTGAAAAGGGTTCGAAGTTCAATGTACATTCCGAGAAGGTGTTAGGCCCTCGGAATGCCCGCTAACTCGCGGTTGACCGGCGATTTGACTAAATGACCTTTTAAAATAATTTTTTTTTTTTTATATTGACTAAATAAGTAATTTTAAATTATTTATTTATTTATTAAATAATATTACTATTCTATTTTAAATGATTATTTTAAAGGGGAGATGAACTAAAGGGAAAAATTTCTAAAGGGAAATAAGTTAAAGTATTGACAAGGCTAATAAATAAACATACATACAAATATATATATAAACTAAGAAACATATATATGTAGCTAAAAATTTAATATCTATAACGATAGAAAATGGCTATCATTAGGGATTAATTAAATTAGAACCAAAATCAAATAATATGTTAGTGGCTACAATAATAAATAAAGAGTAAGTATAGAAGTGTCAAGTTTGGGCCTTTGGCCCAAATTACCAAGTCTTGAACCTGTCCTAAATCTAAAAATTTTGTCCAAAATAGATTTGGGCCCAAATTTCACCAAGGTCATTGCTGAAAACTGTTACGGCTTTTGGGCCTATCTGCTTTGGAAAATCAGCGTATACATTTGATGTATACTAATGTATACGACCTGTATACAATCCATTTTCGTGTATATTGGGATATATATGGAATGTATGCTGTCCCAGATTAAATTTTCAGCACCTGTATAATTTTTGAACATGTATATCGTACACTTTAATTGTATATCAGTGTATATAACAACATATCGGTCCCTTTTGAGCCTTTTGGAAACCTGTGAATTAATTCCCAGCAGCATATTTGCTGCTTTCAACCTGCATATCATGTTTTTCAGGGGCTGGACGACTCGGAGATGCGAGGTAGATAAGTTCGTGAGGACTCGAGGAGAGTTTCACATGCAATAAAATAGAAATGAATTAGCCATGAAGTGATGAAATAAGGCACATCTTAAACACAACATAATTTATGAGTAAACAAAAATGTTTAAAGAGATCCGAGTTAAGCCGGAATATAAACTCAAAAAAAATAAAAAAAAATAAATAAAGATCTACATCTTGAGAAAGAAATGATGCAAGAAGAAGTGATATTTACCTTTTTAAGTGCAGCGATTCCGGGATAGTACGAGCAGAGGTATGCGAAGAACTGATCCACACAATACGCAAACATAAGCCGGAACGAAGGATCCCGAAATAGAACTCTAGTTTCTAACGAACATTGGGAAATTGCTTGATTAAATTCCTATGAGTATAAGTAGGTATATATATATATATATATATATATATATATATATATATATATATATATATATATATATATATATATATAGATCTCCAAAATTTCCACCTCTAAAAATCTGTTCTTAAGAAAATCTCTACTTAACAATATTCTCTCAATATTTTTAATGTTTTCTTATCTAAATCCGACCTCTCTTCTTTCTTTTTCTTTCTCCTCTTTTTTTTTTTTTAGTGAAAAATAGGATGTATATATATATAGGGGAAGATTAAAGTTACTCTTTTGGAGGAAAAAAAAACGGATAGGAACGTGGGGGCAAAAATGAAAATCCCTCCATTCCCCAAATTCAAACTAAATCCCCCAAAATTCAAATTAAATCCCCCAAAATTCAAACTAAATCCCAAAATTCAAACTAAATCCCTAAAATTCAAACTAAATCCCAAAATTCAAACTAAATCCCAAAATTCAAACTAAATCCCAAAATTCAAACTAAATCCCAAAATTCAAACTAAATCCCCCAAAATTCAAATTAAATCCCCAAAATCCGGATGGGGAAATATATTGGGTTGCAGTAATTTGGAGGAATGGGCTGGAATTGCATTGGGCTTGAAGTTTAAAAAAAAAAAAAGATTTCTTGGCTGAAGAAATTGAATTGGGCCTATTTAAAAAATTGAATGGGCTGGAGGGGGTAATTTAAGTTTGGTCGGCTGGAGATATGAAATGAGCTGCTGACAACTGAATTAAATTTTGGCCCAATGTTTCTCAAAGTTGAGTTAAGTTGGAAATTTAAAATGAATTAAATTTAAGAAATAGCCAAATTGTGTTACATTAGTAATTTGGCTAAACCTTAAATAAGACAAATTAATATTAATTAATTAACAAGCTTCTTAATCTTAACAAAAATAAAATAATTATTTAATCGTAAACTTAGTGATTCAAAAAATATAACTAATTTAAAAGACTACTCACTAAATTTAAAATGTTTTTGAGATTTTTTTTTGAATAATCATAAAATATATTAATTATATACATAATTATGTAAAATATATATTATCTAAAACTTTAAGAAACGGCAAAAATTATTCAAAATAATGCGAAACTTTATTATTATTTTTTTTTTAAATTTACAAAACTAATTATTTTAAATTTTTTGAGAATTTAAGAAGCTCATTAATTAATTCCTACCGGGGAGGGTCAAAATTGGGTGTCAACACCAGTATCGCCGCCGGCCTTAATGACGGTAAATATTTTAACACTATTTGTTAATATGCATAAAAGCTATTTTTGTTATAGCTAGTGACATTTGGTTTAGTCAACATTGAGGTATGTTTGTCACACTCACAATAATTTAACTATGAAACTAAACAATAATAATAAATATAAATGTGTTTTGAAATTTATTTTATAAATTTATGATTTTGTATATATATTAGTTTAGTAAATGTTATGTCACTAAATAATTTAAGTACAAGAAAATAATTATAAAATATTATACTTCAAAAAAAAAACATTTTACTTATATACTACTTTCTCCATTCCTTTTTACGGTATTTGTCGAATTTTGACTTAACACATCTGTTAAGAAAATAATGATCAATAGATTGAGTTTATCATTTTACTCATATTAATTGATATGGTTTTAAATATATTTTTACATGATATTTTTCAAAGTCATTAACTCTATGTTAATAAATTTAGTGTATAATAAAAAAGAAAAGTTAGCCTTTTTTTTATTTGTCAAAAATGAAAAGTAATTTTTTTTTATCAAATTAGAAAATATTAGACTAATACATAAGGACAGAGGTAGTAAGGGTTAGAAATGTGCATTTGATTTTTCGGTTTGAATTTTTTTTTATTTTTAGTGAATTTGAAGAAGTGTAACTCAATCCGAACCAAAATAAAGTTCGATTTGGTTTTTCTCTTTTTAGTTTTGTTTTTCAATTTGGTTATTCGATTATACAATAATTAGAATATATAAGAACAAGTAATAATATTGAATCTCTTAAATATACTTCTAATATAGATCACAAGTAAAACGTAAAACACAATATTTAAGAGTATATTAATTCTAGATATCCAAACAAAAAATATAAACTAAATCATCATGAAAAACAATAACACACTCTCTCTAAGATTTTGTATTAAGATTTTTTTTATTTTTTTTTAAATACAAAATCTTACCAAAAAACCTAAACAAAGTAAATTATTAATTCAAAATCAAATCAAACTAAAAATAAAAAATCAATCTAAATTAGAACTTGATTTAATTTGATTTATTTTCTTATGCTTAATTTAAATAGTATAGACCCTAGTATGGGCTAATCCATATCCAATCTTACTGTTTATATATTACACAATTAATGCATTTTTCCATTTATTACGCAATGGGAAAATTAACGGATTAAAATACAATGCAGTACCCATACTGCAGTGTCTTAACCATGTGAGGATTCAATGGGATATCATTTCAAAATATTTATCCTCTCTTCTTTCAATTTATTGTTCTCAACTACAAAGTCTTACTGAAAATTTAATTTTGGGATAAACACTTCACTAGATGATACCTCAGAAAGGGAAACTTGTTATAAAAGAGAAAAGGGAAGTACTCAAAATATCTTTGATTTAGACGTAAATTATTAGTTTCGTTACTGAATTACTGATAGCTTTAAAATATTCCTACTTGGCTAACTAGATTAAAATATATCCACGATCTATCACATTGCATAACTAGTGATCTCGATTTTTTGTTGGAGTATGACACCGTTGATAAAAAAACGGAGAAAAGTGTTGAAAATATTCCTAAATTTAGCGAAATTTAGGGATGTATTTCACTTATGTTGTAAAATCGTGTGTATATTTAAATTTAGTTAATCAAGTAATAAATGGATGTTTTTAAGACTGTTAATAGTTCGGAGATGAAACTAATAAATCATGTCGAGTTAACAGATCTTTTTAACACTTCTCTCTTAAAAAAATGACAAAATCTTGCATTGATGGTTAATAAAATGGACGGATTTCCTATAAAGCTTGAAAAATCGTCCTCTCATTGAGCTACATTTTGAGTTGTGAGTTAGACCAAAGATCTAAATTTATCAAACTAGATTTCAAAACTCAAAATTTGTTTTACGCATGCGAATTATGTTTTTATAATATAAGTTAATTAGAAATTATTTAGAAATCAATATGTTTATGTTTGAATTGTAATTATGTGTGTTTGTTATGGAGAAAAAATGTTTTTCTTTGGAAAATGATTTCCTGAAAAATATTTTGTTTTTTGGAAAATAAGTGAATCTTTTACTTATTTTTTAGTGTTTGATAAGTAAATAAGAAATTATTGTCTCAAAAATATTTATATGTTATCTAGCAAAATATTATGTAGACGGATAGAGATGAGGCGTGGGAATTCAGGGCAGTGGCGGAGGGAGGATTTTCATCAAGGAGGTTCAAAAAAATTTAATTAAATCAATAATATCCAAAAATAAATGGGTCGAATTACTGAACCCCCAATGCCACTGAGCTACGCCATTGCTGTGTATTCAGAGGATTCAATAATGTATATATACACGTAAATAAAAAATTTAATCATATATATATAGTGTAATTTTTCGAAGAAGGGGTTCGGATGAACTCCCTTCATTCAACGTAAATTCGCCCCTGGTTCAGGGTGGCAAAGGGTACCATAGTGGAATGATCAAGGGGTGAGGGCTGAGTGGATTGGGAGGAGACAATAAACTTGTAACATTACTTATGTAACTTGTTCTTTCTATTTCCATAGTTCCATTTGAGAAGTCATTTTTTTTATTTCTAAAAAAATAATTTTTCTGAAAAAATAATTTTCCAAACATTTTGCTTAACCAGACATAGAAAAACAAGACTAAAATAATTTAAGAGCACATAGCTGAATATAATTTATTGTAGAACAAAACTTTAAAATCATTGAATTTACACTATTTGAATTTTTTATCAATATTAATAATATTTAGGAATAATTTTGAGAGACCTCCCTCCAAGTTTGATTCTATTATACTCAAATCATATTACATCTTCCTCCCATATTTTCTTGTAACTATTTAAATTCTGTTAAAAAATTTTATAAATAAAATACGATTTGACATATTTACCCTTAATATTAACATTATTTATTAAAAGAAAAACGTTACTCAACAAATATTTTAACAATAAAGTAGTGATGCATAGAAATGCACGTTGTAAAACTATTGACTACTTCCTCCTCCTTTTTTTATAAAATAAATCTGCATAAATTTTTATTTATTTATTTTTTACATGGAAGATGGCTAATGTGAAGAGGAATTGAAATGGAATAATAATAATTAGTAGAAGTGCGCAGAAAAGAGGACTTTGACTCTTAAGAAATAATTCATTTTTATTATTTATTTTTTTTATTTTTTTTTTGATGATTTCCATTAATAAGAAAAAAATTATGTTTCAGGATAGTTTTTTTCTTTTATTATACTTTTAATTTATTAATATTGAATTAATCTTTTTTAAAATATAATAAATCGGTATATTTAAAACTATTAATTAATAAATATAAAATAATTAACTCCTTACCCCAATTATTATTTTGTTAATAAATACATCGACTTAAAATTTAACAAATAAAAAAGAATTGAGAAAGTAGATCTGTATATGCTCAATATTTGATTGCGTGACATCCCAATATTGATTGTATTTTGGGAAAACGGTCAAAAATATCCCTCAATTTTGATTTATTATTTAAATTTACCCTCGCCATTAAAATAAAGTTAATTTTACTCCTCGCCGTTAAAATAAAGTTAATTTTACCCCTCCTGTTACTAATTTCACCAAATTTACCCCTTATTAGACGGATTGACCCGAATTTACCTCTTTGACATATTTAATGGAGATTTGGGAGAATGGGTAAATGTGTATAGGAGATTTGGAAGAATGAGGTTGGATTATTTTAAATGATCGGGTTAATGGATTAAAATAAGAAATAGTTTTTTTTTAAAAAAAAATTGGGTCAATTTGGGTCAATCCATCTAATGAGGGGTAAATTTGGTGAAATTAGTAACAGGAGGGGTAAAATTAACTTTATTTTAACGACGAGGGGTAAAATTAACTTTATTTTAACGGCAAAGGGTAAAATTAACTTTATTTTAACGGTAAAGATAAATTTAAATAATAAATCAAAGTTGGAGGGTATTTTTGACCCTTTTCCCATAAATTTTTTATATTTTCTGTCGATTCCGTCAACCCAAATCCCCATGACTACTACGGCATGTCTTTGTCCAATGATTTTACACGAAGTTTTAAAAAATAAATAAAAATTATTAATTTTGCAATTTAAAATTAAAATTATGTTAAATATATACTATAAAATTTAATTTTATAGTTTTAAATATGTAGCGTGAAAGTTAAGATTAATGTGTTGTCTAAAAAGAAACGAAACCATTTTTAGGGGAAAATATTAAAAATATATTTAAACTGTGTGAAATGAATAAAAATGTCCTCATTTATGATTTGGTCAAAAAGTGTCTTTGGTGTCAATATTTTGATGCAAAAATGCTTTTATTGTTCTTAATGGTAGAAAATGCTCATTTTCCAAATAAATATATTGTTTATTTATTTTTTAACACATTCTTTTCTAATAATATTTTTTAGAACTAATAAATATTTATCCTACTTTAATTCAGAATAAATTTAAAATAAAAATATTTCTTGTTTTTATAATAATTATTTTTTATTGTTATATAAATAAAAATTAATTATGAGTTTGCTGTAATCTTTTATATATGACATATATTATCCATGAATAGATACATAAAATTATTCTATTATAATTGGTAAAATGAGGTTAAGAAGAAAATAATTATTTTTTATATTTTTATTTGTTAAAAGTGATTTGAAGAGAAACAAATCAAGAATAAGGCTCTTTTAGTAATATTTAAAAAGTGTTATTCTTTGTTTTTAATTTACTTAGAGTGTGTTTGGTATGAAGGAAAATATTTTCTGGAAAATGTTTTTCAATTTTCCCATGTTTGGTTGGGACAAAAGTTTTGGAAAATGTTTTCCAAATCAACTCATTTTCCTCAAAATTAAGGAAAATGACTTCCCTTCAAAAATTAAGGAAAACATTTTCCAAAACTCTCCTCCAATTTCAGATTACATTTTTTTTTTGAAAAACATTAATTTTAAAATAATATTTTCAATTTCAAAATTTTATTTTTTCACCCGATCCCTGACCCCACCCCACCCGGGCCAGCCCACCACCCCACCCCACCCCCTCCCCAAAAAATTAATTTTGCTTTTTAAAAAATATTTTTAACTTCAAATTTTTACTTTTAAACTCCTCCCTCCCCCTCCCCCCCCCCCGCCCCCAACCCCCCCAAAAATTAATTTTGTTTTTTTAAAAATACTATCAACTTCAAATTCTTATTTTTCACTCCTACCCCCTACCCCTGCCCCCACCAACTACCCCCACCCCACCCCACCCCCACCCCACCCAAAAAAAAAATTATTTTTAAAAAATATTTTCAATTTCATAAATTATTTTTTATATAGTAAAAATAAAAGATGTCCCTCAAAAATATTTTTCATTCATAAATCAAACACTAAAAATCATCTCCGGAAAATATTTTCTACTCACCAACCAAACATGAGAAAATAAGTCCAAAATCTACTTATTTTCCAGGAAAACATTTTCTAGGAAAACATTTTCCATGGAAAACATTTTCCTCCATACCAAACACACCCTTAATGTGTAATTTTTTAAAAAGTTTGTGGGACCCATTTTAGTTGCGTTTTGTAGATTTTAAATTCATATTTTTTTAGTTATAATATTACTTTCAACGTTTGAAAAAGAATGTTCTATATCCTTTTTAGTCTGTTTCAAAAAGAATGATCCTTTCTTTTTTTTAGCAATATTTTAACTTTAATTTTTCACGTGACATGTTTAAGACACTAGATTAAAGGACATTTTGATACATTTGACATAACTTTGATTTAGAACCACAAGATTAAATAATTTTCTTTTTTTAAAATTAAACTTCGTTTCAAGTCAAATTAGGTCATCCTTCGATACTTGGATGTCGTGTATTTTTTGTATAAATTTTTGCAACTACTTGGAGTAAAAAATCAAGATCAGCAAAGAAAAATACTTCAGTTATTGATATCCCAATGAGCCCCCTTACATTTGGATTTTGAGGGGAAAAAAAAGAAAGATGATTTACAATCACACGTATGTATATAATTTATTACAAAACAAAAAATTAAAATCATTGAATTAAGTATATAATTTATTATATAAGTAAAATTTAAAATCATTGAATTAACACGATTTAAAAATTTATCAATATAAATAATATTTATCTGATATTTATTTTACACTTGATACGATGATTTACTACAACGTAAATATATATAACTAATTTTAATTCTAAAATTTTAAATTATGTTTAAAATATTATGAATAAATATTGAGAGACATAATACATAAATATGTCATTTAACTTGACTTCAGCTGACATATATACCCTCCAACTTTGAGTATGCACAAGCAGAATCTTAAATTTATACTCCCGCTGTCCACTTTTATTTGTCATGTTGCCTGCTTTTCGAAAGTCAATTTGACTAATTTTTAAAGTTAAATTAGATCACATTAGTTCGATATTTTAAACAAAAAAAATAGATAATCTAAAACTATATGAAAAGTACTATAAATTGCAATTATTTTTGCATAATAATATGATAAAAAAATACATCCTAAAATGTTAGTAAAAGTTTTTATAGTTTGACTCTAAAAATAGAAATCATGACAAACATTCAAACAATACCGGACGGAGGGAGTATGAATTGAAAAAAATAAACAAATTCGTCCTACATAGCAATTTTGTATCATATCTGGTGTCTTACGTGTATTATGTCACATAAAATGTGTGTATCTTCTTGTTACATTTTATACAAGTTTAAGTTTCTCAAAATTAAATGACATTGATGACATCTGAAACCAGATTAAATGACTTATTTATGTATTATACCAATATTTGGTACCTTGCACATGTACAAGATTTCCCTTACTATACTATATATATACATATCACATGGTATATACTTTAATATCAAATTAGGAAAAAGAAGAGGTAGCACACAAAAATGGACCTCTTCCTCCTCTCTTTTGCAACTACACTTACTATAATCATCTATTCTTTGTTCAAATATTTCTTTGCCAAACCTAAAGAAAAAATGCCTCTAGCTCCAGGCACCTTTGGTTGGCCTATTATTGGAGAAACCATCCAATTCCTTTTTTCACTTTACTATGGATTGGTCCATGAGTTTGTTCAAGAAAGAACCAAAAAATACAACTCTCATGTATTCAAAACCTCATTACTTGGCCAAAAAGTTGTTGTTTTTTCAGGTCCAGCAGCTAACAAATTCATATTCACTCAAGGTAATAAGCTTATCATTGGTTGGAGACCTAAGTCTGTTCAAAAACTCTTCCCATCAACATCATTTGTCCCAATTGAACATGACACTAAAAGGGCACATAATGTCATTAGCTATTTTTTGAACTCACAAAATGTAGAGAGACTTATAAGTACTATGGACAATATGTCACATTTACACTTGAAAAATCATTGGAAAGGGAAAAATGAAGTGATAGTATATGATCAAGTGAAGTTATTCACTTTCTCCCTTTCTATTAGAGCCTTCATGGGGATCGAAGAATCGGATAAAATCTTGAATCTTTATGAAAAATTCAAGATTTTTACACAAGGTCTTTTGGCAGTGGACATAAATCTTCCTGGCACAACATTTTATAAGGCAATGAAAGCTGGGAATGACTTAAGGAAACAAATGAAGGTTATTATTAAACAAAGAAGGGTAGAATTATTAGAAAATCCAAATTTGTCAAAAGTTGATGTGTTGACACAAATGATCAATGAACAAGATGAAGATGGAAAGTACATGACTGAGGTTGAAATAGAGGACAAAGTGTTTGGCTTTATTATTGGTAGTTATGATACTACTGCTACAACTATTACTTTGACCATGAAGTACCTTCAACAAATGCCTGAGTACTTCAATCAAATAATCCAAGGTATTTTTAAATTCTTTTTGCCTATTGCATGATTTGTTACACAAAAATCTAATTAATTACATCTTGTAACAAGTTCATTTTTTGCCTTACATGTACACCTAGAAGTTAATTTCAGGCATGATACATAAATATGTTGTTTAACATGACTTTAGCTGACATCTATGTCCTTCAATTTTGAGTGTGCATAAGTAGACAGTTAAACTTGTATAAAAATTGAACAAGTAGACACGCATGCCCTATGTGACATAATACACGTAGAACATCAACATAGGACACAAAATTGTCAAGTAGGAGGCCATGTATTCAAGTTTAATTGTCTATTAGTGCACATCCAAAGTTAAAGGTCATAGTTGTCAGCTAAAATCATGTTAAGGGTCATGTTTATGTATTATGTCTTGATTTTAAATAAAAATAGGATAGTAGAGTTGAAGAATCGTTGGTTCAAAAGTATTGCTATCGAAGGTTTACTTTATTATCTTTTGCATGACACCTTATTATTTTATTTCTCACATAAAAAAAGTGACCATTCTTTATTGTGAATTGACAGAGCAAAATGAGATATCAATGCAAATGATGCCAAGGAAAGAGCTTTGTTGGAATGACATTCAAAAAATGAGAAAAACTTGGAGCTTTGTGAATGAAGTGTTAAGGAACACACCTGTTGTTCAAGGTATTTTCAGAGAAGCCATAGAGGACTTCACTTATGAAGACTTCTACATACCAAAAGGATGGAAGGTACATATATATTCTTCCCTTCTCGGGGTTGTTTGGCAGGGTGTATAAGAACAATGCAGAATAAGGTGTATTAATAATACTGACATTAATAATGCTTGTATTTGTTTTTTCAGCACGTGCATAGCACATATATCCATGTATATCTAAAAATACGTAGAACTTGTGCATACTATTTACACCTACATTAAATTAATTTATTTATGTCTAAGTCTAACCCTTGATGTTTATTACTTTGTGAATATTTCTTGACCTCTTAATAAAAAATAATTAGAAGTGTTATCTAAATAATTTTGCAGATATATTTGAGTTTTGGAGCTACACAAAAGAATGGTGAATATTTTCCAAATCCTACAAAGTTTGATCCTTCAAGATTTGAAGGAAATGGACAAGTTCCTTATACATCCGTTCCATTTGGTGGAGGACATAGAATGTGTCCTGGAAAAGAATTTGCAAGAATATTGATTCTTGTTTTTCTTCATCGTCTACTTAAAAATTTTAGATGGGAGCCTAAGGTTCCTTTAGAAAAAATATTGTACCCTTTTTTCTTACTAGCCATTCCAACAGATGGCTATCCTATTACCCTTTCTTCTGTTTAAGCTTTTTTCTCTTTTTATGAAAATAAAATGTCAAAGTATGTTACCTAGTTAATGTTGCTTCTTCAAATTTAATGGAAGAATTAATAATTGTTGCTAACTATTTCTATGGATTTTAAAGTTATGTAAAGAGACATTTGAAAGACTTTTGAGCCATATCTACACTCAAGTCTCAAGCCCAAGTTTGTATTATACTCCCTCCGTTCGGAATTGTTTGTCATATTGCACTTATCGAAAGTCAATTTGACTAATTTTCAAAGATAAATTAGATTACATTAATTCGATATTTTAAACAAAAAAATTAGATATTCTAAAACTATATGAAAAATACTATAAATTACAATTTTTTACATATTAATATGATGAAAAAGTATATCTTAAAATGTTAGTCAAAATTTTTATAGTTTAGCTCTAAAAATAGAAATCATGACAAACAATACTGGATGAAGGGAGTACTACAAAGTTACTAAAAAAAGTATAACTAGGAGAGTTATGATCAGGGACATTAAAGTACAAATCAATTTTCTTGAGGAAAGGATCAAAATAGTCTCTCTTCTTTGGGTTAAGACTCAAAGTGATCCTAGAGTTTTCACATGGAGCACTAATAGTCCCTCATGTTTGCAATATTGGTGCACTTTTGGTCCTCCTCCAAAATTTTACCTATTTTTTAGTATTGATTTTATCCATAACCTATGTATGGGATGTTCAATCGTCATTTTATATATTTAGTAGAAATAACAAATCCATATGAAAGAATGTGATAAGAAAAACACTTTGTTTTATTTAGTAGAAATCATATTGCAGGTAAAGTCGAGAGGTTCATCACGATAATTTCACGTGCAATAGTATAATTTTTTATTTTTCCTGCAAAATCATATGTTAAGATGTCCTTAGTTTTGTTGCAGTAATATTTCTAGTGATTATTATTTCTATTAAATATATAAAAAGACGATGGGACATTCCTTATATAAAATTTTGGAAAAATTAATGTTAGAAAATTTGGGGAGGACCAAAAGTGCACCACTATTGCAAACATGAGGGACTATTAGTGCTCCATGTGAAAACTCAAGTATCACTTTAAGCCTTAACCCAAAGATGAGGGACTATTTTGAGCCTTTTCTCCAATTTTCTTTGCCACGTAATAGATGATATTTTTTAAACTTGCTCAAAGAAAACAAGCACATGGTGAAGCAATTTTTGATGTTCATTTGTATTTGTCTCAAGTCCCAACAACGAGCTTTCTACCACGTTCAACTATTTTTTACAAATCTAATACAAATATCAATGCTAATAACAAATTTTTTGAACATGATAAGCTCTTAAAGGGTCATACACAAAATTATTGTACAAAGAAAAATATGAGGTGAATAATAGTCAGATAAGAAAAATGTATCTTCAAAAGTTGTCTATTAAGTAAAGATCTGTGTAAATATGTTAAATATATTGTGTATCTATATTTGTAAGAGATGTGATATACTATTAGATATTATAGATACTTTAAGAAATATAATATTCTCAGAATATTTTTAGGAGAGATTTTAGGAGTAGGAGACTAAACTCATGTATATATTCTTCTTTGTTGTAATTAGATGCATGGGAGATGCGATTCTTCAAATACTTATCTCTATTTTTATATGGTATCAGAGCCATGGTGGGGGAAGAAGAATCACAAAGAATGAACCAATCAAAAAGAAAACCACCTTACAATCTGACTTCAAATGATAACCTTGAAAACTTAATCACGCAAGTATAACTGCAGGGATAAAATCATAAAGAATGGGCTCATGCAATCTTACCTCATTGTGAGCTCGAGAAAATGAGGATTTGTTGGTGGAACCAACTCACAACCACAAAAAGGATCTTCTAAGTTGGAGGATTGGTGGACATTTTGGTCCATGCTAGTGTGATGGATCTAAATAACTAT
The DNA here is from genome assembly GCA_022817965.1 of Solanum lycopersicoides. NCBI lineage: Eukaryota > Viridiplantae > Streptophyta > Magnoliopsida > Solanales > Solanaceae > Solanum > Solanum lycopersicoides. Next base: position 63,612,874 of record CM040628.1, on the reverse strand, counting down.
TGAACCAACTCTGTGTTCAACAATATCATATATGAAGAATGTGAAAAATCTCTGGACATAAATTAAGGAACAATTTTCAATTGTTAATAGGCCTCAGATTCAATAGTTGAAATCTGATTTGACAGAATGTAAGCAACATGGTATAACAATTATAACATACTATGGAAGGATGAAGGCTAAATGGGATGATCTAGCGAATTATAAACAAATTCTTATGTGTACATGTGACGGATGCAGGTGTAACATAGGAGTACTGCTAGAAAAGCGACGGGAAGAACAAAAAGTTCATTGTTTTCTTATTGTATTGAATGACACACTCTATAAAACTATAAGGACCAACATGCTCGCTTGCAAATTCATTGACGATTTCAAACTAAGTCTACTCTATTTAAATCCAGTAAAAAAGGGTGAATACCATCGATTGTGAAAAGGAAGAAAGAGACAAGGTCGTCAGACTAGAGGTCCAGACAAATAGTAGGATAAGAGAATGTGGATAGGTGGAGAACAAATTAGTGAATTGTACTCACTGTAAACGTTCTATATATGAGGTAGATTTTTGCTTCCAGGTTATCGGCTACCCCGATTGGTAGGGTGATCGTCCTCGGGGCAAAGGTTGAACTAGTGACAAGGGTAAGGGGCTTTCACAACAACAAAGAATTTATTAGGCGCTGGACGTGGTCAAGGAGGAACAATATGTGCTAATACTGCTCAAACTACTACTAGAAGTGCTGGAAGGACAAGAAAATATGACACAATGACTAACATGGCCAACAAGTATTGTTCGTGATGAAAGGAATTTTTCCCTCTGGTCACAATTGATGGAGATTCACATTGGTGCACGAAATAAAATCGAATTGATGACATTTGAAACACTTTTAATCTATTATTGTTGCTTCTTCAAATTTAATGGAAGAATAAATAATTGTTGCTTACTATTTCTATGGATTTTGAAGTTATGTAAAGAGACATTTGAAACACTTTTGGGCCATATCTACACTCAAGTCTCAAAACCAAGTTTATAATATACTACAAAGTTACTAAAAGAAGTAGAACTAGGAGAGTTATGATGAGGGATATTGAAGTACAAATCAATTTTCTTTGCAACAAATTAAAATAGATGATATTTGTAAACTTGCTCAAAGAAAACAAGCACATAGTGAAGCAACTTTTTGTGTTTATTTGTATTTGTCTCAAGTCCCAATGACGAGTTTTTCACCATGTTCAACTATTTGTTTTTACAAAAATTAATAAAAATATCAATGCTAACAACAAAAGTTTCGAACTTGATAAGCTATTAAAGGGACATACACAATTATTGTATATAAAGGAGAAATGAGGTAAACAATAATCAGATAAGATAAGTCTATCTTCGAAAGTTGTCATGATCCAAAAATTCGAGTCATGATGACACCTACCATGCCCCATCAGTAGGTAAGTCAAATCAACTTTCGAAACAACAAATAACATGCATATTGGATACAAACAATAATCAACGAGAAATTTAAAGCAAAGAGGAAAAGACAAGAATAATAATATATACAAAAGCCAAAAGTACAAGATCCAAATCTCCAACCTAGTGGATATCAATATAAAGCTACTATACGAGTATAAGTTTCAAAAGTGAATCAAAAAGTACAGACTTAACTCAAATATAAAAAAAACTAGCCAAAAGTTATATACAGAAGGAGATATGCTAAACTAAAACACCATCAGCTCACCCTCAATCTCCAAAGATCTCCAAAGTTGTCATAATCAACACTGACGGTTGGAGCTAAGATCTACATCAAGAAAACAAATGTAGAGTGCAGTATGAGCCAAAATAATAGAGACTTTGTACGCATCATAGGCCGACTGAGCACGAAAAATAAAAAAGTAAATAGGAAAAACGAGAAAGTAACACCGACTAGAGGTCAAACGAGCAAAGCTATAAAATGTGACTAACTATAAACCTCGCGAGTCTAGAAGCAAAAGAAACTGAAAGGTAAAGTAGCTAACAATAACCTAACTGGATCCATAAGTCGAGTAGGTACAGTCGTGCGCAATTTGAAAGTAATAACTGTTAGATAAAATGATAATCACACCCAGGATAATGTCCAAACTAAATAGCAATAGGAAGAGAGTGAGTAACAACGACACCAAATATTAAATGGGTAAATATGATACCCGAATAAGTAATATAATAATATTGATGAAAAAGTTGGTTGTGTTAAGAGACTACTACTCAACACTCTTTTATTTCTTACAACTCACAATAATATTACTTGCACAATATTTTCTCACAAACTAAGAAGTAGTTTGTGGATTACTCTCTCTACTCTTTATTGCTTCTCTATTTTGGTATGTCTTCTAGTGTTCAATTACTACTCTATTTATAGAGTTTTTTTCAACACTTGATTACATCATTAATGACATAATGTGGTAGCCAATTTTCACAAAAATTGGTTGACAAACTTATACCAAACTTTGACTACCTACTTCCACAAATATAGCTACCAACTTTCACATTGGTGACTACCTACTTCCACAAATATGGCTACCAACTTTCACATTGGTGGCTACCAACTTTCACATTTGTGGCTATTAATTTCAACAAGTATGGCTGTCAAATTAATTGCTGCCAAGATTTTATTACCACAAATCTCTCCCTTAATTTTGATTTTTCTTCTTTACTCCAAGGCTTGATCTCAATCTTTGAAAATCTTCAAACTTGAGAGGCTTTGTAAATATATCCGCAGCTTGATCATGAGATTTCACATACTTGAGTTCTACTTCTTTCTTGGCAATGCATTCTCGGATAAAGTGATCCCTTGTGTCTATGTGCTTGTTTCGATCATGATACACATGATTCTTTACAAGTGTTTGCACAGATTTGTTATCAACACAAATCATTGTGGCTTCAATTTGCGGCAAATTGAGTTCCTTCAACAATCTTCTCAACCAAATAGCATGACATGTACATGATGTCGCTGCTACGTATTCAGCTTCACAAGTCGAGAGAGTAACAATTGATTGTTTCTTTGAACTCTAAGAAATAACACAATCACCCAAGAAAAACACAAAATCAGATGTGCTTTTTCTATCATCAACATCTCCCGTATAATCACTATCACAATATTCAACAAGATTAAAATCATAAGAAGAATAAAATAGCCCAAGGTCGATTGTTACTTTTAGGGAGCGAAGAATTCCTTTAGTGACCTTCAAGTGAGTGGAGGTAGGAGCTTCCATGAAGCGACTTACTACTCCAACTGCAAAGAGTATATCTGGTCTCGTACATGTCAAGTACCTCAGACTTCCTACGAGACTTTTGAACAAAGTGAAATCCACTTTTTCTCCATCATCAAATTTTGACAATTTTGTTCCACTTTCCACTGGGGTATTCACAGGGTTGCAATCAAACATGTCGAACTTCTTCAAAATCTCTTTTGTATAGCTTCCTTGAGATATAAAGATGTCTTTCTCCCTTTGCTTCACTTTTATGCCTAAGTAATATGACATGAGCCCTATGTCTGTCTTCTCAAACTCAAGGGACATAACTTTCTTGAAAGCTTCAAATAAAACTGGGTTGTTACCCGTTAGAATGAGATCATCAACATAAAGACAAACAAACATAATATCTCCATTAGTATGAACTTTAATGTAAAGATTATATACATGAAGACAACGATTAAATCCATTGTCTTGAAAGTATTTATCAATGCGACTATTCCAAGCTCGTGGAGCTTGCTTCAACTCATATAAGGCTTTCTTCAACCTCAACACCTTATTTTCGTGATTTTTAACCACAAAATCCAATGGTTGCTTAACATAGACTTCTTCGTCAAGATATCCATTCAAGAATGCCGATTTGACATCTATTTGATGGATCTTCCACTTCATTTGCGCCGCTAAAGAGATCAATAGACGGATTGTCTCCATGGGGGCAACAGGCGCATAGACTTCCTCATAGTCGATGTCATTCTTTTGTTTGTAGCCTTTAGCCACAAGTCTTACCTTGTATCTTTCAACCTCTCCATGGGCATTTTTCTTCGTCTTATATACCCATTTGACTCCAACTGCTTGATGGTCCTTTGGAAGAGTTGTTAACTCCCAAGTATTGTTCTTCTCTGTTGACTGGATCTCCTCCTCCATGGCTTGTATCCACCTTTTGTCAGTAAGAGCTTCATCAAAATTCATTGGTTCACTATCAGCAAAGAGACAACACAAAAAATCAAAATTAGTAATTTCTTATGTGTCATCATAGAATGATCATCATCCTATGTGGTCTTTCACTTGAACTCTCTTGAGAAGATGGAGATGCAACATTTGCTGGTAAAGGAGGCGGGGTTGCATCCTGTGCAGGTTACATGGCCTCCTATTCTTCTTCATCTCCGAAGTAAGAAAGAAAATCATATGTTTTTTCTTCCGGAGACTCCCAGTTTCGTGATGCTTCTTCATTAAATTCAACATCACGACTCACCACAACCTTGTTATTGCTTGGATTATACAATTTGTAGCCTTTTGAACTTGCATCATAGCCGACAAACACATACTTGACACTACGATCGTCAATTTTAGCTCTCCCTTGATGTGGAACATGAGCATAAGTTATGCTCCCGAAAATTCTCCAGTGTTTAACACTTGGCTTTCTTCCTCTCCATGCTTCTTGAGGTATTTGATCTTGTACATTTTTTGTTGGAGACTGTTGCTCAAATAAACTGCACAAGAAACAACCTCGGCCCAAAATTCTTTTGGTAGATATTTAGCTTTCAACATACATCTACCCATATTAAGAATTATTCTATTCTTTCTTTCTACAGCTCCATTTTATTGGGGCGAGTAAGATACCATTAGAGGGCGAGGAATTCCATGAGATTGAAAAAAGTCATTAAATCTTTTGAAGTGAATTTACCTCCTCTATCAGACCTTAATGTTTTTATTTCATAACCACATTCTTTTTCTACAAGTGCTTTGAAATTTTTAAAGGCAGCAAAAACTTCAGATTTTTGCTTCAAGAAATATATCCAAGTCTTTCAACTGAAATCAACAATAAAGAGCAAGAAGTATTTTCTTTTATCAAAAGAAGGTGGATCGATTGGACACACACATCAGTGTGTACAAGTTGAAGTGGCTTATTTGTTATTGATGTAGTCTCCTTTGGAAAACTCCTCCTTTCATGTTTTCCAAGAAGACAAGCTTCACACAATTGATTTGGATGGTTGATTGATGGTATCCCATCAATCATGTTCTTGTCAACCATTGATTTGAGCGCTTCAAAGTTCAATGCCCAAATCGCATATGTCAACACCATGAATCATCTTGCACATTGGCCTTCAAACGCTTTGAATCGATAGTTTGAAAATTCAAAGGAAACAACCTATTTTTTGCCATATGAACTTTAGCAATTAAGTTGTTACTTGAATCTCTAAGCCAAAGATGCATATTTTCATATGAATATCATATCCTTTTCCAAAAAGTTGATCCAAACTCAAAAATATTACTTTTCAATTTTGGCACATAATAAACATTAGTATTCAATTTATGGCCACCATCTTTAAAAGTCATTAAATTCTTTTGAAGTGAATTTGTCTCCTCTATCGGACCTTAATGCTTTTATTTCATAGCCACTTTCTTTTTCTACAAGTGTTTTGAAATTTTTAAAGGCAACAAAAACTTCAGGTTTTTGCTTCAAGAAGTATACCTAAGTCTTTCTACTGAAATCATTAATAAAGAGCAAGAAGTATTTTCTTTTACAAAAAAAAGGTGAATCAATTGGACCACACACATCATTGTGTACAAGTTGAAGTAGCTTACTTGTTCGTGATGTAGTCTCCTTTGAAAAACTCCTCCTTGCATGTTTTTCAAGAAGACAAGCTTCTCACAATTGATTTGGATGGTTGATTGACGGTATCTCATCAACCATTTTCTTGTCTCCCATTGATTTGAGCGCTTCAAAGTTCAAGTGCTGGAATCTCATATGCCAACATCATGAGTCACCTTGCACATTGGCCTTCAAACACTTTGTATCGTAGTTTGAAGATTCAAAGGAAACAACCTATTCTTTGCCATATGAACTTTAGCAATTAAGTTGTTACTTGAATCTCTAAGCCAAAGATGCATATTTTTCATATGAATATTATATCCTTTTTTAAGAAGTTGACCAAACTCAAAATATTACTTTTCAATTTTGGCACATAATAAACATTAGTAATCAATTTATGGCCACCATCTTTAAAAGTCATTAAATTCTTTTGAAGTGAATGTGTCTCCTCTATCGGACCTTAATGTTTTTATTTCATAACCACTTTCTTTTTCTACAAGTGCTTTAAAATTTTAAAGGCAACAAAAACTTCAGATTTTTGCTTCAAGAAGCATACCTAAGTCTTTCTACTGAAATCATCAATAAAGAGCAAGAAGTATTTTCTTTTACCAAAAGAAGGTGGATCGATTGGACCACACACATCAGTGTGTACAAGTTGAAGTGGCTTACTTGTTGTTGATGTAGTCTCCTTTGTAAAACTCCTCCTTGCATATTTTCCAAGAAGACAAGCTTCACACAATTGATTTCAATGGTTGATTGACGGTATCCCATCAATTATGTTCTTGTCTCCCATTGATTTGAGCGTTTCAAAGTTCAAGTGCCCAAATCTCATATAACAACACCATGAGTCATCTTGCATATTGGCCTTCAAACACTTTGCATCGATCGTTTGAAGATTCAAAGGAAACAATTTATTTTTTGCCATATGAACTTTAGTAATTAAGTTGTTACTTGAATCTCAAAACCAAAGATGCATATTTTTCATATGAATATCATATCCTTTTTCAAGAAGTTGACCCAAACTCAAAATATTACTTTTCAATTTTGGAACATAATAAACATTAGTAATTAATTTATGATCACCATCTTTACAAGATATAAAATCCTACCTATCCCTTCAATTTGAATCTTTGAGGTATCTCCAAAAGATACATTAACTTTCACCATCTTCTTTATCTCCACAAAATTTTCTTTGTGGACATACATATGATTGCTTGCTCCATTGTCAAGGTACCATGAGCTGCAATCATATCTATCTTCTTTTTTTAGTGTTAATAACATCGTTGACTCATTTTTATCTTTGTTGTTGTCAACAAGATTAACTTTCTCTTCAATATTACTACGACATTCCCAAGAGTAATGTCCAATTTTGTGACAGTTATAATACTCAATTTTAGATTTGTCATACCTCATTTCATTTGTACCTTGATAGGCTCCACATCCTCTACCTCCTAGTTGATCACGATCACGATCTCTGAATGACTGGTGACCTTATCTTCATTGCTGAAATGATGGTATAAATTATTCCTCTTACTCGGCCTTCACGACCTCCACGGCCTTGCCATTGTCCATTTCCTTTGTAACTTTTCTCACCTTCAAATCCTTTGAAGAATGCATGAGTTTTAAGAAATTGCTCTAGTGGATCTTTTTTTCTCCTTTTCATTTTCTCTTCGTGGGCTAGTAAAGAACATTCCAATTGTTCTACCGTCATAGAGTCTAAATACTTAGACTCTTCAATAGTACACACCACATAATCAAATTTAGGTGTTAAAGAATGAAGGATCTTTTCTACCGCACGCACATCATCTACTTTCTCCCCGTATTTTCTTAGTTGATTTACAACAACCATCAATCTTGAACAGAAATCCGAAATGGATTCGGATTCTTTAATTTTTAAAACTTCAAAGTCAGACCTTAGAGTTCGAAGGTTTATCTTCTTTACTTTATAAACTCCTTGGAGAGAATTTTGTAAAATCTTCCACGCTTCTTTTGAGGTGGTTGCATCTGACACCTTCTCAAAATGCCATCATCCAAACATTGATGGATAAGAGTGAGGTCCTGTTGATATTTCTTTCTTGCCTTTAACAATACCTCCTTTTCATTTGAGGACAAAGTTTCCTCATTTGCGATTTTTGTGTACTCTTTGTCTACAATATCCCAAACATCTTGAGAGTCAAGAATGACTTTTATTCGTAGACATCATTTTTCATAATTTTCTCTTGTGAGATGGGGGTATTGAAAGAACAACGGACTATTATTTGTCATGGCTTTGATACCACGTTGTTAGGCATAATGATAATCACACCCAGGATAATGTCCAAACTAAATTGCAATAGGAAGAGAGTAACAACGACACTAAATATTAAATGGGTAAATATGATATCCGAATAAGTAATATAATAATATTGATAAAAAACTTGGTAGTGTTAAAAGACTACTACTCAACACTCTTTTATTTTTTAAACTCACAATTACTTGCACAATATTTTCTCACAAACTAAGAAGTAGTTTGTGGATTACTCTCTCTACTCTCTATTGCTTCTCTATTTTGGTGTGTCTTCTAGTGTTCAATAACTACTCTATTTATAGAGTTTTTTTGAACACTTGATTACATCATTAATGACATAATGTGGTAGCCAATTTTTAAATTGGCTACCAAACTTATACCAAACTTTGAGTACCTACTTCAACAAATGTGACTATCAACTTTCACATTGATGGCTACCAATTTTCACATTTGTGGCTAGTAATTTCAACAAGTATGGCTGTCATATTAATTATTGCCAAGATTTTATTCCTTCAATAACCCAAACAGACTCCTATAAGTCGGATGAATATAAATAAGAGTTACTACTATTTATGATCGAGAATAGGTGAAATCCAGAGCAAAGGAGAACATAACTCAAAATTTGATGAACTACGACAAAGTCAACCGAAAGAACACATTAGAATTACATTGTTAAGTCTCAACCCAACTAAGAGTAATGCGCCCGAAACTGAAGATAATATGCCCATAACTCAAACCACAACTATAAGGGCAGTTAGGAAAAGATCCTATAACAAAAGTTATCATCATAAAGGCTATCGTCGATCGAAACCCAACATCAAAATTTACCAAAGATTCATCCCATGTATAAACGCAAGTCCAATCTCAAATAGTGAAATAAAGCCCGGTTTTACGACCAAAAAACACCAAGGTCGTAGCATAAGGGAAGTTATAGACAAAGGTGCCACTATGGATGAGTTGTCTCCAACTAAGGCTCATACTATCAGACCCAAGTCTACTATACTATACTATTCTACAAGGAACTAATCCGTTCGAAGGACATTGGAGAGTTTCTAAGGCCAAAAGGCTCCAAATACAAGTCAAAGGCAATCACTAGCCTACGCCTAGGCTATGTATGAACAAGCTACCAATAACTATACAATATACCAAAGAGATACTACAAGATATGATGCAATCACAAAATTAAGGTAGGAATGCTCAAATCCCCGGAAACTACCCGAAAGTAACGCTAAGGCAAAACAAATAAAATAGTAAAATTACCGGTTAAACCAAAAGTGCTTAAAAGTTGATAAATCATATCTTGGTTGACCAATTTATGACTTTTAACTTACTTATTTTAGAATTTGGCAAGTAAGCAAAAAACAAAGTTATTTCAAAAGCATTTTTATGAAATCTAGAAAAATAATAGGGGGCGGAGGGGTGGGGAGTGGGGCCTCTGGTAACAGGGATAAGATGGTCAAGGTGTAGGAGTTGGTGGCATTATACGAGTGGGTAAGTTACAATAAATATTGAATATCTTTCTTCAGAAAAGAAGAAAACATTTTGAGTTTTAAACTCAATGTGTAAGCTAAGGTTTTTTCTTGGGCTATAAAATTGGGCTGAAAAAGTTGGGCTAATACCAACCTCATGGACAGTCCTATTAGCAATGTTATGTTTCAATGACTTGACAATCTTTATTGATTTAACATTTGTCATGAGACCATTCCACATTGTAATTTTGCCGCAGACCTTAATTAAATTAGAAACATATTCTTTCTAAATCAATTTGATTTTTTGATTGAGTGATTCACGTAAGTCAAGATTGTGCTATATAGTAGGGGAAACTATTTTATTAGACATGTATTTGTACCATATATATTAATTATAGTCTATAATTTTAAATAATTACGTATTTTATCACTAATTAAAAGTTTTCTAATTATATATTGAGGAAGATACACTTAGATACATGTGTTTTCCCTACTAGGTAAGACTAAAATAGGAAAAAAGGTGAGTGACATGGGGAGGGAGGCATGAGATAGTCATGTATCTCAGATCCATGAAAATTCACACTAGATATACATTAAAAACATGAATCGGTATGTATTTGGTTTGATTCGCGTGTATACGTATCTTACATATGAGAGTGGCGAGCAAGATTTGTTATGTATCCCAGATACATTCGAATCCACTTGGATATATGCATTTAGAACATATTACACTTAATTTTGACCTTATATATCCCGAGATACATGTATATGGATGTATCAAGATGCGCCAAAATTTGGTAAGATTCGTAATATTACAAACTAACGTATATATAAATAATTAGCTTCTAAAGTAGTGGTTCCGTAAGTTTTCCAATATAGTATAGTAAAATTTTGGCTTTGAATCTCACTATTGCAAGTTCCATGTGCTTTGTCCAAAAGTATTTGGCTTTCCGTGAAAAATAACATGTCAAAAACTTAAAATAAGCAAATACACATTTCTATCTTATTTTATAATTTAAATTTGTAAATGGTAGATTCAATAATATTTGCAGATCTTTATGTAAAATTCTTAGAACATAGATAGTTAAAATGTAAACTACAAATTTGTCTAAATTGTGAAATTGTTTTAATATATTTCTTTACATATGATTTTCATGGCTCACTACTCACGAGTGCACTCTATTTTTCTTGGGTGGCTTGATTAATCATGGTTTTGATACACGAGATTAGTATATTGGTTGGTGCATATTCTTGTTGGCCAATAAATATTCCTTGTTTATTACTTTCATAGTGTTTAATGAAATGGGCTATCCCACTTAACGATTTTATTTTAATGACATTCTCGTAATACATAAATTCTCCTATTCCATAAGAGTTACTGTCATAGTGTATATTGATGAAATTTCTTTTATTTACTTTTATTTGTTAATATTTTAAAATTGGATGTTGCTTTTATTTATCACTTTAACATAATAAAAAATAATTTTTTATTTTTATATTTATCCTTTGCATTAATTACTTATTTCTCAATTTAATTTTTATGAATTAATATTAAATATTAATCAATAGAGATAATATGATAAAATAATCATATCAATTATTTTTTCTAATGAATGTATTGAATTCATATATGACAAGTAAAGTTGAATAGATAAGGTATATTAGCATGTTTAGATTGACTTAAAAGTTGGTCAAATCTACTTTTGCGTCACTTTTAGCTTTTAAAAGTGTTTTGGCAAAGTTAAAATTAACTTAAAATAAGTTTTAAAAAGTTAAAAATCAAAGGGAAAAGGTTCGAAATATATCTAAAATTTTGACCGATATTGTTGTAACGATACCAAACTTTGGAAATGACATTTTACCCCTGAACTGTTTAATAGTTTATTTTAAAGGTATATATTTTTCCACGTGGACATCATAAATATTGCATAATTATAAATAGTAATGTGTCCACATAGAACATATATACCTTTAAAATACACTATTAAATAGTGTAAAGAGGTAAACGGTCCTCTATAAAATTTAACATCATAATAATAATTTTGATTAAAATTAAAATATTTTTGAGACTATTTTCCTAAAATCAAACAAAGTCATACATCTCTAACATCATGATAAATTTTGTGGGCCAAAGGAATTTATTGCATCAGATTCAATTTGTTTTTTGCACTAAAGATATAGGACACATGTACTCCTTTTTTAGGAAGGGATACTTCCACTTCACTCGAAACAAAAAAGAGAGTTAGATATAGACCTAAATTTGTGTTGTGCCAATAAAATTTTAACAAAACATGCATATTAGAATACGTGTAGGATTTGAACATAAAAAAAATACTTATAGGAAGAGGTGACTAAAGTTTTTTCCCAAATGGTGCTTTGAGATAGCACATCCCAGTAATTGTTGTAAAATTTTATTTGGATTTGATTTTACATTTTTAAAACTCGATAGTATTTGATTTGTTTTTAATTTTTTTTTTTTAAAAAAAAGAAAAGATTGAAGAAATAACTAACGAACTGATAAATTATATACATATTTTTTTATAATTATATATAAATAATATATTTTTTTATAATAAATAAATCTTATATATATTTTCATTATAATTTATTTATAATTTAAGGTAGAGTTTGATGGAATCAACTTGAGGCATGATCCTGTTGTTGGCTCTTTCAATTTTGATTTCATTTTCTCAACTGTCAATGAAGACTAACTTTGAGAGAAAAAAGTTCACTATGACCAATGATAATGACATGTGTCTCTTTGCTAACTAATTTGTTTTTTCTTTTAGTTCCGCACCTTATCTTTTAATTTTCATGTATGGGTAGTAATGGAATAATCGAATAAAACTAAACCAAAATCGATATTAATGTGGCATTTGAATTTTAAAGTATGCTTTTCTAATTTGCCTAGCAAGTAAAATTCACGAGTACTGATAGTAATACAATCTAGGGTTCTAAATTATATTCATGGAACTATGCAAATATCCCAAGAAACATGTTATTTAGATCGTGGAACTATAGCAGCTGAAATTACAAGGAATCACAAAGGTTTTGAAAACCCTAAGAGAAATTGAAAAACTGACTGAATTCTAGGGATCTAATGAGTAAAAGGAACCCACTAGTGAAATTTCACATACCTAGTGACGAAACTACGAAGGAATCTTCAGGGTTGAATTTGAAGAAGTCCTATGTTTATCGTGTGGAAACTATCACCTTCATTTCTCTTCTTTTTGTTCTCAGTTAGATGATTTTTGGCAATGAGGGTTCTGGTAGTTTCTGACTAGATTATTCAGCTTAGACTAAGTAAAACGACGCAGTTTAAGTACCAAATGCATAGGAGAAAAGACCAATGTGATCCTGAGTTAAAAGCTGACGGAATGGTTACAAGATAGGCTTCACGGGCCGTCAGAGCACCACAGCCCGTCAAGTGGGTCGTGAAGATGCTCTGTCCCACAAGGCTTCACTATTTCGAGCATAAATTTTTACTCCGAGCTTGAAATTAGTCAAATTCGGTGGTGATGGAAAGAGGATTCAGAAATCTTTAATTTGATAAGTTATGAGCCACCAAATTCATTGTGTGCTAAAAGATGTGCTCGTTTGCAGATTCCCAAAACTAAATACTTGACTTGGGTGCAACCTCCTTGACTGGGTAAGTTACATGGGCCCCTCGACGGGACGTCCAAGTCATCACGGGCTGTCTAGGTGACCCCTCCCAGGGCAGTCCTGGATGGTCACTCACGACATCCTTAACTGATCATGATCTCCTACACGAATCGTCTAAGATGTCGTACTGAAGGGTCCATGGTCTTTTTGGATTCGTGGACTTGCCCAAATTTTCCCTTTTAGCCCTTTATAGAAGTTCGAGGTGTTACAAAAAGTCTAGTGGAAAGTAAGATGAATTTTGGATTTCTAAAGTTGATTTTACGGTTGATCAATACGAGCTGTAGAAAGTTATTTCTTCAGGGTATTTGAGTCTTTTCCTATGAATTTAATACCTATATTATGTCGGTCTGACCCTAATTCTAAGCCTATAACTACTTTTCAACTCCTAATTCTACCCAAAATCCTCTAATTCTCTCAAATCCCCAATTCTCATCCAAGTTCATTCTGTTCAATTCTCTCTCAAGCTCAAGAAAGAAAGCTAGGGTTTCAAGCTTCAAGTATCATTTTTCCTCCATTGCTTTTGGACTTTAATGTCAAGGTAAGAGGGGATTCACCAATGGATTCCATTCATCCATTGGGTTCAAAAGATTTCCACTTTCCCAACAAACACGTGTGAGTACAACAAACACAATCGCTTGACACCCCAAAATATATAGAGTGATAGCATGGGTGACATCACTACAACAAATTCGATTATCAGGGACAAATTATTTCGTCATTTATAAATTATATTTCGTCACTAAAAATCTTGTGAGGCGAAAATTAATTCGTCACTAAATGTGTGTCTCTAAAAGTATACAAAGACGATTTAATGCTCGTCGCTAAAAGTATTATTTTAACTACAAAAAGAAAAATCGTTCCTACATGCTTAAACATTTGTGATAAATTTATTTATCGTAAAAAATATTTTTTGTAGTTAATAGTATGCTTTGTCAATAAAAATGTTATTACTACCGACATAATTATATCGTCGCTCGCACTTTATGCTTTCTTAGGGAATTGAACTCACAACCTTGAGGTTGGAAGTAAAGAGTGCTTACCATCTGACCAATTCTCTCTTGTCTCTCATTTTTATTTTATTTTTTACTTCATTCACTTCTTTTAAATTTAAATTTTATAGAAATAATATATTATATGATTATTATACTCATACATAAATGTATGAAATTTACCACCCACAATTCATTCAAATGTAGATTATATTTTAATTAAATTGTATATTTTTTTAATATATCTTTAAATATATGCAGTACGATTCTGTCATTTTATTTATTTATTTTATAAATTTAAAAATTGTTCAGTACAATTATAAATTTATAGAACATTAAACTTTCGATTTTATTTAAAAAATTGAATAATCGGTTCAATTTGATCAGTAAATCAATTGTTTTGAAAAAAACATCGATGCCCATAACTATAATACTTCATCATAATATATTTGAAATCCTAATTGGTTCATTTCTTTTATTTTTTACTTCAATTTTCACACTAATGAAAAACGTTAATAGAAATTCATGAAATATTTCGCAACTTTGAGAAGTAGAAGTTTGTAAGTTGATGTTATCTTTGTATAGTTGTTCTACGTACATATGTGGAATTACTATATATATGTACATATTTATAGACAAAAGCAAATAGATCGACTTATTATATGTAGTTTATCAATCACAAATCAATAGACACACAAAAAAAATAGCATATAGACTTGAGAAATTATTTATTTTATCTTCTTTATCAATGAAAGTGTATCAAATAAAAAATAAAAGTGCGAAACCAACAAATATTAGCGATCAAGTGGTAGAATCGTACCCCACTCACAGTACTTATAACCTGGACTATATTTTTCAAATGATGCATTTTATAATTGCGTAATTTAAGAAAATTGATGTATTGAACTTTTTTATTTTTACGAAATCGTCCGAATTCGTTGGTTATAATATTTTCCCTCAAAAATTAACGAATGGACTCTGTGTATTTCTTATGAAGCACTTTTATTATTCCTTTTGTAAGATTTCACTTGTAATTATAAACAATTGTAGCAAAAAAAGAAAGTTTTAGCTATGAATTTTTTCGTAGCAAATAGGTGAATTATTCACTATAAATTTTATGTCATCGCTATTTAACACCTTACATATTTTGTGACAATTTTTTGTTGTCAGTAAATCGCAGATTAATTAGAGACAAAATCTTTGTCATCAATTATTTATATTATTAGTGACGAAAATAAATGTCATAATTAAATCTAAATTTTTATAGCTAAAACTTATAATATTTAACTACGAACTCTAATTTGTCGATATTGTAACAACATATTTTTTTAGATGAATTTTTTTGTGTCCAAAAATTAATAAATTTTAAGACAAAAAATATTTGTCATGAATTAGATACATTATTCGTGAAGTAATAATGTGTCACCGATAACTTTAAATTCGTGACTAACACTACATAACAAATGGCGTCAATTAATTTTTTGGTGGAAAACATTAGTAGACAAAACTTTACTATGAATTTTTATGTTTCGTCACTAAAAGTATGTGTCTCATATATTTAAGCACAAAAAATAAATTTTATCACTAAAAACGAATAATTAATGACAAATTTGATGTCATAGCTAATAATTTCGTAACTATATATCATATTTATTATAGTGCATGAAGGATACTAACATGCGTGACGTGTACTCCTCAAGACCGCTCACACATAGTCAAGCAAAAGATAACCACGACCTACCAACAATGTTTATGAAAAGGAAAGCTTTGGAGGAGCTTGAAAGATATCAAAAAAATTCAGATCAATCAAAGTGAAGAAAAAAAAGTTGTGTGTACACGATCATCTCATAATATAAATTTAAGAATTCACCAAAAAAGCCAACCAATTTATTTAGGGTAAAATTATATATGAAGGAGATTGACTTGTTTATTGTCCAAGTATAAATAGTAGTCCTTTGTTATGTTGAAGACATACTTAGGTTGAATATTGAATACTGCTAAATTATAGTGCTACTATAGTGCTTAGTGCAACTCGCCTCAAGAAATTAGTAAGTGATTAGTGGTGAACTATTTATTGTTAGTTAACTTCTTTGCTTATTATTGAGTAGGGTTAATTTTAGATGTTGAAATCAATTGAGAAGTGAGGATTTTAGTCCCCTACTATCAACAATTTAAATTTCTTAACTTTAATCCACACATCTTTTGGTGTTTTCTTTAATTGTCCCTTCATTTAAAGTTCAAGTCATAATCTAACAATTCAAATTAAATACTAAAAGAAAATTAAATTTCAATCTTAGCCCAAACTATATCCACCTTTATATGTGTCACATCCTATAGGTCACCATCTATAAAAGAAAATATCCTAAATAAAGAAAGAACAAAAAGGATAAGAATGCTTCCATAAAGAATTGCTTAAATCTTCTTCTAATCTCTAATCTCCAATAATAAAGGAAGATTATTGTTATCTTATGTGTCCTTGTCTGGCTTCTTAGATTACAAAATCTAACTTTGTAATCAGTGTATTAACAATGGTTTAATTTATTGTTAGTATTTAATAAATTAAGTAACATTGAATTTCTCTAGCATACACCTGTGCACTTACTTTATATAAACAAATAAGAAGAAGCCAAAAAGATCATACACCTGTCCATCTGGTGACCTAAAAAATCACCTTTTAAAAATCAAGAATCTTTGGGCTTTATATGTCAGATATAGATTTGTGCTAAAGTATGGAATCCGCCATTTATTCTTTAATTAGAGATATTAAATTTAAATTTTTAATTTAAAAAAATTAATAGAAAAGAGCGTTAGAAAAGAGCATTTTCTTTCGAATAAAATTTTCTACATGAAATGAGTTTGAAATAGTTAAACTTTAATATAAGTATCAGATATCAATTTTTTTAAACGAAAAAGAGAAGTTAGTCCAACCACCCTATCCATTATATGAAATTAACTTAATTGGGATAATTTATTTAATTTCGTTAGTATCTTAAATTGTATATAGGCTTCATTTAGTAACTAATGATTAACTAAAAGTAAGTTCTGATTTGAAAAGATTTTTGGTATAGAATTTGAAACTATATTGTGGCCTTAGATCCTGAAATCTACTTTTTAAAATGACATTATCCCACGATAAAATTAAAGTTAGAAGCCTATTTTTTGGTTAATATTGTAATTAAAATTTAAAAAGGAAAAATAGGATAAAATATTTCTGAATTATCGTAAATGATATGCAGATATCCTTTGTTATACTTTCGGAATATTAGTAGTCTTGTCGTCTAAAAACTAGAGCATATATACCATTTATACTAACAAACATATACATGTCATAATCTTATCCATCGATCCAAAATTTATTAAATATCAAATTCACGGATAAAATTATGTCATGTGTCCCTATTTTGTCTTCTGTTAAAGTAAAGTGCATATATGCTTTAAATTTTAGACAATAAAGACATCAAAATCCAAAAAATATAACAAAAAATATATATATATTATTTACATCAATTCAGAATATATTTATCCTTTTTTCCATTTAAAAAACATTAGGAATTAATGGTACGCAGCATAATATAAATATAAATATTTTAGAAGCTAAAGAAATGTTTTTACGTTGTACTTATCTCTCTTTAGGATTAAACTTTTCAGCATTTCGCTTTCAGTTACTTCTTTGACAAGTTGGTCAGAAAATTGGGAGCATGTGAGTATTTTTTATTTCGATTTATATGATATTGATATAACTTGTCGATTTATTTAATTTTTTAATATGATTTTTATTATTTTAATTATAATATATCATTGTTTAACTTTTAATAATATATGTATTTTTTTATTTTAATTATATGGTAGTGATAGATTATATCTTTTTCTAAAAGAAATTTAAGTAGTTAATTATTAGATTTATAGTACATTTTAGGTCATTTTTAAATCATATATGTTACTTACTTTGTTTCAATTTACATTTCATATATAATTCAATCCATAATTTATTTTATCTTTTTAAATATTTTATTCTGTTGTGATTTAGAGTGTATCTTACTTAAATTTCAAATAATATACGTTATCTTTTATGTATCAATATATGTGATATCGATAAAATTTAAAAATTATTTAAATTTTCTTATGTCTTTTAAATTTTAAGGTTGGTAATTATTTTGAGGTATCGTAACTTTTACATCATTTCAAACAATATATATTATATCCTTCTTTTCTTTTTAAGGTGCTAATTATTGGTGATTTAAAATACCTTTTATGTATAAATTTTAAATTACTAATTATTATAATTTATAATAATTTCAAATATTTTAAAAATTAAATTAAAACAAAAAATAAAGAAGCAAAAACAGACACATCAATGGACTAACTATCTACTTCTAGCAGCTGAAGCAGGCAGAACAATCGGACGCTGCTTAAAGTCTTTTTTATTAATAAATAGTAAAGTAAAATAAATTTATATCCTGATAATTAATAATTTCTTAGATATTCTAATCCAGATTTGCTTGATTAAAATTTCAAAATACCTATTATTTACTAATTTGTTAATAAAATCCCTTATTATTAGAGAAAAACATAGTAGAATTTTAGTTGATCATGAATATGAGTGTTATCGTCTAATTATATTAAATTAAGTATTACACCTTTTATCTTTTCTAAATTAAAAAATTATCTCGATTGATTGACTATTTAAAAGTCCAATTCCCGTCTCATAATAACTTTTCCCATTTCTTTTTTTTCTAACACTAACTATTTTTATTTTTAATTTTAAAAAAAAAATCTTCTCTATCTTGTGTGGTTGTTTGTATATTATTGATGTTCATATTTTATGTGATGCTGATAGTGCGTCAAAAAACATGCACTATGATTAATAAACATTGGCCTCTCAGATTATTAATTATCAGAAATTCCATGTCACTGTACATATACACCATAAATTCCATGCACTATGAATATATTTTGTTATTTTCTGTTGAAAAAAAAATATAATTATGTGACTTTAATAAAACAAAAAATATTATCATATCTTCGTTTATGAAATTTAACCAAAAATAAGTAGAGAAATATTTTGATTTATTAAAGTACTATTTTGTGTATTTCCTCAACTTCAATGAATAAGGACTACTTGTAGATACTAGGTAGGAAAGACTCCTTTCTTTTATTGCCAAATCAATTGTGGTCCAAAATTATTTAGTACAGTAAAGTTAGGTATAAATGATGTTTTATAAAAATTTCCAAATTTGATCGGATAACTTATTTTAATATTTTTGAAGTGAATTAAATGTAATTATAAGGATGATGTGGCAAAAAGAGTGAATTCACTCATCTAATAGCGTGTGAAAGAGTTTAAAAAGAAAAAAAATTATAAAATCATATACATGTCATTTTTTATATATCAATATATAATCATATATTTTTAATATATTAACATTTATTAGTGTAAATTAATTTTAAGAAGAGTTAAAGAAAAAATTGTGAAAATAATTAATAAAAAATTAATTTAATGATGTGACGCTGACATAACTATGTTGTAACACTTACATGACTATGATGTTGTAAGTGAGAGTGATATAATAATTTCAGGGTGGTTTTTAATTCACTTCAAAGATGTCAAGGGATGTATGTAAACACCTGTATAGTTTAAGTACTAAATTATTATCCAACCAAATTCAGGAGGAGTTTTTATGTATTTTCTCAAATTTATTTATTTTGCATTTTCTCTCTTTTGTTTTAAATCTTGTATACAAATTTTTTATTTTTGAATTAAACAAATTAACGTCTATATATCATAGAGAATAAAGTTAATAGTGGTTGTGTTTTGATTCTGTTGAACTAATTAATACTAACAAATTTTTTTCTTTGTGAAGCTAAGAAATCAATTAACTTAATGATTGATAGTAGAAAGTAGAAACATTGATCAGGCCAACATCAACATCAACACCAACCCCCTCCTGAATGATCCCTTTCATTTTTTTAAATATGGTCGTGAACAATAAAAGCAATGAGAAAACGTTATTTTTAATTAATTTAATTTCCAAAAGAAAAAGCAATAATTTTTTATTTTAAAATTTCAACTTCTAAAAGAAATGCAAAGAAATTTTTATTTTTTTTAATTATAAGGGAAGGTGCATAGAAGTTCGAATTTTATTCAGTTTGTTCTAATTTTAACAGCGTTAATTTGGACGTTCAAATATTGTTCTCTTGATTCTTATGTTATCATCTTGGAATTTCTTATAATTTTTTTTATCTTTTGACTCCGATCTCGATATAACGTGAGAAGATATAGAGATTAGTACTACTTCAATCAATACAATTTTTATCCCTCCAAAAGAGAGGATCTTAATGTGCCACCTTGTCACTTTGTTTGAAAGCATGATAATTTATTTAGAAATATAAGCAATTGTTTTTCTTTCAACATAGATAATTAAAAAGAAAACTTGTTGAGTAAAGCAAGTATAATTTATTTCACATTTTAAATAAAAGAATCAGAAGCTTTAAGATGAACAATAAAACCTGATTTTCTCTTATTAAATATTTGTCCTCATCAAGATAGTGAAATTAGTATTTCTAAAATAGTAATACATTCAAATATGAATGCTACTTCATCATTATTATAAAAAAATAAAAAAAAAAAAAAAAACTCAATTCAATTTTTCTTAAAAAATATTTAGGGTTTAAATGGAGAAAATTGGAGCATAATTAATTATTTTTAGTGTTACTGGCGAATTATTATTAATTTTAAAACTATATAAATAGATTATATTTATGAATTAAATAAATTATCAATATAAAGCTAATATTATGAAATCTTTGATGTCGATACCTAGTTAATTAATAATAGTGATAAAAAGACAATTTTGATAAGTACTCTTGTGATAAAAATGAGCGAAATTTTGAAAAGGTGTTCAAAAACATTAGTAAAAGACAAATAATATCAATCTGTGGGTCTTTTGTTTTGTCCAACTACAAACATCCCGTGAATGATAAATTACATTCTTTAAGGCTATTATGGGGAAGTCATAAATATATACCTAAAAAGGAAATAAATTTTATTTTTGTATTTTATTAAAAGAAATATCAGTACTCTCACCTTGAAAAAAAGTTTATACTAAAATAAATGTCATTTTCGTAATTCAAAAATTATTATACTCTCTCCGTTTCGAAAAGAATGACCTTATTTCCTTTTTAGTTTGTTTCAAAAAGAATGACCCCTTTCCTTTTTTTTGCAACACTTTAACTTTAACTTTCCACGTGGCATGTTTAAGACGACAAGATTAAAGGGCATTTTGGTACATTTGACATAACTTTAATTTAGAACCACAAGATTAAAAAGTTTTTTTTTCTTAAACTCCGTTCCAAATTAAACTAGGTCATCCTTTTTGAAACGGAGGAGTAATTGTATACTCCCTTCGTTTAAAAAAGAATGACCCTATTTTCTTTTTAATCTGTTTAAAAAGAATGACCTTTTTTGACAACACTTTAATTTAACTTTCCACATGACATGTTTAAGACCACAAGATTAAAGGGCATTTTTGGCACATTTGATATTATTTTAATTTAAAACCACAAGATTAAAAAAATCTTCTTTCTTTTCTTGAACTTCATTCCAAGTCAAACTAGGTTATCCCATTTGAAACGGAGAAAGTGTGTTTTTACTCTATACTTTTAATGGTTTCCAATATTTATTTATTATTTTCTTATTAAATATTGATTTTTTGTGTTTAAGCTACACTTATTCTTAAAAAAAAAAAAGATATGAGAGGGGAGGGTATCTTTTTATTTTTTTATTAGATGTTCCCTATTAATATTAAAATTTGATTAAATTTAAATTTAATAGAAAATTCGACATAAGACGGTAAAACATTATCTAATAAAAGCGATTATGTATTCGGAAAGATTCATACCTCTAAAATTCTTGTTGGTGAAATCTTCCTTCAAACAATTTTTGTTCACTATCGACTTTACACACTTCTTAATAAACTACAAATAGAAAGACAATTTTATTATATTTTAAATGTAATAAATATTAGTAAAAATCTTATATCATCTTTTAAATGTAATATTTATTTATCATTTTCTTATTAATATTGATTTTTTGTGTTTAAGCTACACTTATTCTTAAAAAAAAAGAGGATATGAGAGGGGAGGGTATCTTTTTATTTTTTTATTAGATGTTCCCTATTAATATTAAAATTCGATTAAATTTAAATTTAGTAGAAAATTTGACATAAGATGGTAAAACATTATCTAATAAAAGCGATTATGTAGTCGGAAAGATTCATACCTCTAAAATTCTTGTTGGTGAAATCTTCCTTCAAATAATTTTTGTTCACTATCGACTTTACACACTTCTTAATAAACTACAAATAGAAAGACAATTTTATTATATTATCTTTTGAATGTAATAAATATTAGTACTCTTATATCTTGAAAAATGTAATAGAGAAATGAAAAATTAAATTTATATTTATATTGAAACTTGATTAAATTTTAATTTAAGCTATGAAATTCTATTTTCTACTTAAAAAAAGATGGTAACAAAGACGATTTTGTATTGGAGAATTATTTATTATAAGATTGTTGAAAAACAAATGCAAGTTCCCAAGAAAGAAAGTCCGAGATCTCTCTCTGAGCTCTGTTGCTGAAATAAGTTGTTATTGGCTTCACTATTCTTCACCACCGCCACCACCGTCATCTTCTCTGCCGCTTTCCATTTTCCGATGACACTTTAAAAACTCTTCCTTCTTTCTCTTTACACCCTCTTTCACTCTCAATTTCTTCATGTAAATTATCTTCAATTCTACATGGGGTTTTCCTGTTTTTTCTACTAGTACGATCTATGTGAAAATCTTGAATTTTTGTGATTGATAAGTATAATAAAGCGTATTTTCTATTTTGTTTTTTTTTATTTTTAAGAAAAATGGATCATAGTCGTGTTCATCAGCAACCAATTACTTCAGGTTTAACTAGGTATCGATCTGCGCCAAGTTCTTATTTCTCTACCCTATTAACTACTACTACACCTGTTACTGGTGGGGGTTGTGGTTATGCAAGAGATGATTTTTCCACTTTACAAAATTCTACTGCTTCTTCTTCATCTACTGATATAGATCAAGTTTTTGCTAGATTTGTAGCTAGTATTGGTAACTCCAACTCTAATAGCTCTGGGAATTTCCATATAAATCACGAAAACCCCACGAATAATATGAATGTTAGATCGGATTTTATTGTACCAAAACAAGAGGTTACACCGCGATTAGTGCGACATAGGAGTAGTGATTACTCTCTTGTTTCAAATTATCAAAATCAGAATCAACACTTCATTTCACCTGTGAAAAAGGAACCAGAGACTCTGCTACAGAATACTGATCATGCTTCAGCTTCACAATTGAATTACCAAAGCCAACAACCTCAACAAACTGACAAGTTAAATGCAGTCACAGATAAGTCATTTGTATTCGCGAATTCGGCTAGTTTGACACCTGGTGGTAGTAGTGGTGGTGGTGGTAATTCGAATCTTACCCGTTATAATAGTTCACCTGCTGGATTCTTTGCTCAAATCAATATCGAAAATGGTATGCATTTATTTTTGCTTAAACAAAGTTGATTGAATTTTGTAGCTTCATACTGTATGTTTTAATGTTTGTTATGAACCTGGTTTTGTGCGATTGTGTGAAGAAACCTTGATATATATGAGTATACTTGTGCTTTTAACTAGTTTTATTCTTATGGATTGATATAGTGTGTACATGTAAATGAAGAACATCTTTAGTTGTTGCAGATAAGTAAAGGGTCAAAATTTGATTAGAAACTAATAGGTTGAGTTTCCATTTAGTTTCGTGTTTCGATATTACTGATGGGAATTGAAATCTAGATAACCTTAAGGTACAAATAGGATTCTTGTTAACATTGATATCCTGCCTTTATGACACTAAAGACATCGAGACGAATAATCAATGGAGTGATAGAGATGGAGATGTATCTATTAAATTATTTTCTTGATAAGTGAGTTCTACTGAAATATCGTATAGGTAAAAGTTAGAGGGTTAATAAATCTTTGCCAAGGAGATGAAGAAAGAGTGATTTTTGGATTTTGCTTATGAGTTTTTAGTAAAAATTAGTGGTCATCATATCTAACTGCTTAATCTGACTTTAGAGTTTAAGTTTGTTGCTAAAATTCCAGCAATTGACAGAATATGGTGCTATCCGAGGCATAGGGAGTTATGGAACCGGTACTAATGCTGCTATAGAAACTTCATTGTCGACTCCGAAAAGTTTCAAGACTCAAGTTGGATTCTCATCCGGGAAACCTCCTGCTTCTCCCAGGCTTATGGCTCCAATCTCTGAATTTGGAACTAAAGTCTTAGAAGAAAAGAGCACGGGGAATGAACATAAAAACGACGAGAACTGCATAACAGATTTCCCCATGCCTTCTTGGGAAGATTCACACATTTTGTCCGATGATTTCCTTAAAACTGAAGACATTGAAATTGAGCCATTCTCTAATGAAGATGCATCCCATAATCAGGTATCTATTATTGTTAAAGGAGTTGTCGGCATGCTTAATCATCGTCTTACACCTACGTGATTTTGATGATCAGAGTAGCGAAGGGCTGGCGCGCCAGCCAATTCCTTTATCTCATCATTTGAGTTTGCCCACAAGTACCAAGGAGAAGCTCTTGCAAGATTCAGTTCACTTGAATGTCAGAGCAAAGAGGGGATGTGCCACTCACCCTCGTAGCATTGCAGAAAGGGTAAACACTTTAGCACTAAAAACTCGAGTGTCCTTGTTAAAATTCAGCTCATAAAAACTGCGACTTTTGGATTTGATAAATTGATGTGTCGAATAACTATATTAGGGGAGACGGGCTGGGTAGTGAGATAAGTACAGAGCTTTTACCGGTGTTCGACAAATGTTTCGGTTTGGCCAGTTATTTTCAAGAAACTTGAGACATATGGCTTACGAGTACCCTATATTGTTTTACTATATTGTGTATAACCAAAATTGGACTTTCTCAAACCGTACTAAAGATAGTTTGATCCTTCCGACTTTTGACATGCGTGGATCTTAGCATGTACTGATAATAGTTGTAGTAATAATTCAGGTAAGAAGAACACGAATAAGCGACAGAATGAGGAAGCTGCAAGAGCTTGTTCCCAACATGGACAAGGTAGAATCCTAACTTATTAATTTCACCAAAATCAGGTACATTAGAGATGTTAAGTGAACTCATTTTGCTATTTCGATTTCATTGCAGCAAACAAACACAGCAGATATGTTGGATTTTGCAGTAGATTACATTAAAGAGTTGGAGAAACAAGTCAAGGTATATCCTACAGAATTTTAGATTACAGATCACAATGAGCGCGAGTCCACGGGATTTATAATAACACTCCTTATTTCCACGGGAGTTATAATAACACTCCTTATTACTTTGTGTTCTTTGTAGATACTAGCAGAAAGGCGCGCCAAATGTACGTGCATAAATAAGTAAAAACCAACAGATCAAAAGGTGAAGGTAGGATGAAAGGGAACTGATAATGAAATCAGATAGCAGAAGTGGATTCCCTTTAATACATGAAGAAGACAATGGGGTTGGCAATTTGACATTTTGGTGGGTAAGAAATATAGAAGCAAATTCATTTGATATAACATAATATACTTTTTTTTTATAAACGCGATATCATATCTGAATCAGCTTGTGCCCACCTCAACCTCAATTAGTAAGTCATTTGCTCATATGAATAATTATGTCCACCAAAACCTCAAATGTAAATATACTTTTTTGTCTATTTTAATTGGCTTTTTATGTCTATTCTTTGAGATGTTGGAACTTGTGTTCTTTGTGGATAATAAATTATTATAGTAAATGATAAAAATAAATTAAGTGATAAATTAATTTTTTGGTTTTATAATAAATTATTATAGTAAATGATAAAAATAAATTAAGTGATAAATTAATTTTTTGGTTTTATAAATTGAATTAGTAAAAAAATAAGCATTTCTTTTAGTAGGATGAACAAATGAAAATAGTAGATTGGATTTGGAGAAAATGCTCTTATGAATGTTACCTAGAATGAGTTTTATAGTGTGGAATTTTGATTTAGTCAGAGTTCTAATGTGGGCTAAACGTAGGAAAGAAATTGCTTTGGGTGAAAGGTGGTTTGATTCTCTTATGATGTATAAATATGTGTGCCACCATTCAAAAGTTCAATTACTCTTTATTAGAGAAAAAAGGTATCACAATCTTGTAGGCCCTTTCTTTTCTTTGTTTTAATTTAATTATTGTCTTTCTTTTCAAGTTTGTTTGAAGCTGCAGCAAGATTTACCTGAAACCTTTTCCGTCTCTTATCCAAAAAAATCTATGATAAAAGAGCTTTATCAGAGTAAAAATAGAATAGGTTAGAATTTGATGGTCGGTTGGTATGAAGGATAAGGAATGAAAATTTTGGAATAAATGTAAGATTTTTTTATTCTATGTTTGATTTGAGGTGTTTGATTAGTTTTGAGATTTATTTATTTTATTATTTGTGTTATAATGATGTGATAAATTATTTAATATATATGTGAAAATTACTAACCACATGAGATATTTTGTCTGTCTCATTCCCATACATGTTATTTAATAGTTGTATAGGAGAAATACTATGCATGTACTAGGGCTCGTTTGGCCATAGATTTTTCAAATAATATTTGGAAAAAAAATTGACAAATAGTATTTCACACTTTGTCATTATTTGACAAAAAAGTCAAATTCTCAAATATACTACTTTCTCCGTTTAAAAAAGAATGACCTCATTTCCTTTTTAGTATGTTTCAAAAAGAATGACCTCTTTTTTTTTTTTGGTAACAACTTTTCACGTGGCATGTTTAAGGACACAAGATCAAAGGGCAGTTTTGTACATTTGACCTAACTTTAATTTAGGACCACAAGATTCAAAAGTCTTCTTTATACTCTTAAATTCCGTGCCAAGTCAAATTAGGTCATTCTTTACGAAACGGAGGAAGTAGTTTTTTCTAGTATTTGTGTCAGATCTCATTATTTGTGATTTTTTAAAATTGAAATTTTATCCTAAACTTTTTTCTTTTACAAAAATACCCTCTATAGTAGTCGCTTGTGTTGTATTACATAATTTTTTTACGTTAACACTAAAATAGTGATGAAATATTCATTAAATGTTAAATGGTGATATGATTAATGATGAACAATTGACTCAGGATAACAAAGTCATGTGCTATGTCTATTTCACGATGTATGGAATGATGCTTGTTGCACTCAATTCAAATTATCACATTGCTCTAGTGTCATTTTTCTATTTGTTATTGTTGCAAAGAAAATTCAATTGACTTGTAATACAAACTTATGGTTAGTTTCAATAGTTTTTAAAACTTATGGGTATAAATCATATTTTTCTAAAAAAGTGAAATATATTTTTAAATACTATGGCCAAACATACGATGAAAATTCGCTCAAATTTTCACCTAAATAATATTGCCAAGAATATTTGAAAATCTGTGATCAAACGCTAGCTAAATCTTGCACAAGTATATTTGGTAATTTGGTTAGCACGGTATAAAATTAAATTTGATTTACAAATTAAAAAATTTACATACTAATATATGTATAATTGTTAGAGAAGTTAATAATTATTAGAGAAGTTAATTTTATGCAAAATAGAAGATAAAATAGCCCTTCACAACGGCTGTTATTTTACATTTGGTAATTTGGTTAGCACGATATAAAATTAAATTTGATTTACAAATTAAAAATTTACATAACTATGTATAATTGTTAGAGAAGTTAATAATTATTAGAGGTTAATTATGCAAAATAGAAGATAAAATATCCCTTCACAATGATGGTTATTTTTCATTTCTCAATTTCTCACTCATTCTTATTTTTCATTCACAACTTTTTGTTTGATTTACTATATATGAAATGCCTACTGTATTTTGTACTCCTCACTCTCTAATTCATCAATTATTATGTCACTATATAAAGTAATAATAATTAAATTTAAAAGTTCAAAACATAATTAGCAAGAACAATTTAGTAAAATGTTTTTTTAATAAATATCTTTTTAAAGAAAATATTAAATTAGCAAATGTCAAAGTAAAATGCTAGTGTGGAAGTTTTAAATTGTGTTGGTCCCTTTTTGGTGAGGAAATTGACATGTTCCATAAATTCATTTCCCAAACCTATCTATGTCCTACTCCTACATAAAAGTGCACTTTATCAATTTTCCACTTCTTAACTACTTTTTTTTTTCTTTTTCTTTTTATCATATTTTTAATACCAAATTTCATTACTTTGTTGACCTTGTCTTAAATGCATCTATAGATGTACTACCATTTCAATTTGGATGGTTTTACTAAATTTACTTGCAACAAATTGTCTAATAATATTTGCAAGTTCCTAAAGAAAACCCTTTTAGAAGAAGGCAGGATGCATTAGAAAAATCGTACATTATTTAAAGGTCAAACCTATCGGCAGTAATTTGACACTATTTTTACTTAGATATCTCAAGTAGACTTTATTCATTTTAAATACCTTAAGTAGGGGTCCACTATGTCATTTTGACACATTTTTACCAATCAGCTATAATTACAAAGTGTGTGCAACACACACGATATGTCATTGGGGAAGGTGGAATAAGTGGTAGGGCTAAAAAGTGTAGAAGAAGAAGGAAAAAAATTCAAAAAAAAAGTCCTCACACGCTCAAAATGGGTGCAACACAAATGATATGTCAGGTCAGCAAAAAGTGTCAAAATGACACAGCGGGACTCAACATGAAGTGTCTAAAATGAACAAAGTCTAGTTAAAATGTATAAGTGAAAATTGATGTCAACTTTAGGGGGCTACCGATGGATTCAACCTTTTTTAAAAGATAAATTACACTAGTTACAAAACTCATTTATATGATTTCATATTTATTATTTTTTATGCGGTTGAAATTTTCAAGAAATTATTAATTGTATCACTTTATAAATTTAACAATTTTATTCCCAAAATTCACTATACCATGTCACAACTAGCACAAGTTAGCTGGACGTGGATACTTTAAGAACCATTAGAAATTGAAAAAACTATAGGTTTGCTATATTTGTTTATATATATATATATATATATATATATATATATATATATATATATATATATATATATATATTTGTTACTCATCTTGTATTCCTAAGATACTTAGAACAAAACTTTGCAGAATTTGGTAAGACACAACTAAGTTTAAGAACATTTTCACAACTAAAAATTAAAACTAGTAGAGAAACTAGAATCAGAAACATATTAGAAAAAAATATACGAAATATTTTTCTTAAAGAAGAATTGTTGTCAATTTGTGATTAATAAATCTCATTGATTCCAACAAACTTTGCAGAAACACGAAGTTATCAAAGTTTAATGAATCAGTGAAGAACAGAAGAACATAAATTAATTCACAAATCTAAAATCTATAACACATACCAAAATCTGGAAAAACACAAAGAAGATCAAGCCCACTGAATGCACAGTGTCGCCTTAAGGAAATTATTCTCCTCTAGTATCCGAGGTTTGATTTGGAATATGTCCTCCCTGGATAGAATGATCTCAATCACCAGTGTATTGATACCTAAAATGTTAGTGTCAGCGAGCTACTCAACGACAGTAAAGTACACTTAGAATACTAGATTTAGTAGTAGTAGAAGAAGTCTAGAAATTGGTTAAACGAAACTGAGAGGAAATCTCTCAATTTATAGAAAACAAAGGGTAGTGTGAAAAGGTTCTTATTGTGCCTTACCGAAAAGGTCACAAACCTTTGGAAAAGTAACAATCTTTAGGGAAGATCACAAACTTTCATAAAAGTCACAACTTTTCATAAAAGTCGCAACCTTTCTTAAAAGTCGCAACATTTCATTTTCCATTCACACCTTTTAAAACCCAATATTATTTAGAATCGGGACCAATTAATTTGGTTTAATGCGAAATATGCCGCTATGAAGGATAAAATGATCCATTTTAGAACTTCATTTTGAAAACTCCAACTTTATATGATTAAGGGGTCGTTTGGTTGGAAACAAGTTATCCTACAATTAATTATCTTAAAATAATAACTTATTTCACTATATATATGAGATAACTTATCCGATCACTGTAATACAAATGGTAGAATAAGTTATTTCAAATCTGATAACCAAACATGATGATAAAATTTTATCCAGGACTGAGAGCCATGTTATTGATGATCTCCACAACAATACCATCCTAGTTTCTACTAATTCAAGATTTGGTATGTCAAGAAACTCTGAGACACAACAACAATCGAAGTGTATAAACTTTTTTTTGCGTCAATGATCCCTATTTCTGTTTTATGATTGAGAAATTTGATGCTAAGATATTTTATTTATTTATTTTATTTAATGTTCGACATCCGCATCGGTGTTCGACTAATCTAGATTAGCACCGGATAGGGCTCCATTCGGAGAGGGGGTAGTCTTGCTAGGGTTGCATATCGATTGGTTTGGTTCGATTTAAAGTTTCTCAGTTAGAATTATCAGTTATTGATCAATAGACATGCTAACTATTATAGAACTATTAAAATATTGAGCTATCATTTATTGATTTATCAGTTATTGATCATTATCGGTTTAATCATTAAGATACGACACAAACATAATATTTAAAGATCACTGAGAAACAAGGTAACAAACAAAATTAATCATGCACATGAATTGACAAATTGTAACTTGCATAAAAGCAAACACTATCAGATTTTAGAATAACCGAGAGTTTGAGACAGAAAGTGATAAAATTATGAAACTACACACTAAGTTGAGGACTTTATATACCAAATGGTATATATATAATTATTTAATTTAATATCGGGTTATCAATCAATCCGTTAAGAGAAAGTCTCAAACTGTAAAGAATCGATCACGTGATAATAAAAAAAAGGAAAAATTAGCAAACTAGTAAAAAAAGAACTAACATATTTAGTGAAAACCTCCCTATTTTGAAATATTAGTAAAAATATCAAAAATGTCATTATGTTTTAAAAATAATGTATCCTAAATCACTTTCTAATTTCCGTCACATTTTAGTACATGTTTCTAATGAAAGAAGAAAAAAATTTACATGTCTCCCAATTAACTCCTTACCAAATTTGAAAAGGAAATAATTTATTTTCTCTCTCTAAAATTTATCTCTTCCATTCTCCCCTATTTTTCAAATTTCCCATATCACGCTTTCCCCATTCTTCAGATTCCTCATATCACTCTTCTCTCTTTTTTTGGTTTCAGAAATTTGATTCTCAATAATCCCATTGATTAAGATATTCATCGTTATTCTATTGTTCTATGTTTTCGTTTGAAAGTTTTTTTAGATTTTTTTTTTTTTGTTCAATCTCATTATTTTCAGTTAAAATATTTTTCAAATTTCCCATATCACGCTTTCCCCATTCTTCAGATTCCTCATATCACTCAGAAATTTTTTTTGGTTTGATTAAGATTCATCTTTATTCTATTGTTCTATGTTTTCGTTTGAAAGTTTTTTTAGATTTTTGTTTTTTTTTGTTCAATCTCATTATTTTCAGTTAAAATTTCAAATAAAGGGGAAAATACAAAAATTGCAATCCAATTTCTGATTCAAAGAGGACTATAAGAAGTATCATATATAATCATCAACTTTTGAGGATTTTGCCTCTTTGATTTATGCATTACTCAAGGATTATTCGAAAATGTAGTTTGTGCGACTAAAATGGCTCAAGATAGAAGATCTAAGTTTATTCATGATTTTACCCGTATTCAAGTTCAAGATAGTAATGTCTGCAGGGTAAATATACTATTAATAAAGAAAAAAAATTGGGGTAGTAGACTTCGAAAAACATGTTGAATACCAAGTTGAGGAATAACAATTTTCTATTAGTTTGTTTTATTTTTATAGTTCTTTTTTAGAATTTGGTATTCCTTTTCAATTTGTATTCAAATCACTATATGCTATCAATATTTGTATTTATTAAAAATCTTATGTTGCATAGTTTATGAATCTTGTATTTGTTCCTAATTTGTATTCATCCCAAAAGTATGTCAGCTAGTTATGTATTTTATTTAGGACATCTCCAGCCCTATCCTCTATTTTACTCTCTCTATATGAAGTTCTCTATTTTTTTAGATAATCAATTCCAACTCAATTATCTATTTTACTCTATAAAAAGAATCTTTTTTTCTCTCTCATCAATATTATATTATTATTTCTATATCATTCTTATTTTCTTATTTCATAATATAAATCATTTCTTCTTTTTGAAAATAATCACTCTATAATCTTTATGTAATACAAAATTTTATTTTTTTCAAATTCTTCACTTAATACAAAATTATATTTTATTCTAAATAACATAAGTTGTGATAAATATTATGTATAATACATATTAACGAACAATTCAAATAAAAGTGAAATCATTCATGAAATATAATTACATCGTAAATATTGTATTATCATAAAATTTATTTTAGATCTTACACAAATACTCAACTTTCAAGACTATTGCGTTACTCGCATGACTGTTCTATTAATGTATTACAGATTTCAAAATGAGCATTTTTGTCCTTATTTTTTTTATGTGTAGCTAAAAACTGTATAATTAACAATTTCATCTTGTATCCAACTATTTCGCGTACTAACTTACTTCCCATATTTCATTTTGAACTATTGAATCAAACATTTTCATGTTATTTAATAAATGTAGTTTAATAATTTATCATTATAACATAAAAAGTAGATTATTTGAATTAACATGTAAATTTTGTGCATACTTCATAATGAAAAACAATTATAATTTAAATTACATATTTTAAATGTCCAAAAAAAATAAAAATCAATAATATGTTTTAGATGTTATATTACTTAGAAAACAATTACAAATATTAGAGACTTAATTAATAATCTTATATAGTATAAATAATATTAAAATAACTTTAAGTTACATATTTAAAGTGACAATTTCTTTTTAAAAATAAAATAAAAAATAATTAATTTGGTGGAAGTAGTAACTTGTTAAATGTTTGCATTAGAAAATAATTACAAATGTTAAAGATTAAATTAGTAATATACTAGAAATAATATTATAATAATCAAAAAGTAAAATAGAGAGGTGAATAGTAGTTTTCCAAATTTGGAGAACTACTATTCACCTCTCTATAATTGAAGAACAGAGAGTTATATAGAGAGTGATTGGAGAACTCATTCTCTATTTTGCTCTCTAAATATAGAGAATAGAGAGTAAAATAGAGATAGGTTGGAGATGGTCTAGGAAGAACAACTTTGTATTAGTTTGTTTTGTTTTTATAGTTTTTTCTTCAAATTTTTGTATCCTTTCTCAATTTGTATTCAAACTAGTATCTATGTTATTAACATTTGTATTTTATTTAAGAATGATTGCAACAAATATTCTAACTCTTTTTCAATTTTATATTTCATTCTCACTTTTCCATCATATTATTTTTATATTTTATACATCATTATACAAAATACAATATAAAAACTTGAACTAATACAAATCAATAATATACATATTGGAATGAAAACGACTTATCAATAACTAATACTAATAACCCATTATCGATTAATCAGTAACTTATTTTTGGTTTGGATTATCAAGTTCAATTTGATTTTGAACAACAATACTCCCTGTGAAGAACTTTTATATCCAGGGTTCAAACCTGAAAATTTTGATTAAGACAGGAACAACCTCATCTGTTGCATCACATTCTTTGATGGTAATATGTTAAAACATTTTATATGAATAAACCAAAATAAACCGAGAAGTAATTGGTAAGAAATTCCAACAATGTTTTATCACTAGTCAAATTAACTTTCAAAATGCATACCACGATAACGTGAACAGATGAAGTATTTTTATTTTTTTCATTTGATTTCATGAATGAATACTAGTTTAGGATCCGTTGATGATAACATTTTTTCGGTGACGTATCAAACCAATAATAAAGTTCAATATATTCTTGAAATCAAACCTACAACGTATTACCCAAAAGTATCTGCTTGGAAATAAATCAATAACAGTTCTGTTTCAATTTGGGCGTGTTTGGTGTGAGAAAATGTTTTTTTAGAAAACATATTAATTTCTTAATTATTTTTTTAAAAATATTTTTGATAAATAAATAAAAAAATGTATTATCATAAAAGTATTTATATGTATTCCAGTAAAACAAAAAAATAGGGGTGTTGTGTGGGGTCTCGAAAATAAAAGAAGTGAGATGGATGAACAATCATGAGAAATATAATAAATACTAGATAATTGAAGGCCCGTTTATGGGCACAATATAATTAATTATCTTTATAATTTATTTTATTTTTACCTAAATTCACATATTATTTCATTATAATTTCCAAAATTTTCTAGCATTTAAAAAAATTACAAAAATCCC
The DNA here is from genome assembly GCA_022817965.1 of Solanum lycopersicoides. NCBI lineage: Eukaryota > Viridiplantae > Streptophyta > Magnoliopsida > Solanales > Solanaceae > Solanum > Solanum lycopersicoides. The sequence goes on along the minus strand of CM040628.1, from coordinate 63,578,235 downwards.
CTATCAGATACATCTCTTTCCTCTGTCAGATACATCACTATCTCCTCTCGAATACATCTTCATCCCCTCTTGAATACATTTCTATCGTCTCTTGGATACATCTTTCTACTCTCGGGTACATCCATATTCCCTCTCAAATATAGCTTTCTCCTCTCGAATTCATCCGTGAGCTATGCGTCTGCAAGTTTCCTGAATAGCAATGTATCATGATCGATGTATCCGCATGTCTGTTGATAAATCTAATTTTTTAAATTTTAAGAACTTTTTTGTAATTTGAAAAGAGTAGAGATATGTGTAATGAACATTAAAACTAGAAAATTTATATTATTTTAACTTTAGTTTATGTGACATATTTTTCTCTGTAGCCAATTTCAAAAGAATGATGTATTAATATATTTAATAACATTTTGATTTTAAAATATACATTTTATTTTTAGTAAGAAGATTTATAGTCATATGAACATCTATGGTTTGTTTTAGACCACGAGTTTTAAAAGTATCTTTTTTTTTAAAAAAAAAACTTCATTATAAGTCAAATAAACATTACATAAATAGAAATGGAGTAAGTACTACAAACTTTTGTTAAGTTTTTTTTAAAAACTATTTTGCCGTTTAATAAAATTTTAAATGAAAATGCTAAATCTTTTTCACAATTATGTTTTCTAGTTTTTTTAATCAATATTTAATCGATAATAACCAAAATTTTAATATAAATAAGGTAATAAAATAACTTAATTCTGAAATTCACGTATTGATATTAATTGAGAAAATATTTATTTATAAATTGTAAATCATTCATAATCTAATATTTAAAATGCTTCTTACTATCGACGAATAACACTAATTTATCATAATTCAAGATTGTAAGAAGTAGAAATCAAGACTAAAAAGTGCAACTCACTATTACATGATGGTCAATCCATAATTTATCTATTGTGAAAGTTTCCTAAGTATATGATATAGAATTCTATGACAAATTAATTTTTGATCTCATATATTTATACTATTTCAAAATTTATTCCGTTAATTGGTTATGTATTTTCTTAAACTACAATTAATGCGGTCATTATTTATCAGTTCTTACTTTATCAACTTATATTTTTTTTTATCTTTTTAGAATTGTGCTATTTTTGTTTCCTTATTTAAGTCACAATTTTTAAAGATAAAATAAATATTATGTTGGAGATAAGATATGTTAAATAAAATTATATGAATACTTATGTTTAAAAAACATTATATATAACTAAAAAGGAAATTACATACATGAAATTAAGATAAAATAAATATTATTTTAGAGATAAAATAGGTTAAATAAAACTATATGAATACTTATGTTTAAAAAACATTATATATAAAAAAGAAATTACATACATGGAAGATTGTAGGATTATACTGAATATGTTGTAGTAGTAATAAACATAGATGAACGATTTGAATTGTCAAGAGTATAAAAATAAAATATTTTTCACATTATTATTATAGTCAAACAAATGCAAATTGACTTTTAAAAATAAAATAAAATGAATTTATGGGCCACACATGAAACAAAACTTTTTGTGAATCTTGAAAAGAAAAATTGAATTCTTCTATAAAACTATTTTGATAATTAATTGTATAATTATAAATTAAGAACTTTGACCATAATAATATTTAAAATTACAAAATTATCATTGATCGTCTTTATCATGGCTCTTTTATACAATAGAAATAAAACATCTCTTATAAAATTTGTTATTCTTACTTCTACTAAAAAATTTATTTTTTTCTTTTTTAAGAAGCTTAGTTTGATAAAGAAAAGGTATCCTTCAAAAATATTATCCAATCAAACAAAAAATATCAAAGAAAATATTTTTTCATCCATATCAAACACACCCTAATTGCATTTAAATGCAGCTGGGTCCACTTCAAAAGGAAAAAGTAAATCAGAAAATTCCAAGGATGTGTTGTCACTTTTCACAGTTCCTGCATTTTTATTTTTATTTCGTAATTCGAATTTGAAATCTCAAAATTTAAAATTTATAATTAAAGATAGCGAGTACTTACCATTATATAATCTTTGTTGGTACTGTTCCTGCATCTTAAAACAATGAAGATGTGCAGTTTTATATCAAAGAAAAAATAATTTTAAGTTTGTGCATTAAAATGTCGTTTGCTAATTGATTTCTAGATATTAGTAATGTACTCATTTTCTATTTGTACTTGTGCTATGAAATGAAGTAATTTTACTTTTATGCTCTTATTTAATGCTTGTTTAAGACAATTTTGTAATAAATGATAAATATGCTAGATTTCAAAAATATAAATACATTTGGATGACTATTTAAATTTTAGAGCTTATTTTTTAGAGCCAAACTTTTTCACCAATTGATCCAAAAAAAATTAAAAATCAAGTTTTTTTCCACCTTAATTTTTCTATATATTTTGTATAAAATATTTTTCTATATTTTTATATATAAATTCTTAAAGCAAACATGACAATATCATAAAATTTTCAAATTTCATTACTTCAAATTGATCTAAATTTCCTGCTTAATCTGATGTTATTGATGATGAAATTTGACGACAAATAAATTTTGATTCTAATTCGATAAATCGTTTGTTTTGTGATTTAAACACCAAGGTGCATATTGAAGAAGATTCGAATACAAATATTGATTTATTGTTTGTTTAAAATTTTGTTCCTATTTTAATTGTTTTATTTATATTCTTATACTTTTAATTCATTTTTAGAGTTACATTTGAAGGGCTGCAAACTGCATCAGAAGAAGATAGATTATCGGAAGAGTCAAATACAAAATATTGATTTGTTGAAATTTCTGTTATTTTTTATTTCATATTACATTAATTTTTGTTTAACTACATTAGAAATGATTCATGTAGTTGTAACTTTCATTTTATTTTTTGTGTTCAAATTTTCTTTTTATCTTTTGAATTTTTGTTTTATTTTAAATTTTTAATTTGTTTGTTGATATTTATTTTTAAAATCGGATTTATTGAATAAGTAGTGAATAAAGAAAGTAATTAATGAATGAATGAAATACTCCCAATGAAATCAATTATTTATAGGTTTTCTAGGTTAGTCAAAGTAAATATATTTTTAAGATTGATTAATTAATTAATCTATCAAGGGTATTGGGTAAAAAATGATAATTTATGCGTGAATTTCATAAAACGACATATATTGTGATTCAGTTATTTTTAGAAAGGAATGACATATAAAATGAGACGGAAAAGTAATAAATAGTGATATAAATTTAATTATATAGACTATAAGTAGTATAAAGTTTAATTATACAATAATTATTACACAAATTATTCCATATATATTTAATTTGTTATATTAGACATTAATATACATAGTTTTAAGACCTAAGTATTTATTTACGATGCTTGATAAAGTTTGACAACTAAAAGTTAGGCAATGGACACTAGACTAATACAGTAGGCACGGGAAACATGCAGTCAAAGTCATAAATTAAAGTGGAGGGTGATAGAGAGTTAATTTAGGGGGGAAATAAGCAAATACTTTATTAAACTAAAAAATTACAAATATAGTATAATTTTTATATTCATATCTCACTAAATAATTACACTATACACTTTTGTACTTATTTTGTTTAACTGATAATAAATTAGTGTCATATACTGTGTTGGTATCATTAAGGTTGATAATTTCGCTTATTTGGTACTAAATCAGTATCATATATTGTATTGATATCATTAAGACTGATAATTTCGTTGAATATATATATATATATATATATATATATATATATATACATAATAACATTTAAGCAAAATTATCAACTTAATGATACCAATTTAGTATCAGTTAAGCAAAAATTATAAATCTTAATGAATTGGGGTATGAACTGTAATTATTTATGAGAGAATGAGTATTTCATGGATCACTTTGAATTTGTGTATGAACTTGTAATTATTTTGAATATGGCCTAGTTATTATGTAGTTTTCCCTAAATTTATGCTTATACTAGTTTATTATATGTGTATATATAACATATGCGTTAATTTTACTTATACTTTTAAGTAATTATGTATTTTACTATTGATTAAGAGTTTGTTATCATATATTGAGAAAGATAGCACACCTAGATGTATAAAGAGAGAGGCGAGCAAGAAGGAAAGGGAGGTGAACAAGATCGTCATGTATTCCAAATACATGCAAATCACAGTAGATACACACTATATACATGTATTCGTATTTTTTCAATATGGTTCACATGTATCTGGAATATCATATACATAGGAGAGTGACAAGTGTGATAAAGGGAGACAAGCGAGATTTGTCTACTTATCTCAGATATGTGAAACCTCTTAGATATAGTGACTATAAGTAAGCAAGTCTTACCAACAAGTGACATGTTTTAAAGTTGTGCGAGCCTAGGTCCAAAGTGGACAATATCACTAACAGGTTGGGCCGTTACAAATGCTTATGAACTCTAGCCCACATTGACAAGGCTGATGCATGAGTGACTCTGATACAATTTTGTAACGGTCCAGCCCGCTAGTGATATTTTTTGCTTTGGGCCTTCGTTCGCACGACTTTAAAATGTGTAAGTATCATTTTTTTAATATGAAAAATTACGCGGTTAAGTAAATTTATACTACTTAATTATTCATCATAACTATAGTTTACTATAATTACCACTCGCGACTAACATTATACATTAATTACGTGGGCTGATTTCTAGTTTCTATAATTAGCCACGATTGTATATGCATAATTTGCTAGAATATACAATACATATGTATAATATATCTAACCGATATACATAGACCATTCATTTCTCTCCCACTCTCTGCCCTCTCTCACTCGCCTCTCTCTTCCCTTTTTAAATCTCGCTCGCCTCTCTCCTCCCTCTCCCATTTTTGCTTGCCATATCTATACAAATGCATATGTATAATATACAATTATCTAACCGATATACATATACAATTCACTTCTCTCCACTCTCTATCCTCTCTCGCTCGCCTCTCTCCTCCCTCTCCCAATCTCGCGTGCAATATATACGAATACATATGTATAATAGGCAATTATCTAACCGATATACATATGCAATTCACCTCTCTCCCACTCTTAACCCTCTGTCACTCGCCTCTCTCCTCTCTCTTCCAGTCTCGCTCGCCTCTCTCCTCCCTATAACATGTCGCTATAAATTGTAATTATCAACTATATATATGGAGAGTAATTAGATTTTTTGAGTGACTATATGTGAAAATTCCTCTTTTTTAAATTTGATTTATTGATTGTTTCGATTTTTGTACACTTCCTAAATTTGGGATGATATTCGATGTCTAATCTAAAGAGAAGCCTACATTATTGAATCGACATATGATATTATCGAAATTTTATCTATTTTAAGGAGAAAATATGACCAAAATTTGTTGTAAAAGATAAATATATTCGTGCTATTTAAGATGTGCCACCTAGACTGACTAAAAATCTTCTTTACATATATAAGATATATTGACCACTATATAAGGTGATTTTTTGCTTTATATATTCAAAAGTAGTAATTCTAATTTTCGAGTTACCTTTCCCATTTAAAATCTAAAATATTTACGATTAATTCTTTAAAATGAGTAGGTAATTCTTTTATAAAATCAATTGATAAAGAATTTTAGCAAAATGCCAAACATTTTAAAAAAAAATTCAAAATCCCTCAACGGCTACCTAAATCCAAAAATAATTACTCATTTTCCTGTTATTCCCTCCCAAATATAAAATTCAAAACACTAAAATAAAATAAAATAAAATTATTCTTTTTAAGAAAAATATACAAAGCTTCAATCACTCCCCTTCTCTTCCTCTTCTCCCCTGTATCTTCGCCTCCATGGATTCAGCCGAAGAAGATGAAGCTTTTATACCCGCCTCAGCCTTTTTCACTCAGCCGCCACCGAATTTAGTCTCATTATCTCCTTTCACTTCATCAGTTTCCCCTTCACCTCGCCGGCTTTCCAGCTGTTATTCTCAGCCGAGCCAACCTATAAAAGCTAAAAGGCAACTTGCATGGGTGTCTCTTCAAGGAAGGCTTATCGGTGCAGAGGAAGCAAGTTCTGCTAGGAAGATTGGTGGTGGTTTAAACCCTACAGAAGCTGTGGCTTGGGAACTCTTTAGCCCCATTCATCGGATTCTTATAGTTGCTGTTGTTGCCGTTGCTGCTGCCAATTCAAACAAGAATAAGCAGATTTTTCGGCTGAAGAAATCTGTTGAACTTAGGGTTAGTTGATTTTATTTTTGGTAATGAGGTTTTGTGTACTTACATTATTGCGTGAAGTACTGGTTTTATTTATTGTTTAGCTGTTTAATGCTGCTGTTACCACTTCTCGTCTTCATTAATAATTTGAATTTAGGATCTTTCTGCATTTTGACTGGTAATTTAATTGGGTTTTGGGGTTTAGTTAATCATTTCTACTACAGCAAATCCTGTTTTTTTTATTTTTCTTGTTTTTCCTCTTGCCTATTGAGTTGACGATCTATGCGGAAAAAAAAACTTTCTACCTTGTAAAGGTAGAGGTAAAGTTTGCGTATATTCTACCCTGACCACACTTGTGAGATTAAAATGAGTATGTTGTTGTTATTATTGGTTTATTTCCTCTTACATTGGCCCGGATTGTTAACTGGATCCTTCTACTTATGACTTCGACTAACTAGACAACCCCAATACAAAATAAATTCACATTTTTTCTGAGCAAAGGATAAGGTTGAGTTTATTGGGTTTAAGTGTTCAGTTGGTGAGTCGTGAGTAGAAGGTCCGCTTGAAAATCCGAGCCAAATATAAGGAACTTCTAGGCTACTCCGCTTCAGTATTATTATCCAAAAGTTGTTTACTGAAATCAAGTTTTGCCTTTGTTCCAAATTAGATGATGAGGTGTTGATTCACTAATGTATCTTATATCAGTATTGTAGGAGGTTAATGATTGAAAATTCTGTTTGATAGAGACAACATTTAATTAGATTTTAAAATTGAGTAATTAAATGTATTCGTATTCTTGAAAGTCGTGAAATTGTATAAAATAATATTAGTGAAAGAGTTTAAATTCTCTGCACCGATGGTTTAAAACATATACACAACTATGTTCACCTCTAGAGCAATTACAAGCAAATCCCTATGATAAGCATTATCTCGTAAGTGGTAACTTGGTAAAATGGTATGCTATCATAGATTAAACTGCTGATAGTATAAGGCGTTCCATAGTGATGATGTTTCTAAATGGTTTGCGTGAGTTTAGTAGTCTATTCAGCTATTTGAATTTCTTCTTTTATTTTGTCCAGGATCAAGTGCTCTTAGGGATGCAACAGAAGCTGGACACATTATGTGAACAGGTTAACTATTTCAAGGATCAGCCAGAAACTGCCGCAGATACATATGACTATTTTCTTTGTGAGCAACATTTGAATCAGTCCAACAACTTTTATGAGGTAAATAATCCTGAGAGGCTCAATTAGGTCCTTGTTCTATATTGCTGCAAGTCAATTCTGATCAAGGAAGAGGAGGTGATTAGTTATGAAATGCCTCTAGCAGCAAATCATATCGAAGAATAGTAGAATGAATAGGCCCAAATAGAATGGAATGGATATAGAGGATTTAATAGTCAAACCAACCAGTATGGCGTTGAGGCATATTTTATTTTTGTACTCTTTTTTGGACTTGAAATCAGTGCTTACCATTTCTTTCCTCTTAACTAGAGGGATATGATCAAGGGAGAAGAGATGCTTAAATTTGAAATGCCTCCAGCAGCAAATCAGGCTGAACCAGAGGAACGACGTATGTCTGATTTGTCGGATTGGGCTGCTAGTGTGACTTCCTCGGTAGACAGTCAGGTAACCATTAGATTTGACGGTTATGCGATGAACTAGCATTGAGCATTGCTTACATGTGAATCTTTTATTTTTTAATAGTGTATCACACATCAGAATTTCTCATCTTATGGATTCTCATTTCAAATAATTAGATGACCGCACATTCCAAGAGAAAAGAAAATTGTTCTCAAATGGATGAATATGGACTTCTTTAGATTGGATATCCTGGAATTTTGGTAACGTGCAATCAGAATTTCTAAGGGAAGATAAACTTCAGTGTAGGCGCTTGCAGTGTAGATGATGCAGTAGACAAATTTGCAAACTGTTGTTCAAATTAATTCATGTGATTGTTTTTCCCTTGAACCTACTTCGTTTATAGAAGTTGAAGTCAAATTGATAATTACTGATGGTAACCACCATTTAGATACCGTGTTAACTCGTCTTTTAAATCTTTGCTGATGAGACATAGAAGTTGCACATTATTTGTTGAGAAACAAGGGCATAAACATGATTTAGTTCTTTAGTTTCCCATCTTAGGCTTCTATCTATAGATTAACTCATCACCAAGGAGCTAATTCGTTTAGTGAGCGTGAAAAATCAAGAGCAAGGTCTTGTCAAATTTTTACTCTCCACGTATGATAATTATGTTCTTTGCTTTTATGTTTTATATAAATAAGTTTAGCTTTGAACTAATTTAGAGAGATAATAACTAATGCCCGACCATTGTGGTCTGATTTGCAATATATGTTATTTCTTTCAGCTGAACACTTCAGCAATTGGACAAGATTTTTATAATCTCCAGAAGGAATGTGAAGAAAAAGATGTCACCATCAGGGAGTTATCCACTTTTCTTCAATCATCAGAAGCTTTTGGTGCAAAGGTACCGTAACATGTATTTTTCCTTATACAATATTAAAGAAGATATGTGTGCTGCTCTTGTACAAAACAATGTGGTGAATACCACTCTTACAGTTACTTATAATTGTCCCATTGGTTTGATCTAACAGAGGATTGGAGAGCTCGAAGATATCATCCGTAGAAAGAATATGATTATTACAAAACTCAAGAAAGATGTTTTAATCTTAGAGCAGAAGGTAATGTTTCCTCTTAACAAATGCTAGCAGTCTCTGTCTGCATAGGTGAAAGAATTTTTCGCAGCAAAATGTTGTCTAGTTATTTTACAAATTTGTGATTTACACTACTTATTGTAAATGTCCCCATCACGATACCTACTGATTATTGTTGTGATGTCAGAGAAAAAAATGGTCTTGTAAACTGAATTCGGTCTAATCTTGACAATATATTTGCTTGAGCATATTTGAATTCTTGAAAACAGAATGCTTAAACTTAATGCTCCAAACTAAAATTTATTTTGACTTATTCAACTGGTAATTTGATTTATTAGGTCGGCACAAAGTGTGAATCATTTTTGATTTATGATTTGAATTTGTCTTTTAACAGGTTATGAATCTAACAAGACTTAGAAGACCATCTTTCTCTTCAAAAAGCTCTAAGGGGGTGAAGCTTCCTCCCTTCACCGACAACATCCTTTATGATATGGACAGTACTACTAGCCCTTCGTCTTCAGATTCAGACAGCTCCCCTGAGAGAATAGCTCAACCTCTTTTTGCTAGTGAAGACATCAGCATTTATCATGGTGAGAATACTTTAAGGGAAAACCAGAAACAGGAGCAGGTCGAAAGCTTACCTTTATTAGGGAAACCAACAGCTAGACATCCAAAGTCACGGCCAGTAAGCCCCTTGAAGGAGAAATCATTGAATCAGTTACAGGATTCAGTCTCCAGATTGAAACCAAAGCAGGCTTCATCTGTTAGTGCAGAATCTAGGAGGAGACGACCTCCTGTTGCTAAGTCGAAGGATGTAATTGCACAAAAGCGATGGCTCTAGTAAGTATTTTTCTTTCTAACTCGAGACTGCAATTACTAGATTTAACTTTCAAACACTTGCTCTTTTGTACCTCTAAAGAGCACGTGCTCTCTTTGAAATTGTATACTGACTTCCGTGAATATAGTATTACCGAAAAATTTACTGAATGATTAAGAGAAACGTATGTAACATATAAGTTAATATGTAGAGAACAAAGATACACAACAACAATGTTTATAAACAATTAACATTAGCCTACTTTGTTTTTCTTGTTGTGGTTAACTTTTCACCCCTTTCTTCAGGCCGTTAGACGTGAATGTCACAAGTAAAATAGGCTATGCAAAGTAGAAGAAGTTGCTGGCCTGATATCTGGACCTGAAAGAGCTTCAGAGTAGCTTCATCACCTTCTACGGCTGCTTCACATTTCCATCATTTCATATGAAGAACATGCCAAATAGACAGCATTATATATTTAGGTAGTAAAATAGTAGAGTACATAAAAGTTATGCAAACAGTCTTATATTTAGTTAGACGACTTGTTATATTGTAGCAAATATGAACTTTGTCAATTATATAATTTTGGGATGTCGCCTGAACTAGCAATTATACTTCCTATGTGTTGCTATTATATGACATATTTTTCTTCTTCTGAAGTCTATGTATGTCTGCAACTTTTGACGACACATTTTCATTTGGCTTAAAACGCCGACAACCCCTTAAATTTATCAATAAGTGTCATTCAGAAGCTTGTACGATTGAGCGTTTGAAGTTTGAACACATGATAGAGTGTTCCTATTAGACACCTCCAATTCAATTTTTTTTGCATGTGCTTTTGAGCGTCATTTAGGTACTTAGTTAAGTTAATCATATAAAATGTGTCATCTATTTAATTATACATATGGGCCTCAACTGGAACATGTTTGAGGTTTTACGGTTTATTGAGGCTAATGTGACGCATTTCAAGTGGTTTACTTATTATCTATGTAATTGACACTTGAATACACACACCCAAAAGGTTTTCCAAACAGAAATGTTTAATAAGAATATTGTATCATGTGTTTAAATGTTTAAGTAAAATAAGTTGTAACTTGAGTGTTCAAATGAAATTTATTGAAACGATCAACTTGGGTCTACTTAATTACGAGCTTGCTCCCCTTTTCCTATACCCAACTCACATACTCGTAAACCAAGAACGAGTGTTTTGCATTCGAACAATAGCCATAGTGGTTCACGATGTTCCGGGGCTTAATCCCAGTCATGAATGCCCTTACTTCATTTAAGAAGCTTTTGGGAGGTGTATTCTCAAATGAAGAATGAAGTCTCTTCACTGCTATATTCCCTAATAATGGAAGGTCTACCTTGTAAACGCTTCCATGCCCGATGCAAAATTGCATCAAACTCCCTCTGTTGCGTTTAAGATGTCCCTGTACAATGCCTTTCCATCTAACATGGATATCGAAAACCAACCATCACCATCCCGTCTTTCAACATCTCAAACTCTCCTTTTATTACACATAAAGAGAACACCAATGAAAACACAAAGCAATACTAGTGCTCCAATAACAGGAAAGTACAGTGACTAGGATGATCTTACGTCCCTTTGCCATCGAGTGCTTCTTCACCACAGAAGACGCCCTTTCACAGGCCTTTGTAAGTCTAAAAACCTTTGATAGTGAGCCGATTTGAGGTGGGATTTTGCCTCAAATACTATTGAATACCACACTGAAAGTGTAAAGCAATGTATAGAATTTATATATATTATTTGTCACAACTCAATTCACGGTAGATAAGTGAAATCATTCCAATCGATAAGAAGAAGAATAAACGTTGAAGTAAAAGCTCAAAACAAAGCGTGTCTTAAATGATCTCATTCATATAAACTAGAAATAAAATACGGACTAGCTAGCTTGTAAAAGCAACAACAAAATGATCAACACAATAATCAATTCTCATACAATGTCAGATAATCACCAAGTCAAATTCACATGCAACACGAAAACCCAACAACAACCAGGTAAATGATAACGAATGAATGCAATGCAATGCACATTCTGTGTATATATCCGTTTTTGTTGTCATCTCCTGTATTCAAGTTAGTCAAAAATACAGAAACATCTCCTGTATTCAAGTTAGTCAAAAATACAGAAACAGAAAAAGATGAAATAAAAAACAGAATGCAAGTAATCCGAGTTCACAGAAACCATTGTGTTTCCTTAAGAAATTTAATCCCCTCACTGTACCCGAGGTTGCAGATTAATTCCTCCCAAGATAAAACGGATTAACCTGTTAGACAAGTAGTGGTACCTTAAACTTCAATAACTTCAGCGAACGCAAGAACATCAACAAGAGCACACACAGACTCAGTCGATTGACTCTTATTTAGGGCATCTCCAATCCAAACACCAAATTTGGTGTAATCAACTCCAACCCACTACACCAAATTTTACACCAAAAAATAATCTTTTTCTCTTTCTTCATTATTATATTATTATTTCTTACCTTATTCATTTATATTTTCTTATTTCATAAAGCAAATTCTTTCTAAAACATTCACTTTCCTTTTATAATTATTTAATATAAAATTATTTTGTACCATAATTTTTTAAATAATATAAATTGCTAGCAAATATTATACATTGTACATAATAATGGATAATACAAATAAATCATTAATGAAATACAATTAAATAAACATTACATGATTGAAAAAATTATTTTAAATTATACATAAATATTCAACTTTATACATAAATATTAATTACAGTGCTCCCATAAATGCTCTATTAATGCATTACGTAGTTTAAAATGAACTTTCTGTCCTTTATTTTTTTATATCGAGCTAAAAGTTGTTGAAATTGATGATTTTCATCTATTGCCATTTTATGGTCGGAGTTGGACCTTTCGACGCATCTTGAATTGGTGCATTAAGATCACACTCATCCTTAATTGTATTATTTGTTTAAAAATTTATATGTTTGCATTTTTATTTTTGTGTAGGTTAATTGTAGTTTATATAATTTATAGTATAATCAACATAAATTTAATTCTTAAAAATAAGTCATATATAGAAAAATTAATTTATAAAAAAACTAAAATTTATATCATATATATATAAAAGAGAACCCTAGGCCAGCCTGCGTGGCGCCACCACAAACAAGCATTCCCTTTTAATTTATTATTTCTAAAATTAGCCGTTCTCTTACATGAAAAATTGTGATTTTTATGAAAAGTTCCGACTTTTATTGAAAAGTTGTGACTTTTATGAAGAGTTGCGACGTTCATGAAAGGTTGTGACCAATTCGAAAAGTTATTACTTTTCCAAAAAGTTATGACCTTTCCAGTAAGACATGATTAAATTTGTTTACCCTATCCTTGTTGTCTATAAATAGAAGGGTTTTTCTCATTTTAAAATAACAAAAATTTCGAACTTCTTCTTCTTCTGCACAGTTAAGTTGAATATTTGATTCAGAACTTCTTCTTCTTTTTCTTCTTCTTCTTCTTCTTCTTCTTCTTCTTCTTCTTCTTCTTCTTCTTCTTCTTCTTCACAATTAAATATTTGTGTACTTTGCTCCTTTTGAGTGACACACTGACCAGGAGACACTCTGCATTTAGTGGGCTCGATTTTTCCTTTTTGTTTCATTCTACTGTCACAATTCCTGGTATGTTTTTTTACAATTATTAATTTATGCTTATGATATTAATTGTTGTTTTTGACTACATATTTTAAACTTTGTTGTTTATGTTTCTGTAAAATTATTGTTATAAGTATTTGTTAGTATAAACTATATGTAAATCTAACTATGCAGATTCACAAATAACTTTTTACAGAATACATTTATTTACAACATTCTCTAATGAAATATTTTCTTCTCCAAGATATCAAGACTAAAAGTTTATATGATTTTTTGTTATTGTCATAATAATGTCAATATTAAAAGGAGAAAAAAAGAAAGAAAGTGAAATGATAGAATTAAAACTAACAATTAATTATAATTATATGATATACAATAATGACTATTCTCTAACACCAAAGTACTTCTTTTAAACTTTTTTCCCATTTTCCCTTTCTTCTCTTTCATCCTTTTAAAGGATCCTTAATGTTTTGTTTGTGCACAACTTCAATTCCAAAACACTATAATAACTATATTACATATCGAATTTGGATTTTGGAAGATTGCATTTTAATTTTAGAACACATAATGACTACATTTTACTTATTCGTATATCATATGATTATGTAACCTTTCTTCTTGATAAAAACATTAGTTATATATATATTTTTAAAAATATTTTTATATTTTAAAAGTAATTGATAGTTTTATACTAGCAAAATTTGTAATGAAGAAAATTGAGAAAATATTTATTTGACTCTCTAATAAAAGAGACTATGTAACCATGGTAAAATGAAATTATGTAAACTAGGACAAAATAGTGTTATGATTTGTAATTTTGCCTTTTCTTTTAATATAATAAATGGTAAACTAGAATTGAATAACCTTTCATGAAAAGTTATCACTTTTATGAAAAGTTGTGACTTTTATCGAAAAGTTGTGACTTTTATGAAGAGTTGCGACTTTTATGAAAGATTGTGACTTTTATGAAGAGTTGCGACTTTATGAAAGGTTGTAACATTTATGAAAGTTTGTAACCTTTCGAAAAGTTGTGACTTTTTCGAAGAGTTGTGACCTTTTCAGTAAGGCACAATTAACATTTGTTCACACTACCCTTTGTTGACTATAAATAGGGGGGTTTCCTCTCATTTTAAAATAATGAAAATTCTGAAATTCTTCTTCTGCACAGTTAAATATTTGACCCAGAACTTCTTCTTCTGCACAATTAAATATTTGTGTATTTTGCTCCTGTTGAGTGACTTACTAACAAGGACACACTCTGCATTCATTGGGCTCAATTTTTTCTTTTTTTCGTTTCATTCTATTATTACAGATCCTGGTATGTGTTTTTATCCAGTCATTAATTTATTGTTATAATATTAATTTTTGTTTTTACTACATGGTATAAACTTTGTTGTTTATGTTTTTGTAAAGTTATTGTTATAAGTATTTGTTAGTACAAATATATGTAAATCCAATTATGCATCTTCACAAATAACTTATTACAGAATACATTTATTTACAATATTCTCCAAAGAAATCTTTTCTTCTCAAAGAGATCAAGCGTAAAGATTTATATGATTTTTTTGTCATAATAATGTTAATATTAATAGGAGTAAAAAAAAAAAATAGAAAGTCAAATGATAGAATCAAAACTAGAAATTAAGTATAATTATATGATACACACTGATGACTATTCTCTCACACCGAAATATTTTTTGAACTTTTCCCCCCATTACCTTACTTTTCTTTCATACTTTTCAAGGATCTTTAATATTTGGTTTTGCACAACTTCATTTCTAAAACAGTATCATAACTATATTACATATCAAATTTTGAATTTGTAAGATAACATTTTAATTTTCAAACACATAATGACTAAATATTACCTATTGGTGTATCAGATGATTATGAAACCTTTGCTCTTGATAAACACATTAGTTATATATATATATATATATATATATATATATATATAATATTTAATAATTTGAAAGTAATTTATAGTGTTATACTAACGAAATTTGCAAATAAGAAAATTGAGAAAATATTTATTTGACTCTCTAATTAAGGACACTGTGGTAAAATAAAATTACGTAAACTAGGAGAAAATAGTGTTATGATTTGTAATTTTGCCTTTTCTTTTAATATAAAAATGGTAAATTAGAATTGAATAGCCTCTATACTCTTAAAAACAAATTTATATAGAATAATATTCTAACCGCGCGAAGCGGCCCATACACTAGTTATAAAATATTACATAAAAAATAATTAAATATACAAGAGATTTAATTAAAACATACAATTTATATAATGTTTAATTAAAAGTTTGTATAATGAAATAATATTATAATATTCAAAAGTTATTTGGTGTGATGAATAATGTCACACCAAATTTGGTGTAACACTATTGACACACCAAATTTGGTGTGAAATTGGTGTGGGTTGGAGCTCAAAACACCAAATATAGAATTTGGTGTTGGGTTGGAGATGACCTTCTAAAATCCAATTTTCAAACTTTCCTTATCCCAACAGCCTAAATTCCAAAGGTCATAACTCACTCATATAAATTAGGAATCGCGCAAACTTGGCGGCGTTGGAAAGATAATTCCAAGGGCTTTCCAACCAAATCTAGAAGCACCTCTAACTCATCCTGAGCTAGAAGTTATGGCGTTCGAAAATCACCCAAAACTCACTTTAACTAAAAAATTCCAGATTTCCATCTTTCCAAAAATTCACTATTTCCAATTCTTAGCTTCTTCCTAATTATTTCAATTGGGAAATATCTCCCTTTTGGGAACATTCATACCTCAAATGAGATTACACTTACTAGGCTAAGGGTGTAATATGCAACCATTCATTTCAAACACCCAACAAACAATGCAAATAGAACATGCCAACTCATAATAAAAGAGTACTAAGAAGAAAATTAGTACCTTGATCTGGAATTTCTTTGGATATGAAAAGACGTGGCTATATCTTCTTTAAAGGGTACTATTTTTGTAAATGAACTCAAAGAGAGGTAGATGATCATTCCAATTACCCTTGAAATCAATCACACAATCTACCTTGATACCTCAAAACAATATCTCCCCCTTGTTCAAAATCCATCACTTTTTACTTATGAACACTTGCCTTTAATTCAGGAAATAAAGGATCTTGGTCTTACTTGGCTTTTACTTCTGACACTAATGATGATTCAGCCCCATTCATCACCACTACTCTTTCTTCTATGTAATCCATTAATCGAACTCCTAACCGTGCAAGTCTATGCACCTCTTTTGCTAACTCTTTCCTATCTTCCTCAAAATGAACGGTAACACACTTAGAGAATCTACTAAAGGTATCAACAACGACATTAGCCTTACTTGGGTGATAAAGAATACTCATGTCATAATCCTTGAGTAATTCTAACCACCTTTTGTTTGCGACTAAGCCCTTTCTAGGTAAACACATACCGAAAACTCTTGTGATCGGTGAATATATCTCCATGAACACTGAACACCATGAAGATAGTGGCACCATATTTCCAAAGCAAATACTACGACAGCCAACTCTAAGTCATGGGTTGGGTAATTCTTCTCATGTACCTTCAACTATCTGGAGGAATAAGCAATAACTTTGTCATTTTGCATTAATACACAACCCAAGCCAACTCTAGATGCATCACAATACACCACAAAACCGTGAGTACCTTTGGGTAAGGTCAAAACTGGAAACGAGTCAACCTCTTTTTAATTCTTGAAAGCTTTTCTCACAAGCTTCAGACCATTGAAACTTAACTATCTTCTGATTTAACTTGGTCAAAGGGGATAAAATAGATGAGAACCCCTATAAGAACCTTCTATAGTAGTCAGCCAAGCCCAAGAAACTCCTAATATCAGTCGTAGATGTGGGTCTAGGCCAACTCTACACTGCCTCTATCTTTTGGGTATCAACTCTAATTCCATCACCGGACACTATGTGGCCCAAGAACACCACAGACTCAAGTCAAAACTCATATTTAGAGAACTTAGCATATAACTACTTATCTTTCAAAGTCTAAAGAACTATTCTGAGATGGCTAGCATGATCTTCTTCATTCCTTGAATATATTAGAATGTCTTTAATGAAGACGATAACAAACATATCTAAGTAAGGCTTGAATACTCTATTCATAAGGTCCATGGATGCTGATGATGCATTAGTCAACCCAAAGGATATGACTAAAAACTCATAATGACCATATTGGGTTCTGAAAGGTATCTTTGAAATATCACATTCCCTTACACTTAACTGATGGTAGCAAGATCTGAGATCTATCTTTAAAAAACAGGTGGCACCCTGATGTTGATCGAATAAATCATCAATCCTTGGAAGAGGATACTTGTTCTTGATGGTAACCTTGTTTAACTGGCGATAATCTATACACATCCTAAGGGAACCATCCTTTTTCCTCACAAATAAGATCGGAGCGCCCAAATGTGAGACTCTTGGTTGAATAAAACCCTTATATAGGAGATCTTTCAACTTTTTCTTCAACTCTTTTAACTCTGCTGGTTCTATTCTATATGGAGGAATAGATATGAGATAAATACCTGGAAGGATGTCTATACCAAAGTTTATCTCTCTTAGGAGGGACTCCAGGAAGATCACCTGAAAATACTTTTGGAAACTCTTTTACTATTGAAACTGATTGAATAAGAGGTATCTCAACATTAGAGTCATTAACTCAGACTAAGTTATAGACACACACCTTAGAAACTAAATTCCTGGCCTTAAGGTACGAAATGGAACGACCCATAAGCACTGCTGAACTGCTTTTCCACTCTATAACTGGTTCAGTGAAAAACTGGAACTTGACTACGCGCAGGAGCTGAAATCTATGAATGCATAATAGGCATGAAGCTAGTCTATACCTAAAATGACATCAAAATCTACCATTTCTAACTAAACTAAGTCATCCTTGGTACTCTTGTGAGTGAGAGAAATGGTACAATCACGATAGACTATCTCTACTATAATAGAATTCTTAACAGGTGTAAAAACACTAAAAGGATCAAGATGTTGCTATGGGAAAACATCAAAATAGAAGACTTAGATCATACCAGTGACAACATCCGGTGAATCCTCTTGCTCTCGGCGATTAGTGATAGCATAAAAACGATTTCCTTCTCTGAGAAGACTGGGCTATATTGCCCTCTTTAGTATTTCTCTGCCTGTTCTTAGGACATTATCTTATAAAATGACCATTCTAAATACAGTTGAAGCAATCGGTGAAGCCATCATGATGCACTCCTGAGTGGATCCTACCATACTTGGAACATGAGGAGTCTAAGTACCCTCTTGTGCCTTACCACCTTGAAATAATAGGTCTAGCTCTGAAGTTCTGAGAATCATGAGTATTGTACACACATTGGTTCCTTAGTGCAGTGCACTAGCAGATGATGAAGCATGTCCTTTCTGCTTCTTTTAGAAAGAAGATAGTTCATATTATTCCTTTGCTACCCGGACTAGTTCCTTATGTCTTAGCCCTCTTATTCTTGAACTCTTATTTATCCCTTAATTTTTCCTCCTCAATTTATTTCACATAGATCATCAGCCTTGCTATGTCCATGTCATCTATTAGCATCGTAACCTTACTTTCGTTACTCGACAAACGAGACAACCTAGCTACAAACAAGTTCGTTCTACTTCTCATGTCAACAACCATCTCTTAATTTTTTTTAGATCACGAGGGAAAGAAACTCCTCAAAAAGGCTTCCTCAAACAAAGGCCAACTCACAATTGGTTACGCATAAGAACAAGTTAGAATGAAACTTATTATAGATAAACTCTAACGCACGAAGTGGTATGAAAGAAGTGAGGAATTTCCTATATGTTGTAGACTCCTAATTATAGATGTGGCGCGCTTCACACCGATAACTAGGATTCTACAGACACAGTTTCATAGACTGCCTAGGACTCTTGAACTTTATGCTCTGATACAAAGTTTGTCATGCCCCGAGCTACACCCTGGGCGTGGGTGGAACTCGAGAACCATTGCTGGCCCCAAGAAAACCCTTGGCCTGACTTACTTATTCAACGGAGGACTTAAACATAAGAGATAACCTCAAATAAAAAACTTATGAAAAATCTTAGAATGTCTTTAAAGAAAGCATTCAAACTAGCCAAAATGACTACTCAAGTATCATAACAAAATATTTGAAATACAAAGCTAAAAGACTCATACCTAACTGTCTAACTATCTATAAACCCTCTAAAACAACTATATAAGATGGATGTTGAGACAAACCTTACAACATCATAATGAACTAAAACTAATATTGAAAGTAATGAAGATGGATCCTCCGGAAAGCAAGGAGGCTCACAATAGACTCTGAACTGCTCACTGGATCAATAGTGTGTTGAAATGTCGATCCTAGTTACCTGCATCTGCATCAGGCCAAATGGCATCACTATATTGAATGTACGAGTATGCGAGTTGAAATACTAAACAACATAGGCTTGAAAAGAATCTGAAAGAAACTGAAGAACCTACATGTCCAACACAACTCAATATAACTGAACTTATGTCAATATGAAGCAGTTTAAAACAAGTGCAGTATAAAGAAAATCTTAAAAACATGGGGTTCAACTCTCTTTGTATTTAGAAATACAATAATTACTCTGTATGTATGCAAAAATACAATATGAATTCTCTTTGTATATGAAAACACAAATATATATGATGTATATAAAAATACAAAGTACTGCTGTGGGAGTTTCTCTAACCGACAACCATCACATAAGAGTTATAGTGATGATACAACAATCTACCTCACGCTGCCAGCGCATGATATATCCGGCCAAAGGTATAGAACCTGAACTTCCTAATGGATCAACTAGTCTACTGTGAAGAGGATTCATCTAAAAAGTATGGCCCTTTTCTACCCATGGTGGTTACATGGTTTTATGGAGATGTGAGTTATCTGAACTCATGCTTGTCCCAATTTGGTGCTCAATAATACTCCCAAATATACTGACTCTTATATTTTTAAAACATACTTCTTCTGTGATTTGAGATTAGTGCTAACAAACTTAGCTCAAAGACTATCTTGTAAATCTCAGTTTCCCTGCTTGCTTCATTTAGAAATCTATTGCTCTTTTCAGAAAACTAGCCTAAAGGCTCTTTAGAAATCTCAGCTTCCGTTCTTATTTAAATGTGAAGACATTTTATACCTCTTTGGGAATAGTTAGTCCCAATATACTTCATTGAAGAAAAGACTTCAACTTTACTCTATATTAAACTCAGAACTTAAGTCTTAAAACAAAGTTAAAACGTTTGTGAAGACTTTGGAAAACTTTATGAACTTCTTCTTGACTTACATCTTAACTTTTAGACTTGACTCTTAACTTCTTGGCTTAGGTCTTAACTTCTTGACTTAGGTCTTAACTTCTTGACTTGACTCTTGACTTTCCTTGAATTGAATTATGGATTCACGGATCATGATATGTGATAGGAAAAATCTCATGATGTTTAGGAATAATTATAGATATGATGAACAAGGTTCTTGAAGAATCTTAGATAAGAACTTGAATAGATACCTTGAAACCCTATCTTGAAGGTAAATGATCAAGAAAATATTTCTTGAGATTCTTGAATTAGTTTCTTGAAATCTCTATGGACAAGAAGTATAATTTTCATTAGTAAAGATGAAAATGTGATTATTTCGAACCTTTTATTAGTCAAGAAATTCTTTTAGGGCTTCTTGGAGGTAAAAAAACCCAACCCTTTTTAATGTTTTTCCATTGGCTAATTCTTAACAACACTGTATAGATTACTAAAATTGTGATAACGTTTTACTTAGAAATCGGATTGATGCAAAATATGTGACGTTGGAAAGTAGATTCAATTCCCTTTAATTGAATAGGTTATGGATCACGTAACTCCTTATATTCTAAGAGATATGGTCATTTTAATTTAACCCAAGTAGAATCTTACATCAAAACTTAATCGATAAGGAAACTTCAAAAACACTTATGAAAGACTCATTTTGAAAGCTTTCAAGAACTTAATTCGCTGAAATAACATGATTGGGGTGTGAGTGAATGAACCCACTACTATGGAAGCTCGCATACCTCATAGGGATCACCCCTTGACAAAATGCACAAGCGATTACTAAACGTTCTTCACGAATCTTGAACTTTCTTGACGAATCTTGAATTTTTTCTCTTTTCTCCTCTTTTCTCTTCTCTCCAAGCCTTAGCGTGAAATTCCATTTTTTAAACTGACAAAAATCTGACTTACCCCAATTGAACTCCTAAAAATGAATTATTTAAGTTGGGTAAGGAAAAGACCAAAATACCCTTCTAAAATCCAGTTTTCAGACTTTTCTTATTTCCACAACCTAACTTCCAAAGGTCATAACTCACTCATATAAATCCGGAATCGCGCAAACTTGGTGGCGTTGGAAAGATCGTTCAAATGGATTTCCAACCATATGTGGAAGCTATTTGAAAATGACCCAAAACTTACTTGAACTTACTTAAAAATGTCCAGATTTCTTTCTTTCCAAAAATTCACTATTTCCAATCCTTAGGTTCTTCCTAGTTATTTCAAATTGCGAGATTTTGCAATATCTTCCCCTGGGGAACATTCTCCTCAAATTGGATTACTCTTACTAGGCTATGGGTATAATATGCAACCATTAATTTCAAACACCCAACAAGCAATACAAATACAACATGCCAACTCATAATTAAAGGGTACAAAGGAAATAATTAGTACCTTGATCTAGAATTTCTTCGAATTTGAAGAGATGTGTCTATCTTTTTTATATATCCTCTTAATCTTTCCAAATAGCTTTCTCAACAACTGATTTCTCCATAGAACTTTGACTGATGCTATTTCCTTGGTCCTCAACTTGCGAACTTGGTAATCTAGAATCTGGACCAGAATATCTTCATAAGATAAGATATCCTTGATACCAATATTTTCAGTTGGTATGATAAGTGAAGTATCTACCATGCACTTCTTTAACATGGAAAAATGAAATATCGGATAAATCACTACTAACTCTTGGGGTAACTCCAACTCATAAGCTATCTTGCCAATCCTTTTGGATATTCGGTAAGGACCAATATACCGAGGACTAAGTTTTTCGTTCTTAACAAACCTCAATAACACCCTTCGTGGGTGCAACTTTCAAGTATACTCAATTATCTACTTCAAACCAACCAATAAGATATCTGCATCTTCTCCTATAAAGAGCTTCAAAATGAGTAATTTTGATGATAGAATGGTAACTATTGTTGTAAATGAACTCAATTAGGGGTAGGTGATCATCCTGATTACCCTTTAAATCAATCACACAATCTACCTTGATACCTCAAAACACTATCTCATTCTTGTTCAAAAGCCATCACTTTTTACTTATAAACACTTGCCTATAAATCAAGAAATAAAGGATCTTGGTCTTACTTCTCTTTTACTTCTGACACTAATGATGATTCAACCCTATTCATCACCATTACTCCTCCTTCCATGGAATCCATTAATCAAACTCCTAGCCGTGCAAGTCTATGCACCTCTTTTGTTAACTCTTTTTTATATCTCCCTCAAAATGAGTGGTACCACACATATAGAATCTACTCAAGGTATCAACAACGACATTAGCCTTACCTTGGCGATAGATAATACTCATGTCATAATCCTTGAGTAATTCCAACCACCTCCTTTATTTGCGACTAAGCCCATTCTAGGTAAACACATCCCAAAAACTCTTATGATAGGTGAATATATATCCATGAACACCATGAAGATAGTGGCATGATATTTCCAAAGAAAATACTACGACAACAACCTTTAAGTCATGGGTTGAGAAATTCTTCTCATGTACCTTCAACTGTCTTGAGGCATAAGCTATAACTTTATAATTCTGCATTAATAAACAACCCAAACCATCTCTATATGCATCACAATACACCACAAAACCTTGAGTACCTTCCGGTAAGGTCAAAACTGGGCACTAGTCAACCTCTTTTCAATTCCTGAAAGCTTTTCTCACAAGCTTCAGACCATTGAAACTTAACTGTCTTATGATTCAACTTGTTCAAAGGGGATGAAGTAGATGAGAACCCTCTAAGAACCTTCTATAATAGCTAGCCTAGCCCAAAAAATCTCCTAATATCAGTCAGAGATGTGGGTCTAGGCAACCTCTACACTGCCTCTATCTTTTGGGTCACAACTCTAATTCCATCACCGGACAGTATGTGGACCAAGAACGCCACAAACTCAAGTCAAAACTCACATTTAGAGAACTTAACATATAACTACTTATCTTTCAAAGTCTAAAGAACTATTTTGAAATGGCTAGCATGATCTTCTTCATTCCTCGAATAGATTAGAATGTCATCAATGAAGACGATAACAAACATATCTAAGGCTTGAATACTCTATTCATGTGGTCCATGATTGCTGATGGTGAATTAATCAACCCAAAAGACATGACTTAAAACTCATAATGACCATATCGGGTTCTGAATGTTGTCTTTGGAATATCACATTCCC
The DNA here is from genome assembly GCA_022817965.1 of Solanum lycopersicoides. NCBI lineage: Eukaryota > Viridiplantae > Streptophyta > Magnoliopsida > Solanales > Solanaceae > Solanum > Solanum lycopersicoides. The sequence continues at coordinate 63,554,381 of CM040628.1, read as the reverse complement.
TTACTCTTAACTGATGGTAGTCGAGATCTATCTTAGAATAACAGGTGGCACCCTGAAGTTGATCGAATAAATCATCAATTCTTGGAAGAGGATACTTGTTATTGATGGTAACCTTGTTGAATTGACAGTAGTCTATACATATCCTAAGGGAACCATTCTTCTTCCTCACAAATAAAATCGGAGCGCCCCAACGTAAGACACTTGGTCGAATAAAACCCTTATCTAGGAGATCTTTCAACTGCTTCTTCAAATCTTTTAACTCTGATGGTTCCATTCCATATGAAAAAATAGACATGGGATGAGTATCTGGAAGGATGTCTATACCAAAGTCTATCTCTCTTAGGAGGAACTTAGAAAGATCATCTGGAAAGAATTATGGAAACTCTTTTACTACTGAAACTGACTGAATAAGAGGTATCTAAACACTAGAGTTATTAAGTCGGACTAAGTGATAGACACACACCTTAGAAACTAACTTTCTTGCATTGAGGTAAAAATGCAATGACCCATAGGCACTGCTGAACTGCTTTTCCACTCTATAACTAGTTTAGTTAAAAACTGGAACTTGACTACTCGACTGCTGAAATCTATTAATCCATAATAGGCATAAAGCTAGTCCATACCTAGAATGACATCAAACTCTACCATGTCTAACAAAACTAATTCATCAATGGTACTCTTGTGATTGACGAGAAATGGTACAATCACGATAAATTCTCTCTGCTAGAATAGAATTCTCAACAGGTGTAAGAACACTGAAAGGATCAAGATGTTGCTTTGGAAAAACATCAAAATAGAAGACTTAGATCATACTAGTGACAACATCTGTTGAATCCTCTTGCTCTCGGTGACTAGTGATAGCATAAAGACGGTTTCCCACCCTGAGAAGATTGGGCTCTATTGTCCTCTTTACTATTTCTCCGCCGGTTCTTATAAAATTCTCTTATAAAATGACCATTCTAACCACACTTAAAGCAATTGGTAAAGCCATCATGAATTACTCTTGAGTGGCTCTTACCACACTTGGAACATGCAGGAGTCTAAGTACCCCGTTGTGCTTACTACCTTGGAATACGTAGGTATTGCTATGAAGTTTTGAGAATCCTGAGTATTGTACACATATTGGTTCCTAGTGTAGGTGCACTAGCAGATGATGAAGCAGACCTTTCTGCTTTTGTTAGAAAGAAGACAAGTTCACATTATTCCTTTGCTGCCCGAACTCGTTCCTTATGTCTTAGCCCTCTTATACTTGAACTCTTATCTATCCCTCAACTTTTCTTCCTCAACTTATTGCACAGGGATCATCAGCCTTGCTATGCCCATGTCATCTATTAACATCACAATCTTACTTTCCTTATTTGACAAGTTTGTTCTACTCCTCATGTCGACAACCATATCATACTTCTCTTAGATCATTGGGGAAAGAAACGCCTCAAAAAGGCCTCCTCAATCAAAGCCCAACTCATAATTGGTTACGCATAAGCACGAGTTAGAATGAAACTTTTTAGATATACACTCTAACGCATGAAGTGAGTATGAAAGAACTGAGGAATTTCCTAAATGTTGCAGCCTCCTAATTATAGATGTGGCATGCTTCACACTGATAACTAGAATTCTACAGGCAACTTCACAGACTCCCTAAGACTCTTGAACTCTATACTCTGATACCAAGTTTATCACGCTCCGAGCCTACACCCTGGGTGTGGTTGGCACTCGAGAACTATCGTTGGCCCCTAGCGAACCCTTAGACAAGCTTACTTACTTAGCGGAATACTTAAACATAAGAGATAACCTCAAATAAAGAACTTATGAAAAATCTTAGAATGTCTTTAAAGAAAACATTCAAACTATCCAAAATGGCTACTCAAGTCTCATAACAAACATTTGAAATACAAATCTAAAAGACTCATAACTAATGTCTGACTATCTATGAAGCTTCTAAAACAACTAAGATGAATGTTTGGACAAACCTACAAAATCGTAATGAACTAAAACTGATATTGAAAACAATAAAAATGGATCCTCCGAAAAGCAAGGAGGCTCACCAACAGACTCTGAACTGCTCACTGGATTAACAGTGTGCTGGAATGTCGATCGTAGTTACCTGCGTCTGCATCATAATACGATGTAGGCCAACTGGCATCAGTACAATGAATGTTGGAGTATGCGAGTTGTACTTGTAAACAACATAGGCTTGAAAAGAATCTTAAAAGAAACTCAAGAACTTATATGGCTCAAATGAACTCAATATAACTAAACTTATGCCAATATAAAGCAGTTTAAAATAAGTGCAATATAAAGAAAGACGTAAAAATATGGTTTTCAACTCTGTGTATTTAGAAATTCAATAATAACTCTGTATGTATAAGAAGATACAATATGAACTCTTTTTGTATATGAAAATACAAATATATCTGATGTATATATAATACAAAGTACTGTTGTGGAAGTTTCTCTAATCGACAACCATCATATAAGAGCTATAGTGATGATACAACAATCTACCTCACACTGCTAGTGCATCTTATACCCGGTCAAAGGTATAGAACCTGAACTGCCTAATGGATCCATTAGTCTATTGTGAAAAGATTCATTTAAAAAGTATGACCCTTTTTTACCCATAGTGGCTACATGGTTTTATGGAGACATGAGTTATCTGAAGTCATTCTCATCCCAGTTCGATGCTCAATACTACTCCCAAAATATACTGGCTCTTATTTTTAAAACATACTTCCTCCGTGATTTGATATTAGTGCTCGAAAACTTATCTCAAAGGCTATATTGTAAATATCAATTTCCTTGCTAGCTTCATTTCGAAAGCTATTACTCTTTGGAAATCTCAGTTTCCGTTCTTATTTAAATGTAATTTTTTTTATACCTCTTTGAGAATACTTTTTTCCCATATACTTCTTTTAAAAAAAGACTTCAACTTTACTCTGTACTGAACTCAAAACTTAAGTTTTAAAACAAAGTTAAAACGTTTGTGAAGACTTTGGAAAACTTTATGAACTTCTTCTTGGCTTACACCTTAACTTTTAGACTTGACTTTTAACTTCTTGACTTAGTTCTTAAATTCTTGACTTGACTCTTGACTTTTCTTGAAATGAATTATGGATTCTAGGATCATGATTTGTGATAGGAAAAATCTCATGATGCTTAGGAATGATTTTAGATAGGAAGAACAAGATCTTGAAGAATCTTGAATAGAAACCTTGAAACCCTAGTTTGAAGGTAAATAATCAAGAAAACCTTTCGTGAGATTCTTGAATTAGTTTCTTGAAATCACTATGACCAAGAAGTATGATTTTCATCAGTAAAGATGAAAATCTGATTGTTTTGAACCTTTGATTGGTCAAAAAATTCGTTTAAGGTTTTCTTGGAGGTAAAACAAAACAAGGAAACCCTTTTTAATGTTTTTCCGTCGGCTAATTCGTAACAACACTGTATAGGTTACTAAAATAATCATAACGGTTTACTTAGAAATCGGATTGATGCAAAATATGTGACGTTGGAAAGTAGATTCAATTACCTTTAATTGAATAGGTTATGACTCACGTAACTCCTTATATTCTTAGAGATATAGTCATTTTAATTTGACCCAAGTAGAATCTTACATTAAAACTTAAACGATATGGAAACTTGAAGAACACTTATGAAGAACTCAATTTGAAAGCTTTCAAGAACTTAATTCTCTGAAATAACATGATTGATGTGTGGGTGAATGAATCCAACACTAGGAAGCTCACATACCTCGTAGTAATCCGGATCACCCCTTGACGAAATCCACAAGCGATTCTGGACGAGATGTTACTACTCTATCCACTGTTCTACATTTATGTGCGTGTCATATTTTCAACTATGACCACACAATGTATTATCATAATTTACTTTCACTAGTTTGATAGTGTAGATAGGGAAATATCTGCTTGGGTGGTGGGGGGCTAGATTATGATGATGACTGGTAAGTTTATAATCCAATGAAAAACTCCGTACATAAGTGTTTTCATATATTATAAGTTATGCTAAAATTTACTTAATTAATAACCAGTCGTGTACTTGTTACTTCACTTTAGACTTCCCTGCTTCTTGATCACTTTAACATGATATTATTGATCGTATTCCTTTAAAGAGATCTCTATTTCAATTAAATTTTCTTTCTTTTTATTCCCTTTTTGTTTTCCTTTTTCCTTCTTCCTTCACCATCATACTTCTCGTGCTTTTTGAGGTATCTTCTAGCTTCTCTTCTTGTGCATTGTGACTATATGGGGTCATATAATATTGAAATTTTACTTTTCTTTCTATGGAAAAGTAAGGGATAATCCTAATTTATCACATACCTTATATCTCATTTCTTGTTTATAAAACTTAGTCGGCGTATATGATTCACATTAATTAGTGAATGAACTTCTATCATTATCACTGTGTCTAGCTTTGTAACCGAAAATTATATTTTATTTCTTTTTATTTTTGATGCTTCTATTGAAATTTGATTTAATTCTTTGTTAGATTGTAGTCAAGTCATAAATTATACTCAAAACATAACCTTATAAAAAACAAAATTCTACCAACAAACATAAGACATAAGTTGAAAACTATAGAAAATAGAAAATTAAAATTAATTAAAATCTAAAGCTGCCTAAGCTCTAAGTCAAGCTCCTCTTGGACACCAAACTTGTGTTCTTGCTTGATGTATTAATAGATTCAACTGGCCTACGCTGGAGTATTAAAATTTAACTTGATCCCATATGGAACTAGGTTACTTTGATTAGGGGCAAAAAAGTCCGCCTTATTAAGTAGAGGATCAAGTGGAAGTGCATGTGTAGCAATATGAGGCAAATGCAACACTGTGAAATGTTGTGGTTAATCATAAATCTATCATGGATGGATAGAATGTCTACGAGGTCCCTCCACCACCAGTTTCTTAGGATGTGGATGAGAAACGCGCCCTTATCCAGGTAACACAGTTGGCTTAGACTTCCGCTTACCCAACTGAAGGTTGATGGCTGGAAAGTGAGGGGATAGACAAAAAATCTTGTGATGGGGTGCACCTTTTATCCAAGTTCCCTCATATATGTTCTTGTGTTGGTGCAAAAAAGCCCTTGGCTCGGCTTTAATAATACTTTCTTAGGCTGCTCCACTTGCTTCTTGTTGTTGATGCATTTTTTGTAACAAATAGTATTTGAGAAATGGACCGGTGAGGTATTAAACAAATGTCCTTCAAAAATTATAGAATCAAAACACCCAATAAGTGATAACAATTCTTATACAAATAAGTTAAAAAGTTAAATGCATTGATTATGGTAAGGGGATGATTCTTTAAATCCCTAAAAATAATGACTCAATTTTGACCTATTTTATTTTTGTAAACTCCAAATGCAATATTTTTCCCGCTTCCACTTCTTTTTATCTCTTTTCTTATAATACTTATTTAGAATTCTAGTATCTCATTCAAGATTTCTTACTTTCTTCTGATATTAATTTTTATTTTTTGAACAACTGTGACTTATGTTATATTAATTTTAATTAAAAACAAAGGATAAACACATGAATATTACTATTGATCTACCTTATGCATAATGATTAGCACGAAATCAAATGGATATATGAAAAACAAGCAATGCAAGATAAACACATTTTAATCTGGATATGCTCAAATGAATGAAAAAAAATTAACCTCACAAAATCAATTTTCATCACAATCTCAATTATATATCCCATTTGTAACTTCTAAGTAGGTAATTATTATCGTAAGTTAAATAAAAAAAAGTTTTCATTCGTCTAAATAATATGTCATTTAAATAAATTAATGTCATGATCCGGTTTCTCGAGTCATGATGACACCTACTATATACCACTTGTAGGTAAGCCAATCGTAATCCAGAATGACACTTGATGGGTATTAGGGTAAAAAAAAAGGAAACAAAGTTTAATAGGACAAATAAGATAAATAAGAAAAGCAAAGCAAATATATATATATATATATATGCATAAATCAAGTTCCCTCCTAGAACCTGGAAGTCACAAGTATAGAACTACTTATCAAAAGAGTTCAAGTCCCAAAAGTGGACTGTCATATTCGGGAGTACCCCCTAGACGTAACCGGCGTCGTCATCCTCGGAGAGGACTAAGACTAGCCTCTTAGCGTTCGTCATTACATGTCATAGGTTAAAAAATGTGAAAAATTTAGAACTTTTCATCTACATCTACATCTACACTACATCATGAGGTTTACATAGACCTCTCGCTTACACATAATATATACATAGGGAGTTTACTTAGACTCCTTGCATAAGAAGCTTACATAGGCTTCTACTTTTATGTCACATATACAATATACACAATATAAAGTCTAATATAAATGTCTCATATAAAACCATCTAAGTCGGAATAGAACAATACGGGCACAACCCTTACACAAATGTATAATTGCCACTTAGGGCTTACAACAATGTCTTAGATAATAAGAGTGAAACGATTGTCTTTAGACTATAACAATGTAACATAGCTAGAGTGAGAAAAGACATCATCCTCGGAACTTGAGGACATACCCACACTTCGAGAAATGATCCAAGCCTTCTTGCAAATTGGCTACGAACCCTTCAACGATCGGAACCTAAAAATGTTTGGAAAAAGGGAGAAATAGAGGTTAGTACACCACTTGTACTAAGTATGGGTATATGCACCTAAAACATTTGCGGACATGCATGAAAGGGACCATTTCATTAGAAAACATGCTAAGTCATTTAGAAAGCCTTAATGCACATTCAAGATAAAGATCACAACAACATAAGACATGTTCATAACCAAAGGCAACATCAACATAAAGCCATATCAACATTTCCCTTTTCAATAGTTCATATCAACATAGTATACAAAACTCTTACCAACTATCTCATCCCAAGCCTACAAGTGCAATGCTCATGTGAAGCCCCATAACCCTACATAATCAAGTAAACAAGATAGGAGATCATAAGTAATGCTTTGCTTCATACAACATATCCTCATAGGTACTCATCACCACATATAACAACTTAGGCCAATGACATATTCATTAAAATAGTCAACATCATATATGAGTATCATCATATAAAGCCAACATTTCATAATACATGATATCATAATACATAAGACCATCTCCTAGGATTCCTTTTAGAGTTAACTTGTGCAATGTCTGGTAGAGTCCCATACCTCTACCTATCCTAAGTAGACCTCTCAAGTCATCCTAATCAATGTCCATCTTTATTTAGTCATTTATTTTACTTTCGGGAACATCTTGCTTGAACCGATATAGACCACATGAGCTAATGTGAAATCCGGTGTCATGGAATCCTACACCGAAAAAGGTGGACTACTTGCCAAGGTAGTACCAATATATGAACATAGAATTTAGGTGGATCCACTAGCTAGTATTCCTATGGGGGCAACATAGTTCAAGAACTAGGAGATGTATTTGGGAGCCTCTTTATGAAACATGCATTATAGTCTCCAATCTCATGAGTACAATAGTGAACCTACCTTCCTTACTTGGGAAGGGACACTCCTCACTACTTGCTCACTCGGTGCTAAGCTAGAGTCCCTTTTTAAATGTCTTTCTTTAACAATCATAACTTAGTTTAGGTCAGAGGAGTCTACTCCTTGTATAGTCATAGCCATTAGCTCAATCGAAATTGCATGAGAACATCCTTTCATACAACCCTTATATGTGAGATTTGCACATTATCATCATTATGTCATAATAAGACACATAGGCAATTCATAACCAACCTTATATCTTTACATCTTAAGCATAATCTCACAATCACATAATCAAGACATTTCAATTGCATCATCATACCACACTTACTTAATCCAACCACAAGATATACTTCAATTGAACTTCATCACCAAGTACAAGCCATCATAACTGAAGTAAAGGTTCGAGATCACAAAGACTTACCAAATCTCCTTCCAAAGTCATTATATATGGTCTTACCATCAACCAACCAATTTCATCCAATAATAGGTGTAATAACATCATACAATAGTAATTAACACAAGAACTAAGTCAATTGCATAAACACTAACCAATTCAACATCAATTCATGACTTAAGGTTAGGGGAATAGGGTTCATCATGAACTCTTCAAGAAATAGATCAAATCCCAACAATACATTACCCTAGGTTGTCCATGAATGAATTAGAATAGATAAAACAAGTCCAACAATCAAAACATTCATCAATTCCCATCAATTCACATGTAAGATCCAAGATTTGGGAAAATTGGGGATAAGGACATGATCCACACAAAATTCCCTTAATTAACATCAATTAATAAACAATCTATAATTAATTAGCCATGGGTAATCACAATTTGACATAATCAATCATCAATTCAAGTTTAGAAGAAAACCCATTTGTAGAAAAAACCCCCTAAGAATTGGGTGATTTAGAAATCAACTTTGAAAGGACCTCTTGTGGAAAAGAATCCCAAGAGTGAAGAACCCATACCTTAATGAATCTTAATCCACAAAATTCAAGTGAAATCCTAGAGAAATTGGCTTCTTCTTCAAGCTTTCTTCTTCCTTCAATGGAGGTTGAATAGAGAGAGAAAGTAGAGAGAGGTGAGAGCTTTTGGGTTTTGATTTGGGGATTTGATTTGAGTAAGTAAATGTGAGGGAAAACTGATTGAATTTCAATATATAGGACCCCCATGATATACCCAAAAGACCCCTCTCTTAATTCGACCCTTTAATGAAGTTAAACTTGAATTCCAAATTTCAGATTTTCGTCGGGGAACAAGTCCGCGACGCGGAGCTGTTCACGCAAACTTTTCTAAAATATTTTTTTGAGATAGTAGAGTCCACGAAATGCTCGCGATGCAGACTTGATTTTTGACCAAAGGCCCACCAAGTACGTGACGCGGACACATTTCGTCTATGTATATTTTGGCTGTTGCTTTGGCAACTTGCTTGACCAAGTTTGGGGTCCTTTCGTGGACCTCTAAGGCAACCCTTGGGGGGTCGTACCAGGACGTTTCCACCCTATTTACATGGTTTTACTTATTTAAAGTCAGTTTAAAAGTTTTAGACCTCATACAACACCTCTAAACCTATCCGAAACCTAAGGACGTTTCACTAGTTAAACTAGACTAGCTTCCGGACGTCTTGGACGTTTCTTGACTCTAAAACTTCCTAAATGGTTTATAAATATTATTTTAGGCTTAGAAACAATGTTTTAAGGTTTAATTCATCATGTGAGGCTCTAGCTTAGGTCATGGACTTTCGGAGTGTTACATGGACCTTTCATATAAAGACTTGTCTCACAATACAAAAAACTAGTCATCAAAATATATATTGAGATACGTTAAAGTCCAGAAAGTCATGTGCTCACCCTCGCCTCTGAATGGGGAAATTCCAATCTCGATCTCAGCGGTGATTATTGGTGCTAAGACCTACATCACAAAAGATATGTAGAGTATGGCAGTACCAAAGCAATAGGTACTCAGTAGGCATCATAGACCAATAGAAAAGTAAAGACAATATGAAATGCGAGAATTCAATATACAGAAGTCAAGAAAGGAATTCTGAAAGAGTACTCAGAGATTGGTGCTGACTCTATCCTTTTCTCTAAATTGATGTGCATATCATATTCTCAACAATGACCACACATTGTATTATCATTACTACCTTTCACTAGTTTGATAGTGAAGATAGGGAAAGACATGCTTGGGTAGTGGTGGCCTAGGATGAAGAAGATGAATGGTAAATTTAAAAGCAATGAAAAACTATGTGCATTGGTGTTTTTATACATTACAAGTTATACTAAGATTTATTTAATTAACATAAATTGTGTACTCGTTACGTCTCTTTAGATTTCCCTTGCTCCTTGATCTCACTAATATGAGATTATTGATCTTTTTACCTTCTAAAGAGTTCTCTATTCCAATTTTCTTTTACCTTCTTTCTACTCCCTCTTTGTTTTTGTAACTATCGGGTTCCGTCCTTATAGAAAAGCCAACGGAGAAAAATTTTGGGTCGAAAAACTTTTTTGTAGTATTTAAAATTTTCCCAACAGTTCTGATTTGGAAGAATTCAGAGTCTTTGAGATGTGGGGAAATCTGGTAACAATCGGGTGAATCATTTATGATTTGATTACATGAATAATTAGATAAATCGTTAAAACCCGTACGACTTTACATAATTACATTTGGGCGAGTAGAACTCCAGAGTCGATCTTAGCGTAAGGGGTATTTTCCGAGCATCGTGGGTTAGGGGTGTGTTATGAAATGGGAATTTTGGAATTCTTTAATTAGATCACTGTCTCACGTAACACATCTTAGCAAGGGATTGTTCCGCTCTGGCGGAGCCGCTATAGCGGAGTGAAGGCCGTTGTTGTGGGTTCGAAGCGACTTAAGGTCGTTAATAAACCCCTAAACGACCTTATTATGTACTTTTTGAGCTAAGGAACAAAACCTAGGTGACTCCTACTTGTTTTCACCATTCTTGAGGCTAAAGGTAAACTTTTCACTCCCCAAATCCGTTTTTCGATTTGTATAACGTAATACAATGGGTAAATATTGACGGGGGAAGGTTTCGTTATAGATTCTATGGTAAAAATAACCCTAAATGGGATACTTGGGTTTATAGAATTGTTATACTTGGGATCAACAAACAATCGTTAATTACCCAAAACTAGGGTTTATAGAATTGTTATAGTTTTGGGTAGTTAGCGATTGTTTGTTGATTCCCATTTTATTATGAATGTTTATAGACCAAGAACAAGTGGAACAAATCCCAAAAGGGAAGGATCAAGATTCTAAGGGTTTAAAGCTTGTTTTGAGGTAAGTGATGGTTGTGATTCTATGATTGTGTGATGTATGTACTTTCTTGCTTCGTTATGATACTTGTGAGTATATGAATGTTGAATTATGATGTAAATAAGATAGAAAATGCTTATATGATAGGAATCACTTCTCGATTATATGACTTGAGAGTATACTTGTGTTTGTGATTGTGGTGTGTTGATGGATCAGATTGCCACGTTCCGGCATAACTAACTAAGATCGATTTCCATATTCCGACATAACTATGGGATCGAGTACCCCGTCATGGTATGCAACAATTTGGGTATGGGTTCCATTATAGGACCAACTACTTGAATACTTGTGTGTATTTAGAAATGTGAAGTTGATCGTTGTTAGTAAATGTTGATATTATTGTACATGTTGATATATATGCATGTGATTATTATGTTGTTTGACCTGCTTATGTTGCACTTAGTGGGATAACCACGTGATCCTACCAGTACACTGTGGTTGTGCACTGATACTGCACTTGCTCTTATTCTTGTTGAGTATAGGGCATCTTCAAATGGCTATTGGCAAACCTCTCTTAGAAATCAATTATCGTCTCTTCAAATCTAAGGGTAAGCCAATTCTTTCAGGCTGCCATGAAACTTTCTTTCGCTTATGTCCACCATTTCGGACTCAGACATTTGTTTAAGTTAGTTGATTAGTTCATTATACTGGGGTTGCATCCTTTCTTGTTTAGACTTTTTGAACTTTGGATGTTTGGTACATTGACTTTCAGGTTCTATATATTAATTTCACAATGTTAGTTTATTACTATTAGACCTTTGTTAGAGTTTATGGGAAATCTATTTCTTTTCTTAGTTTTTGACTTTTTTAGTATCCTTAAATGCTTTAGGTTTTTTAGATTAGTTGTTTGCTTGAGTTGTAGTAGTGGTTCTCCCACCGAAAGGTTAGTGTGGGTGCTAATTATGATGGTCTGGGTCATGATAATAGTTGGTATCATAGCCTAGTTTTGTTAATCTCGATGTACCAAAATGAGTCTAATAGTTTCTTGCAGAACGATATGGGGATGCCTTTATTTTTCTTCGAGGGGCTATAGGACTTTAGGAAATCTTTATATTTTTCTCTTTTCTCCTTTCGTACTATAACTTGGGTCCAATTGGTATCTGGGTGATACAAATTGGTATCTAACCTCATTCAATCTTTTGTCTCCAGGTGTTTAATACAAGATTCAATGACGTTCATCCCGTCGCTCCCGTCAATGCTCCAGCTGAGGACTCTATAACGAGAGGTCTCGGTCGAGGCAGGGGTAGAGGAAGATCTAGAGGTAGAGGTCGTGGAAGAGTAGCACCTATTGGGAATGGAGCTCCTGTTGGAAATGATGAGAACCCTCATGCACATCATGAAGATATGGATGAGAATGTTGATGCTAAGGTTGAGGATGTTGACAAAAATGGGCACGAAGAAGAGGTACCAGCTGAAACTATTAACATTCCTCCCTTGGATCTAGTGTTATACAAAGATCATGTCGTTCTTGAAAGGTTTGGTTGGTCCTGGATTTCTTCCTTTGTTTAAGAAACTCAGGCTCTCGCCAATCCTCCTATTGCTAGCACTGTTACTAAGGTTAGTTGAATATGAGGTAATGATACTTTCTTTCATCCTTTGTGAGGTTCTTTTATGATTGTAATGAGCATGAAATGTTGACTAAGTTTTTGAAGCTCAAGCCTCTTGTGTTTCTGACTAAGTTTTTGAAGCTTAAGCCTCCTCTGTTTCTTGGTTCTGAGAGTGAGGATGTTTATGAATTTATCTTGGATATTTATGAGAGGCTTCATAAATTGGGTATTTTTCATCAACATGGGGTTGAGTTCGTGCCGTTTCAACTTCAAGGTACGACTAAGTAGTGGTGGAGAGCTTATCTGGAATGCAAATCTTCGACTCTACCTCCACACATTTGGAATCAGTTTTATGCTCTGTTATTAGAGAAATATGTGCCCGGGACTTTGAGAAATCGTAAAAAGGATGAGTTTATGTATTTGGAGCAAGGTGGGATGTCTATGGCTACTTATGAGGCCAAGTTCCATGCTTTTTCCTAATGTGCTACGCAGTTGGTGACTACTGAGGAGAAGAGGATTCGTTTGTTTGTGAGTGGTCTAAATTCTGAGCTACAGGTATTGTCTATTCATATGATCTCTGTAGAAAGAAGCTTTAATGAAGTGACTAACTTTGTGAAGAAAGTGGAGGAGGTGAGGTGAGACGGTCAGGCTAAGGCAATGGCTAAGAAAGCCAAGAATTATGGAAATTTTCAAGGCTCCTATTCAAGAGGACTCTGGTAGACCAACACTTTCTGCCCAACCTATTCAATCCGCTACGACCGCTTCTATAGGTAAGTACTCTGGAACTCCACCTCAGAATTTTATCCACGATAGCAGGGATTCACACCTTCAACGAGCAGCATGACATCGTTTGATCGCATATGTTACAAATGTGGAGAGCCTGGGCATATGAGAAGAGATTTTCCCCACCCACATGTAATTGGTCCGCGCAGATGTAGACTAGAGCAGTGGTACCCGCGATAAATGGTATTAATGGTCGAGGACTTCCACAAGGTGGGTGAGAAGGTAATCAACGAGGTCATGAAGGTAGAGGAAATGGTATCAGAGGTAGGGTCAACAAGAAACCAGGCACGGAAGTGGCTCATCCAGATTATAAGGATCAGTGTTATGCTTTTCCAAGCAATAATGAGGCAGAGGCGTCTGACGCGGTGATCACAAGTACTATTCTTGTTTGTGACCGGATGAATAATATGTTATTTGATTCGGGTTCTACTTATTCATTTGTATCCGTGAGATTCGCCTAATAATTTGATATGATTTGTGATATTCTTGATGCCCCTATTCATGTTTCTACCAAGTTGGAGAGTCATTCATAGTTGCCCATGTTTATCGTGATTGTCCTATTTTGTTTATAATTTTCATATTTGGGTCGATTTGGTGATTTTGGATATGACTAACTTTGAAAAATCTTAGGCATGACTTTGTTTTACCCCTATTATGTCGTGCTTAGTTGTAATACTAAGTTTGGAACTCTAGAAATTCCGAGAAAGAAAAAATTAGAGTGGGAAGGATGTACAAGCCTAAGAAAGCTAAGATTATATCCTCCATTCGGGCTAGTAAATTAGTAGAGCAGGGTTGTTTGACTTATTTGGCTCATATTGGGGATGTTGAGGCTGAGACTCCATCTATTGAGTCCATTCCCATGGTATCAGAATTTAAAGAGTTTTTCCTAATAACTTGTCTGGTATGCCTCCAAATAGATGCATAGATTTTTGCGTTAATGTAGAGCCTGATACTCATCCCATTTTCATCCATCCATATCGCATGACTTCGATAGAATTAAGATAGCTTAAGGCTCAAATCCAAGAGCTTCTTTATAGGGATTTATTCGCCCAAGTGCTTCTCCATGGGGTGCTCCAGTTTTGTTCGTTAAGAAAAAGGATGGTAATATGAGAATGTGTATAGACTTCCGATAATTGAAAAGGGTCACTATTCAAAACAAGTATTCCTTTCCTCGAAGAGATGATCTTTTTGACCAATGGTAAGGTGTAACATTTTTCTCTAAGATTGATCTAAGATTCGGTTACCATCAATTGAAAATTAGGCATGAGGATGTGCCCAAGACGACGTTTAGAACTCGCTATGGGCACTATAAGTTTTTGTTATGTCTTTTGGTTTGACCTATGCGCTTACAACTTTCATGACTGTAATGAAAGGGGTGTTAAAGCCATTTCTCGATTCCTTCATCATAGTCTTTATTGATGATCTTTTGGTCTATTCAAAAAGTGATGAAGAGCATGCAAACCATCTTCGTATTGTTTTGGATGTTCTTGGGAAGCAAAGATTCTATGCTAAATTATCTAAGTGCGAAGTTTGGTTTACTTCAGTTGTACTTTTGGAGCATGTAGTTTTAAATGAAGGGGTAGTGGTAGATCCTCAAAAGATTGAGGAGGTTAAAAATTGTGTTCGGCCAAGTTCAGTAACTGAAGTTAGGAGTTACATGGGGCTCGTTAGCTATTATCATCGATTTGTAAAGAACTTTGCTTCTATTGCCACTCATTTGACTAATTTTACCAGAAAAGAGATACCATTTGATTGGATTGAAAAATGTGAGGAAGATCTTCCCAAAGCTCGAAGACTTTCTTGACAATCGCACCTACCCTAGCATTACCGGTGGAAGGTAAGGATTTTATTATTTATTGTGTTGCTTCACATTTAGTTTGGGTGATGTGTTGATGTAGGATAATAATGTTATAGCTTATGCATCACGTAATTGAAGGAGCATGAGAGGGATTATCCAGCACTTGATTTAGATTTGTCGGCGGCAGTGTTTTCTCTCAAGATTTGGCGGCATTACCTCTATGGTGTTAAGTGTTAGGTGTTTACTGATCATCGTAGTTTGCAACGTGTGTTCATTCAAAAGATATGAATTTGAGACAGCGAAGATGGATGAAGTTACTTAAATATTATAATGTCACCATCCAATACCATCCGGGAAAGGCTAATGTGGTAGCAGACGCTTTGAGTCAAAAAATGGTGAGTATGGGTAGTTTAGCTTATTTGCGTATATCCAAGCGACCTTTGGCTAAAGAAATTTAGACCTCAGAGTCTAAGTTCATGCAGTTGGGAATCTCAAAAAGAGGTGGGGTGTTAGCTAATATTGAAGTAAGAGCCACATTCATGGAGGAGATCAAAGCCAAACAATTTGAGGATGAAAATTTGGAGGAGCTTAGAAAGAAGAATGCAATTGTTAAGGCACAAGAGACCATTCTTTATGCGAATGTTGTACTTAATTTTAAAGGGAGAATATGCGTTCCTACACTAGATGACGTGATTGAGAAATTGTTGGCAGAGTCTCATGGTTCACGATATTCTATCCATCAAAGTGTGACCAAGATGTATAGGGATATGAAACGAATTTATTGGTGGTCGAGCACGAAGAAAGACATAGTGTAGTTTGTGGCGAAGACAAGTATGAACATCAAAGGCATGCGGGTTCACTTCAAAGAATGCCAAATTCGGAATGGAAGTGGGAAAGGATAGCCATGATTTTGTGGTTGGTATTCCCAAGACTTTGGGGAAGTTTGATTATATTTGTGTTAGGGGTGTCAAATGGGCGGGTTGAATTGAAATTGGAAATATTAAAATGGGTTGAAAAGAAATCGGGTTGAGTCTTGACTCGCCCAAGTTTACTTTGGGCTCAAATGTGTTGGGCTCAATGGGCTAAAAATGGGTTGGGTCTTGACCCGCCCAATTTGACCCGATTAATCTCAACAATTCAAGATATTGATATTTAACTTTTATAATCACAATTTGAATCTTCGCTTAAGATTTTTTGTTAAAAAAGTAACAAATGAATAGATAAATCCTAAAAGATGTTAAATAGATAATAATTCATACCTTCAATATAGGAACATGTCTTAGTAAATTTTTTTAAAGCGGGTTGAAAGTGGAGATTGAATTGGGCTCAATTGAGAATTCTCTTTAAATGGGTTAAGCTTGATTGAGTTGAGATTGAACCCAATTCAAATTATCTTGAGCCCAACCCTTAAAATTCTGGGTGGATTGGGCGGGTTACCTATGTTTGGGTTCATTTTTGACACCCTTAATTTGGGTAGTGGTTGATAGATTGACTAAGTCAACCCATTTTATTTCGGTAAGAATAGACTATAATGCCGAATAATTGGCTAAAGTGTATGTGAAAGAGATAGTGAGGTTGCATGGGGTTCTCCTCTCTATCATCTCAGACTGTGGTACCCAATTTACATCCAAGTTTTGGATAAAATTACATGATAAATTGGACAGACAACTCACTTTTAGCACCACTCTATCTACAGACATATGAGCAGTCAGAGAGGACTATACAAGTGTTAGAAGACATATTGAGGGCGGTGTGATTGATTTTGGAGGGAATTGGGATAAATTCTTAACCTTGTGTGAATTCTTTTATAATAAGAGTTATCATTCCAACATAAATATGACACCATTTGAGGCACTCTATGGGAGGGGATGTAGATCACCCATAGGATGGTTTGAGGCTGGAGATGTTAAGCCTTTGAGGGTTGATTTAGTGAAGGATGCTCAAGATAAGGTGAGAAGTATTCAAGCTAAGATTCTAGAAGCCCATAGTAGACAGAAAAAGTATGCGGACCATAAGGTAAGAGACATGGAGTTTCAAACCGGTGAAAATGTTCTTCTTAAGGTATCACCCATGCAAGGGGTAATGAGATTTGGCAAGAAGGGCACACTAAGTCCGAGATACATTGGTCCCTTTGAGGTTCTTCAATGTGTAGGACCGGTAGCGTATAGATTGGCTTTACCCCCTAATATATCGAGTGTTCATCCGATATTTCATGTGTCCATGTTGAAGAGGTATCATGGTGAAGGGGATTATATCATTGAGTGGGACTCAATTGTGTTAGAAAAAGACATTCAATATGAGAAGGAACCTATTGCAATTCTTGATCGTGATGTGCATTAGCTGAGGACCAAAGAGATTAAGTCCATGAAAGAACAATTGAAGCGTCGTCCAGTTGAGGAAGCTACTTCAGAAACCGAGAGGGACATGCAAGACAAGTATCCCCAATTGTTCGTCGATTTGGGTACTACTCCAGTCCTTCCTTAGCTTATTTTTCCTAAGTGACACTTGGGGACGAGTGATGGGTAAATTGATATCTATTGTAACGACCGAGTTTTGTCGTTATACAAATGGCAACACGGAAAATTTTTGGGTTGGAATACTTTTTCGTAGTATTTGAATTTTCCCTACCTAGTCCAAATTTGGACGAAATCGGAGTCTTTGAGGTATGGAGAAATATGGTAACAATCGGGTGAATCATTTATGACTTTGATTGCATGAGTAGTTAGATAACTTGTTAAAGAACCTGTACGACTTTATAGAATTGTATTTGGGCGACCAGAACTCCTAGAATAGATCTTAGCGTAAAGGGTGCTTTTCTGAACGTCGTGGGTGAGGGGTTTGTTGTGAAAGGAGAATATTGTAATTCTTTAATTAGCACATTGTCTCATGTAACCCACCTTGACAGGGGATTTTAATTTATTGATCTGGCGGAGACATTACAACGGGGTGAGGGTCGCTGTGGCGGGCTCGATGTGACTTAAGGTCGTTAATAAACCCTAAACAACCTTAATATGCACTTTTTGAGCTAAGGAATGAACTCAAGAGACTCCTACTATTTTTGCACCATTCTTGAGGCTAAAGGTAATATTTTCACTCCCTGAATCTGTTTTCCCATCTGTACAACATAATAGAATAGGTAAATATTGATGGAGAAGGTTCTGTTATAGATTATATGGTGGAAACAACCCTAAATTGGATACTTGGGATCATGGATATTTTCTAGGGCTTATAGAATTGTTATAGTTTTGGGTAATTAGCGATTATTTGTTGATTCGCATGTTATTATGAATGTTTGTAGACCAACACCAAGCGGGACGAATCCGGAAAGGGAAGAATCAATATTCTTAGGGTTTCAAGCTTGTTTTGAGGTAGGTGATGGTTGTGATTCTATGATTGTGTGATGTATGTACGTTCTTGCTTTGTTATGATACTTGTATGTATATGAATATTGCATTATTGATCACACTTGATGTAAATGAGATAGACGAATGGTTATATGCCATGAATCACTTCTTGATTGTATGACTTGAGAGTATACTTATGTTTGTGATTGTGATGTGTTGATGGAACGTATTTCCACGTTCCGGCATAACTAACTAGGATCAGTTGCCACGCTCCGTCATAAAAAATGGATCAGTTTCCACATTCTGACATAACTATGGGATCGGGTACTACGTTCCGATATGCTAACAATTTGGGTTTGGGTTCCAAGAGAGGACCAACTACTTGACATAATTGTGTATATTGAGAAATGTGAAGTTGATCGTTGTTCGTAAATGTTGAAGGAAATATGAAATGTGAGAATTTATTACAACAGAGTTTAATTAAGAATGGAATTCTGAAAGAGTACTCAAAGATTGGTGTTGACTCTCTCAATTGCTCTGCATTGATGTGTGTCTCATATTTTTACCATTGACCACACATTGTGTTATCATAATTACCTTTCACTAGTTTGATAGTCAGGAAAGGGCAATACCTGCTTAGGGTAGTGGGGGCCTAGGATGAGAATGATGAAAGGTAGGTTTAAAATCCAACAAAAAACTATGTACGTAGGTGTTTTCATATATTACCAGTTATCCTAAGATTTCTTTAATTAACAACAAGTCATGTACTCATTACGTCTCTTTAGACTTCCCATGCTTCTTGAAATCTTTAATATGAGATTATTGATCCTTTTACCATTTAAAGAGTTCTCTATTCCAATTTTCTTTTACCTTCTTTTTTACTCCCTAATTGTTTTTTAAATTTTCTCCTTGCCTTAATTATCATACTTTTTGTGCTTTTTGAGGTATCTTCTAGCTTCTCTTCTTGTGCGTTGTTACTATATATGATCATAGAATATTGCTTTTTTCTGTAATTTCTATGGAGAAGTGAGGAACATCCTAATTTATCACATTACTTAAATTTCATTTCTTGTTGATACAACTTAGTCAGCGTATATGATTCACACTAATAAATGAATCTACTTCTATCATTATCACAATTTATTGTCTTGTAACATAGAATTATATTTTTTTTTATATTTGATATTTTTATTGAAATTTGATTTTATTCCTTAATAGATTGTAGTAAAGACATAAAACATACTCAGAGCATGAACATATATAAAACAAAAATCTTGCAACAAACATAAGACATAAGTTTAAAAAAATACAAATAGAAACTTAAGTTAATTAAGATCTAAAGCCTAAGTTCTAAGTCAAGCTCCTCTTGGCCACAAGTACTTGTGTTCCTGATTGATGCATTAATAGATTCAATTGACCTATTGGGAAATGGAGCATTAAGATTTAAATTGATCCCATATGAAACCATTTGACTATCATTAGGACGAAAAAAAGTCTACATTATTAAGTGGAGGATAAGGTGTAGGTGTATTTATTGCAACATGAGGCACTTTGAATACTGTGGCCTATTGAGATTGGTCAGAAATCAATCGTGGGTGACCACGAAGTTAATGGTCCCCCTCCAACAGCCCTTTCTTCCGACGGGAATAATAAAAGCGCCCTTGGCCACGTAACACGGTTGGGTTAGACTTTCGTTTATCCAACTGAAGGTGGACGGATGAAAGGTCAGCGAATAGGTAAAAGAAACTTGTAATGAGGTGCACCTTTTATCAAAGTTCCCTCAGATATGTGTTTGTGTTGGTGCCCAGCAAGCCTTTGGCTCGACGCGAACACGTCATTACATGTTTTGCATGTGTAACACCAAACTCATGCATGCTTCATTATAATACCTTCTTGGGCTGCTCCACTTGTTTGTTGTTGTTGCTGCATTTTATGTAAAGAATTTTTAGAGTATTTGAGAAATGGACTAGGGAGGAATTGAAGAAATCTCCCTCGAAATATATAGGATTAGAATATCCAATAAATGATAACAATGCTTACACAAATAAGGTAAAATGTTAAATGTATTGATTATGGTCAAGGGGTAATTCTTTATATTCCTTTAAAGAACAACTCAACTTTTACCTTTTTTTTTAACTCCAAATGAAACATTTTCCCCCTTCCACTTCTTTTTATCTCTTTTTCTTATTATACTTATATATAGTTCGAGAATCTCAATTAAGATTTGTGTCATGCCCCTAGCCTACACCCTAACGGTAATGGCACTCGAAGACCATTGCTGCACTCGAGCGGACCCTTGGCATGACTTACTTACTCAGTGGAAGACTTAAACACAAGAGATAAAAGCCATGAAAATAACTTAAAGGTAAAAGCTTAGCCAAAATGACAACTCATGTCTTAAACGTTTACAACTGAAATGAATAAGAATAAAGAACTAATTCTATATGTCTATAAAGCCTCTTAAAAAAAGAGGGATGTTGGGACAGGACGCCCAATCATCCTAACAACGTAAAACTAGAAAGAAAGTGATAAAAGATGTCCTCCGAAATGTAAGGAGGCTCACCAACTGACTTTGAACTGCTCACTGGATCAACAGTGCGCCGGATACCGATCCTAGTTACATGCGTCTGCATCATAATACGATGCATGCCAACTGACATCAGTACATTGAATGTATGAGTACGCAAGATGGAATGCTAAACAATACGTAAGCTTTAAAGAAAAATATGAAGAACTTATCTAGCTCAACTTAACTCTACAAGACTGAACTCATTTCAATATAAAACAATTTAAGACAACTAAAACATAAGGAATAGTTGTTTAAAACATGATGTCAACTCTGTGTGTATGCCAAGATACGATATAACTCTGAGATGTATGTAAAAATACAAATAATTGTGTATATAAAATACATTTAGCTTCTATGGGAGTTTCTCTAACTGAAAACCATCACCTAAGATCTATAGTGATGATACATCATATTGCCTCACATTGTCAGGATCGTCCTACACCTTGCCATCAGTATAGAATCTGAACTACGAAGTGGATCCACTAGTCTATGCTAAAACAAGAACTAAAGGAATCATCTAAAAAGTACGATCCTTTTCTACCCATAGTGGTTGCGAGTTATCTGAACTCTCCCTCATATTGGTGCCCAATACTACTCCCAAAATATACTAGCTCTTATGTTTTAAAAACATACTTATTCTATGATTTGAGATTAGTGATCAAAATTTATCTCAAAGTATACCTTGGAAATTAAAGTTTTCCCTCTTACTTCATTTAGAAAGTGATTACTTTTTCTGAAAACTAGCTCAAAGGCTCTTTGAAATATGAGTTTCCATTCTTATTTACATGTGAAAACATATTAAAATCTTTGGGAAAATTAAGTCCCCATATACTACTTTGAAGAAATGAACTTCACTCCTTATATTTACTCTTTACTCAAATTTATCTTTAAGTCTTAAAAAAAATTTCAAAAGCATTTGCAAAAGACTTCTCAAAAAGACTCTAATGACTTCCTAGACTTGGCTCTTAATTATCCTTGAATTTGAAGTTATGGATTTAAGGTTGTAATTCACGTTTCTGGATGATTTCTATATGTTTACAAGTCATTTAGAGTAGTGATAATCATTAGGAAGTGTTAATACACTTTAGAAAGGCTTAAACGGACTGAATGATGAAAACTGAGTTAAAAAATGTCGATCCGAGCGCATCCGGGGCGCTCTGCGCCAGACCCCAAGTTCAGAGCCCCATTTGGGCGCACTGTAGGTGCACCGCCCCAGGACCTCTAGCGCAGATGGGGCGCGCCGTGCCTGACCTTCCCAGGTGTGTCTGACGAATTTTTCCTCTCGTTTTCTAACCTTAAATCGTTTTAACTCGATTTCTTTTCTCAAATTCACTTTAGCTTCATGTACCCACATCATATACACAAGGATATAACCCAATGAACTCAAGAAACATCACTTACTGCATCAAGAAACTCCTAAATCTCAACTCATGTTCAAGAACAAAAGTAATTTAATAACAACCAACAAGAACATTCAAATTCCAATCTTTCTAGAACTAATTCATGCTGAATCAAACATGCTTGGCACGTGGGTGAACAAACCCAACGTTCGTGAAAGCTCACATACCTTCTTGGGGATCACCCCCGACGAAATCCACAAGTTAAACTTCGACAATCTTGACGAATCTTGAATACCCTTCTCCTTTCTCCTCTTTTCTCCTCTTATTTTCTCTTTTCTCAAGACCCTAACTCTTTTGGTAAAAGTGTAAACTTATCTAATTCACCTTAGACCCCTAATTAATTACCAAAAACAAAATAAATTAATAGGGTAAGGAAAAGACCAAACTACCCCTTAAAAATCCGGATTGGATTTCCCTTATTTC
The DNA here is from genome assembly GCA_022817965.1 of Solanum lycopersicoides. Classification (NCBI taxonomy): domain Eukaryota; kingdom Viridiplantae; phylum Streptophyta; class Magnoliopsida; order Solanales; family Solanaceae; genus Solanum; species Solanum lycopersicoides. The sequence goes on along the minus strand of CM040628.1, from coordinate 63,531,662 downwards.
TACAACCCAACTTCCAAAGGGCATAACTCACTCATATGAACTCAGAATCGCGCAACTCGGTGGCGTTTGAAAGATCATTCAAAGAGACTCCCAACCATATTTGGAAGGACCCCTAACTCATCCTGATCTAGAAGTTGTAGTCGTTTTAAGTTTACTAAAAACTCAATCTTTCTAACTTTATTCTTTTATGAACTTTCCTTTTTAAAACAACTATGACTTATTTTATTTTATGTTTATTTTTTATCAAAAGAATTATCATTGAATATTACTATCGATCATCCCTATCAGTAAAGATTAACATGAATTCAAATGGATATATGAAAAACAAGCAATTCAAGATAACCATAATCTAATATTAATATGTTCAAACGCATGAAAGACAATTAACCTAAAAAAATCAATTTTAATCACAATGTCAATTTTGTATCACATTTGTAACTTGTAAGTAGTTAGTTATTCTCGTAAGTTAAATAAATAAAAGTTATCATTCTTCTAAATAATATTTCATTTACATCAATTAATGTCATGACCCAATTTTTTGAGTCATAATGACATCTACTATAAACCACTTGTAGGTAAGCCAAATAGTAACCCTAAACAACACTTAAGAGGTATTAGGGTTGAAAAATAAGTAAATAATATTTAATAATAAGAAAGATAAATAGAAAAATAAAAATAAAAAATATATATACATAAATCAAGAAACTCCCCCCCCCTAGAACCTTCAATTCAGTAGTATAGAATTGCTTATCAAAAGAGTTCAAGTTTTAAAATTGGACCTAAAATATAAAGACTTATCTAAGAATATAAAAGACTAATCTTCAAAACATAGATTAAGACACGTAAAGTGTACAATGTCATGTGCTCACCCTCGCTTGTCAATGCGGCAACTGCAGTCTTGATATCAACAGTGATAGCTGGTACTAAAATCTACATCATAAATGAGATGTTGAGTGTGGCATGAGTACAAAAATAATAGGTACTTAGTAGGAATCATAGATATATTGATCAAGAAAGGTAAAGAAAATATGAAATGTGAGAATATATTACAACAGACGTTAAGAATGGAATTCTAAAAGAGTACTCAAAGATGGGTGCTGACTTTATCAATTGGTCTACATTAATGTGTGTATCATATTTTAACCATTGACCACACATTGTTTTATCATAATTACCTTTCACTAGTTTAATATTCGGGAAAGAGTAAGACATGCTTTGGGTAGTGGGGGCCTAGGATGAGGATAATGAAAGGTAAGTTTAAAAGCCAACGAAAAACTATGTATATAGGTGTTTTCATATATTACCAGTTATCCTAAGATTTATTTATTTAAGCACAAGTCGTGTACTCGTTATATCTCTTTAGACTCCCCTGCTTCTTGATATCTTTAATATGAGATTATTGATCTTTTTACCTTTTAAAGAGTTCTCTATTCCAATTTTCTTTTACCTTCTTTTTACTCCGTACTTGTTTTTCAAATTTTCTCCTTGCCTGAATTATTATACTTTTTGTATTTTTTGAGGTATCTTCTAACTTCTCTTCTTGTGCATTATTACTATATATGATCATATAATATTGTTTATTTTTTTGCTCTTTCTATGGAGAAGCAAGGAACTTCCTAATTTATCACATAACTTATATTTAATTTCTTGTTGATACAACTTAGTCAGCGTATATGATTCACACTAATTAATGAATCTACTTCAATCATTATCACTATGTTTTGTCTTGCAACCTAGAATTATACTTTTTCTTTTTCTTTTTGATGTTTTTATTGAAATGAGATTTTATTCCTTATCATATTGGAGTGAAGACATAAAATATACTCAGAGCATAAACATATATAAAACGAAAATCTTGCAACAAACATAAGACATAAGTTGAAAACAAGGCAAAATAGAAAATTAAAGGTAATTAAGGTTTAGTCTAAGTTCTAAGTCAAGCTCCTCTTGGCCACAAGTACTTGTGTTCCTGAGATGAATTAATACATTCAATTGGCCTATTGGGAAATGGAGCATTAAGATTTAACTTGATCCCATATGAAACAAGTTGATGATTATTAGGGCCAACAAAGTCTACATTATTAAGTTGAGCTTTAGATGTAGGTACATTTGTAGCAACACGAGGCACCTGCACTATTGAGATTGGTTAGAAATTAATCGTGGGTGGCTACGAAGTCTAGGGGGGCCCTCCACCAGCCTTTTCATAGGACGGGTAAGACAAAAACACCCTTTGGCCACGTAACATGGTTGGATTAGACTTTCGTTTACCCAACTGAAGGTGGATGGGTAAAGGTCAGCGGATAGACAAAAAAAAATTGTACATGGTGCATCTTTTATCAAAATTCCCTCAGATATGTGCTTGTGTTGGTGCCCAGAAAGCCCTTGGCTCGAGGCAAACAAGTCATTACATGTTTTGCGTCTATAACACCTAATTCCTGCAGGCATCATTATAATACCTTCTTGGGCTGATCCACTTGTTGGTTGTTTTTTGTTGCATTTTATGTAAAGAATTTTTAGAGTATTTGAGAAATGGACTTGTGAGGAATTGAAAAATGGCCATCGAAGTATATAGGATCAGAGTATCCAATAAATGATAACAATGCTTACAAAAATAAGGTAAAATATTAAATGTATTGATTATGGTCAAGGGATAATTCTTTATATTCCTTAAAAGAACGACTCAACTTTGACCTGTTTTTTTAAAAACTCCAAATGCAACATTTTCCCGCTGCCACTTCTTTTTATGTCTTTTTCTTATTAGACTTATGTAAAATTCTAGAATCTCAATTAAGTTTTGTTACTTTCTTCTTTCATTAATTTTCCTTTTTAAAAGACTCCTACTTATTTTATATTATGTTTATTTTTTTATCAAAGGAATTATCATTGAATATTACTATCGATCATCCTTATTAGTAAGATTAGCACGAATTCAAATGGATATATGAAAAACAAGAAATTCAAGATAAGCACAGTTTAATCTTGATATGTTCAAACGCATGAAAGACAATTAACCTCAAAAAATCAATTTTGACCACAATGTTAATTTTGTTTCCCATTTGTAACTTGTAAGTAGTTAGTTATTCTCGTAAGTTAAATAAATAAAAGTTGTTATTCGTCTAAATAATATGTCATTTACATCAATTAATGTCATGACCTGATTTTTTTGAGTCATAATGACACCTATTATAAACCACTTGTAGGTAACTCAAATGGTAACCCTGAACAACACTTAAGGGGTATTAGGGTAAAAAAAGGAGGAAATAATGTTTAATACGATAAATATCAAAATAAAAACAATATATATATATATATATATACACACACAAATCAAGAACTCCCTTCCCCTATAACCTTGAATTCACTAGTATAAATTGCTTATCAAAAGAGTTCAAGTCCCCAAAGTGGACCTTAAATATAAAGAATTATCTCAAAATACAAAATACTAGTCATCAAAATGTAGATTAAGACATGTAAAGTCCACAATGTCATGTGTTCACCCTCGCTTATTAATGCAACAATTGTAATCTTTATCTCAACACTAATAGTCGGTGTTAAAACCTACATCACAAAAGAGATGTACAATGTTGCACGAGTACCAAAATAATAGGTGCTTAGTAGGTATCATAGATACACTGATCAAGGAAGGTAAGGGAAATATGAAATGTGACAATTTATAACAATATAGGTTAAAAATGGAATTCTAAAAGAGTACTCAAAGATTGATGCTGACTTTATCAATTGTTCTACATAAATGTGTGTCTCGTATTTTCACCATTGACCACACATTGTGTTATCATAATTACCTTTGACTAGTTTGATAATCGGAAAAGAGCAATACCTTCTTGGGGTAGTGGGGGACTAGGATGAGGATGATTAAATGTTAAGTTTAAAAGCCAACAAAAAATTATGTACATAGGTATTTCCATATATTACCAGTTATCCTAAGATTTATTTAATTAACAACAAGACGTGTACTTGTTACGTCTCTTCAAACTTCCCCTGCTTCTTGATAGCTTTAATATAAGATTATCAATATATTTACCTATTAAATTGTTCTGTATTCCAATTTTCTTTTACCTTCTTTTTACTCCCTAATTGTTTTTCAAATTTTCTCCTGCTTGAATTATCATACTTTTTGTGCTCTTTGAGGTATCATCTAGCTTCTCTTCTTGTGCGTTGTTACTATACATGATCATAGAATATTGTATATTTTTCTGTTGTTTCTACGGTGAAGTAAGGAACATCCTAATCTATGACATAACTTATATTTAATTTCTTGTTGATATAACTTAGTCAGCGCATATGACTCACACTAACTAATGAATCTACTTCTATCATTATCACTATGTCTTGTCTTGTAACCTAGAATTATATTTTCTTTCTTTTTATTTTTTGATATTTTTATTGAAATGAGATTTTATTCCTTATTAGATTGGAGTGAAGACATAAAATATACTCATATCATAAACATATATAAAACAAAAATCTTGCAACAAACAAACGACATAAGTTGAAAACAATACAAAATAGAAAATTAAAGTTAATTAAAATCTAAAGCCTAAGTTCTAAGTCAAGTTCCTCTTGGCCAGAAGTACTAGTGTTCCTGATTGATGAATTAATAGATTCAACTGGCGTATTGGAAATGGAGCATTACGATTTAACTTGATCCCATATGAAACGAGTTGACTATCATTAGGGCAAAAAATGTCTGCATTATTAAGTTGAGGATCAGGTGTAGATCCATTTGTAGCAACATGAGACACTTGCAACACTGTGGCCTGTTGAGATTGGTCAGAAATCAATCGTGGGCGGCCACGAAGTCTACGGGGACCTTCCACACGCCCTTTCTTAGGACGAGGATGATAAAATTGCCCTTGGCCACGTACCACGGTTGGGTTAGACTTTCGTTTACCCAACTGAAGGTGGATGGCCGGAAGGTCAGCGGATAGACAAAAGAACTTGTGATGAGGTGCACCTTTTATCAAAGTTCCCTCAGATATGTGCTTGTGTTGGTGCCCAGCGATCCCTTGGCTCGAGGCGAACACGTCATTACATGTTCTGCATCTGTAACACCAAACTCCTGTAGGCTTCATTATAATACCTTCTTGGGTTGCTCCACTTGTTGGTTGTTGTTGCTGCATTTTATGTAAATAATTATTAGAGTATTTGAGAAATGGACTAGTGAGGATTGAAGAAATGTCCATCAAAATATATAGGATCAGAATATCCAATGAATTATAATAATGCTTACACAAATAAGGTAAAATATTAAATGTATTAATTATGATCAAGGGGTAATTCTTTATATTCCTTAAAAGAGCGAGTCAACTTTGACTTGTTTTTTAAACTCCAAATGCAACATTTTCCTGTTTCCATTTATTTTTATTTTTTTCCTTATTAGACTTATATAAATTCTAGAATCTCAATTAAGATTTGTTACTTTCTTCTTTTATTAATTTTCCTTTTTTAATCAACTCTGACTTATTTTATATTATGTTTATTTTTTATCAAAGGAATTATCATTGAATATTACTATTGGTCATCCTTATTAGTAAATATTAGCACGAATTCAAATGAATATATGAAAAACAAGCAATTCAAGATAAGCACAGATTAATCTTGATATGTTCAAATGCATGAAAGACAATTAACCTCAAAAAATCAATTTTTATCACAATGTCAATTTTGTATCCCATTTGTAACATGTAAGCAGTTAGTTATTCTCATAAGTTAAATAAATAAAAGTTGTCATTCGTCTAAATAATATGTCATTTACATAAATTAATGTCACGATCCAATTTTTGAGTCATAATGACACCTACTACAAATCACTTGTAACCCTGAACAACACTTAAAGGGGTATTAGGGTAGAAAAAGGAGGAAATAATATTTAATAAGATAAATAAGATAAAGATCAAAAGCAAAACTATATATATATATATATATATATATATATATATATATATATATATATATATATATATATATATATATCAAGATCCCACCTAGAACTTGGAAGTCACTAGTATAGAATTGCTTATCAAAATAGTTCAAGTCCCAAAAGTGGACCTAAAATATAAAGACTTATCTCAGAATCATAAAGACCAGTCATCAAAATATCGATTACGACACGTAAAGTATACCACGTCATGTGCTCTCCTATACCTTCCGAATGCGGTAACTATAGTCTTGATCTCAACGCTAATATTTGGTGATCAGACCTACATCACAAAAGAGGCGGAGAGTGTGTCATGAGTACCAAAGTAATAAGTACTTAGTAGGCATCATAGATCAACTGATCAAGAAAGGTTAAGGAAATTTGAAATGTGAGAATTTATTACAACAGAGGTCAAGAACGGAATTCTAAAAGAGTATTCAAATATTGGTGTTGCCTCTATCAATTGATCTACGTTGATGTGTGTCTCATGTTTTCACCATTGACCATACATTGTATTATCATAATTACCTTTCTCTAGTTTGATAGTCTGGAAAGGAAACACCTGCTTGGGGTAGTGGGGGCCTAGGATGAGGATGATGAATGGTAAATTTTAAATCCAATGAGAAGTAATACCTATGCACATAAGTGTTTTCATATATTACCATTTATTCTAAGATTTAATCAATAGTAAATGGTGTACTCGTTACGTCTCTTAAGACTTCTTCTGATTCTTGATAACTTTCTCGGGATATTATTGATCTTTTTACCTTTTAAAGATATCTATTTTCCAATTTTCTTTTACTTTGTTTTTACTCCCTTTTTGTTTTCCTAATTTTCACTTGGCCTCAAATATCATACTTCTTATGCTTTTCGAGGTATCTTTTAGCTTCTCTTTGTCACGACCCAATTTCTTGAGTCATGATAGCACATACTATAATCAACCAGTTGTTAAGACAACTCGTAACATAAAACGGCAATTAATGGGAGAAAGTTTAGAAAAAAGGTCGAAGCAATAATTTAAAAGCAACAATAAGAGAGAAACACAAGCAAACCAAAAGATATATACAATAATAAAGATTTCTCTCAAAACCTGGACTGGTCTCATAGAGTTTAACCAGTAGCCAATATTTTGGCCTTCTTTCCTTTTCCGAATTATGAGGTGTTACAATATGTCCTTTGAGAACATTCGTCCTCGAATAGGACTCAAGCTAGCATGAATATAGCAGGAGAAAAACTAACAAGCTAACATGAATGCAAATTTCATTAAAATGCACATAAACATGGAGAATAACTCCAAGCTAAATCATAACATCAAAATTCAAGTTTTCATGAACATGCATGCATATGAAACATGAGAAGGACTAAAGTGCATGAATCCGAAAGAATGAGCAATGAGGAACCAATACCTCAATCTAGAGTTGTAACACCCTAGAAATTTTTGAGCTATGACATGAGCTGTTCTTTGTAGTGAGTGAGATTTACCAAGAAATTAAAAACTTCTTAAGTTTTAAGGTCACTATATGTAGCACCTTGAGTTCTAAAAGAACTAAATTGGAAATAACAAAAATCTGAAATTTGGAGAATTAAGTTAAGTATGAGTTTTGGTCCAACTTCAAACGACCATAAATCCTAGAACAAGATGAGTTAGGTGTGCTACAAGATACTTAAGAAATATATTTGAATTATCTTTCCAACTCCACATAGTTTGCTAAGTTTCGAGTTCGAATGAGTGAGATATGACCTTTTGAAGTTAGGTTGTCCATTAAGGAAAGTTAGCCGAAAATAGTAAGGGGTATTTTGGTCTTTTCCTTACCCAACCAGATTTAATTTGTTTTAGTAATATTTTAGGGGCATAATCCTATTAGGTTCAGTTTTATAATCTTGATATACACCTAGGATTTTAGTTGAGAGTTCAAGAAAAGAAAAGAAGAGAAAAGAGGGGAGGATCAAACATTCATCGAGATTCTTGCGTGAAAATGTGGATTTTCACCATGGGTTTGATCCCTAAGAGGTATGTAAGCTTCAATAGTATTGGTCTAGTTCACCCACATGTCAATCATGTTATTTTTAGTGAAATTTATTCTTGAAGTTGAAAGATTAGAGTTCTTGATGAGTTCTTGATAGGTATTCTTGAAGTTCATTCTAAATCTTGTTGTGTTGGGTTTTGATGATTTTTTGAGATGAAATTGATTAATTTACGTGTTGTTCAGTATATTAGAGTAGAATTAAGTTAAGTAATCGAATCCAATTGATTGGGGAAAATCTGTTTGATTTTAGGCAAGTTAGGGTGAGAAAACGAGCAAGGAAGTTCGACAGATTTTCTGGGTTGGGGCCTGGCCCGATGCGGCTGCCAAAGCGCCCCAAACCCTCCGCTGCAATTCACTTCTGGCTCCCCGCACCACCCATATCCCAGGGTCGCCTGCCCCATCCAGCTTGCCTTTGGTTGCTCCGTTTTAATTCGTTTAAAGTGCATCTTCACTCCTTTTCGATTCTAACTAACCTAAGCTACTTCTAAACACCTAAAATCATTCCTAACATGATCATAACCTTGAATTCATAATTCAAATTCAAGGTAGATTTAATTTTTCACTCCGACATTTTAAGAAAATCCCTCTGGATTTTTTTGTAGAGTCTTCTACAACTTTTAGTAACTTGTTTCAAGACTCAAGAAAATGAGCATGAGAGTGAGGAGAATGTATTCATGATTCTACACTATAAAATAGATCTTTCATATCATGAACCATAACTCTTGAATTCATAATTCACATTCAAGAGAGAGTTAAGAGTAGACTTCAAGAAATCTTTTGAGTTCAATAACTATCGAAATGAACTAAGATTTGAGTAAGTAAGTATGAGAATGAGAAGGGTTGTATACATGAGTTCCTTATTGATATTTTGTGTCACGTCGGAGACTACATCCTGGATGTGGCCGGCACCCAATGACCATTGCTGGCCTTGAGCGAACCCTTGGTCTGGCTTACTTAACTCAACGGAAGGCTATACTCATCTCAGATAAAGAATTAAAAGAATTCTCATCAGATAACTTAAATAATTGGCCAAAATGACACTAAGTCTCAACACTTGAACATATGAAATATAAGATAAATTAGACTCCAAAGCTGAACTACTAACTGTCTATGAAGCCTCTAAACTGACTGAGATGGATGTTGGGACAGACCCACAACATCCTAATGCACTAAGCTAGAAAAGCAATAAAAAGGATGTCCTCCGGAATGCAAGGAGGCTCACCAAGTGACTGAGTGACTATGAGTGCTCAACTGGATCAATGGTGTGCTGCGTGCTGATCCTGGTTACCTGCGTTTTCATCATAAAATGATGCAGGCCAACTGACATTAGTACATTGAACGTACGAGTATGCGAGTTAGAAAGCTAAACGACGACTTAAGCTTGAGGGGATTAAGATGAAATTACCTTGGCTCTGCTCAACTCAAAAATATGCTTAACTCAAAGTATATATAAAGCAATTTAAAACACATGCGATATATATAAAGCTTGTAAATAATAAAACAACTTAGTTCGTTAAAAAATGCAACAACAAACTCAACTTTATTTTTATATTAAAGTAATATAACTTTTATGAGATATTCTCTAACCGAAAACCATCACTTTGAGCCGAAGTGATGATACAACATTTTACCTCACGTTGCCCAAGGACCATCCTATACCTTGCCATCGGTATAGGACCTTACTTAACTTAGTGGATCCACTAGCTTAACTTATGTGAGCATCTAAAAAGTATGACCCGTCAATTCCCATGATGGCTTCATGGTTTACATGGAGACTTGAGTTAATATGAACTCTCATCCCCACATCAGTGCTCAATACTACTCCCAAAATATACTTTAGCTCATACTTTTAATAAAACTTCCTTCCTTTGGGTTAAGATAATTTGTTGAACCCTTAGCTTTAAAAAGCTCATTTTTTTGGAAATCAATGTTCCCCTTTTTGTTCAAAACTCTTTTGGAACTCTTATTTTCCTCTTAACTTAAATGTGATAACATTTATAAACCTTTAGGGAAATACTTAGTTCCCATATAGCATTTGAGAAATGAACTTAACTCTTACCTTTCCTTGACTTGAACTTAACTCTTAGGGAATACTTAGTTCCCTTATAGCTTTTGAGAATTTAACTCAACTCTTTACTCTTTGATAAACTTGTAACTTGAGCCTTAAACCAAAGTTAAAATGATTGTTTAAGACCCTTTGAAAACTTTAGCTTATGACTTGCTTGTTAACTTTTAAACTTGACTCCTAACTTCTTTGACTTTGATCTTAACTTTCCTTGAATTGGATTATGGGTTCAAGGATCATGTTCTCATGTTTATGGATGATTTCAAGATGTTTAAATGTACTTTAGAGTGTTTGAAACAACTAGGAATGATAGGTAAATCACTTAGGAACTAGTACGAAAAGATAGGGAAAGAACGTGGTCTCCAGGGGGTCTTGGCGCTATGAAAGGTGCGGAGCCCCATAGCCTGTCGGACAACTATGGTCTGAGGCTCTCTGGCTGGCGCGGCGCGCTAGGGCCTGTCAGACAGAGCCTGCCCTGAGGGGCTCTGGCAGGCGCGATGCCCCAGGGTGTAATAGATGGGACCTCCGACTTTTCTTCTCCGTTTTTCATCTCTAAACCTCCTTAACTTCCCTGGATCCCACCCCAAACACTTAAGATCTCTAAATACCTCATTACCCAATAGATTAGATCCAAAAATAGTTCAGAAACATGAATCAAATCTACTAGAGATCAACTACAATTCAACCAACAAGAATTTCACAATTTTTTATCAAGAACTTCCATGTTCATCATTCAAATAAACTCTAACTTGCTGAATTGAATCAAATTGGGGTGTGGGTGAAAGGACCCAACACATAATGATCTCACATACCTCGATAGGGATCACCGCCGACGAAATCCACGCAATGATCTTGGCGTTCTTGGACGATTCTTGATCTTCGTCTTCTTTTCTCTTTTTCGCCCAAGCCCTACGCATTCTTAATTTCTCTAAAATTGATTTGGGACTTAGTTTTTACCCCTAATAAATCCTTAAAACGAATTAGGAAATACTAGGGTAAAAAGAAAACTTTACCGTTACTAAAATTCGAATTGGACTTTCCTCAGTCCAACAACCCAACTTCCGAAAGGCTTATATCCCTCATACAACATAGGATTTGCACAAACTTGTCAGTATTGGAAATATCTTCCCAATGGCTTTCCAACCATATAAATAACTCATCCAAACTTCACCTGAGATGCAAGATATGACCGTTTGAAAATAGCCAAAACTCACTTTTGCAAGCTGGAATTTCCCAGATTTTCCTATTTATTTCCAAAAATGATTATTCTTGGTTTGTTATCTTATTCTTAGTTATTTCAAGTTACGATATGTTACATTTTTACCCTTGCGTCGAGTTGTTCATACCCATAACTTCCGCATGAATTCCATAAATTTAGTATCATTGAGAGGAGTAGTATCTTCAAGTTCTAAATCTTGAGTATTAAGTTCTTTGTTCCTTTTGCGATTTTATTCCTAATAATGGGAATATTACATGTTACCCATGAAGTCCTTGAGTTGATTAGATCATGCCCACAATTTCGCATGAACCCTATGAGTCAAAAAATCTTGAGATAACAAGCGTCTTTGAGTCCTTGAGTTGAATAGTTCATGCTCATAATTCCACATGAACCCTCCAAGTTGAACATCATGAAATCATTTATAAACATGATATCACGAACATTGAATCCACAATCCAATTCAAGGAAAGTTAATATCAAAGTCAAGATAAGTTAATAGTAAAGTCTAGAAGTTAAGAACAAGTCAAAGTAAAGTTTATAAGGTTTTCATAAGTCTTTTACAAATGTTTTCACTTTGTTTTAAAGACTTAAAATTCAAGTTGAGTAAAGAGTAAAGAGTAAAGTTGAAGTTCATTTCTTCAAAAGTATATGGGGACTAAGTATTACCAAAGAGATTTAATATGTTTTCACATTTAAATAAGAACGGAAACTGAGATTTCCAAAGAGCCTTCGCGCTAGTTTTCAGAAAATAATAATAGCTTTCTAAATGAAGCAAGAAGGGAAACTGAGATTTCTAAGATATCCTTTGAGTTAAGTTTTTAAGCACCAATCCCAAATCACAGAATAAGTATGTTTTTAAAACATAAGAGCTAGTTTATTTTGGAAGAAGTATTGAGCACCAAATTGGGGGTGAGCATAAGTTCAGATAACTCACGTCTCCATAAAACCATGTAGCCACCATGGGTAGAAAAGGGTCATACTTTTATATGAATCCTTTTCATACTAGACTAGTAGATCCACTAAGTTAAGTTAGGTCCTATACTGATGGCAAGGTATAGGATGATCCTTGGTAGCGTGAGGTGAAGTGTTGTATCATCACTATAGCTCTTAAGTGATGGTTGTCGGTTAGATAAACTCCTACACAAATTATATTACTTTATTATATAATTAAAGTTGAGTTTCTTATTGCATTTTCATTAAAGAACTAAGTTTCTTTTAATGCTTTATAAAGATCTCTCTATATTGCATGTGTATTATTGCTTTATATTGAGTTGAGTACCTAGATTCGAATATCATATCTTTGAAGTTGAGTATCTAATATTTGAGTTGAGTATCTAATCTTTGAGTTGAGTATCTTATCCTTGAGTACTGCTGCGTTGAGTATGTTTGAGTAGTTTTGAGTATCCTTGAGTATATCCTTGAGTTGAGTAAGTTTGAAAAGAGGTAAGTATATTTCTATTTTATCAAGTTCAAGCTTATGTTATGCTTTAGAATTCCCTTTACATGTTGGTACATTTCAAGTACTGAGCCAATTGGCCTGCATCTTCTCATGATGCAGACATAGGTATTCTGAATCTTCAACTTGAGCTTTGTTAATACATCTGAGAGTTTGAGTTAGCTATGGTGAGCCTCCTTACTTTGGGAGGATTTCATTTACTTTTCAGTTTAGTCAGGATGTCGTGGGTCTTGTCCAACTTCCATCCTTATTAGTTAGAGGCTTCATAGATAGTCACTATAGTTGAGGAGTTTGTATTAATCATTTATTTTGTTAAATATTTTATAGACTTAAGTTGCCTATTTTATGGTGAATTAAATATATTATATTATTTAGAGTTTTTCATTTGAGTTAGAGTTTTGTATTTCAGTTTCATGAATTTAATTCAATTTTAAGCTTTGCATGCTTAAGTTAGTTTTCCACTTATTGTCAGCCAGGATGAGGATTTTCTTGGGGACCAGCAATATTTCTTGAGTGTCGGTCACGTCTAGAGTGTAGAATCAGGTCGTGACAAACTTGATATCAGAGTATAGAGTTCAAGTTTCCTAGGGTGTCTATGAAGCCGTGTCAATTAAGATCTTGTTTATGGTTGTGAGGGCCCACTTCTATAAATGAGGGACTACATACATTTAAGAAAAAAATCTTTTTTTCATACTCTGAATCGTGCAATAGAGCTATGTCATAGATATTCTATTCTTACTCGTGCGTTTTTAGAATCATTCGACTACCTATCATACTAGAGGTGGCTGAAAATAAGAGTCAGTTCTTTGTCGATCATTTGTTCGTAGCAAGCTCTTTGAGGAAGTCATGAGACTCCAGAGTGGATTAAGAGAAGTCCAAGAGTAAGTTAAGTGTTCAATTTCAGAGTAATGAACCCATATTCACATGACTCGTGCGTTTGAGCTAAAAGCGGGTTGTACTATTTTCCCTAAGCCTATTTTCAGCTAGGATTCTTATGGGAAAGTATGTTTAGAGCTTGTGTATGATTTTCATCCTAAAATGTAGCATGAGTATGAGATCATGAGCAGTACTAGTGAAAGATCCCAGAGTTAGAGGAAAGTATGATGAGGTTTAGTAGTCCTAGAAAGGGAGATATTGTTTTGAAGAAGCTATGTACTATAGTTATGCACCTAGTAAGTTAATAATGAAGAGCCTTCCCTTAGGGGTAGACTAAGAAGTGGTGATTTATGAAGATTCCATCATAGGAGGTAAAGTGTATTGTAGCTAGAAAGGAGTTTATGGTGATGTCTCATTGTGTTAGTAATGACCAAGTGTAAGTATTCAATAGAAGAGCAAAAGTATTCATAAAGTGATAGATCTAATCTAGGCTTATGAATTTGAAAGGAGAACCTTATGGTATTCAGAGGATGATAGAGTAATTGAGAGATAATGGGCAGTAAGTGAGTAAGTAGTACTTAAGTTGTGAAGATGAATGTGATGGTAATTCGAGTATGCAAACTGAGAGGTAAGAATTGACTAATTGTCATGAGGTCCTAGCGGACAAGTGTTTCTAAATTGCCATAGTAGTATTGAGGTATAGTATAGTAAGCGAGCAATCATATTGATATTCAGGTTTAGTAAAAACATTAAGCTTACATTTGAGATGAGTGTCATGATCAAAATATGACAACAAGAGGGTGATGATGTTAGTCTTGAGATTTGATATGGTAGATTTGGCATAGAATAGGTGAGGAATTGAGATATTTGTTTCAATGAATGCGAGTAGTAGAGAACCTAACCTTTAGATAAGGGCAGTGAAGTGTGGCTAAGTCACAAAAGTAAAAAGAGCATTACGAGATTGTACACCAGTTAAAGATCTGGAATAGGTCCATAGCCTTCAAGTGTTAGCAGACCTAAGGGGTAGATGATAAGATGAGAAATCAAATCAAGTGTTGAGAATTCTTAAGGAGCTTGTTAGTAGGACTCCATTGAGTTGTTAGAGTACTAAGTTTTAATGTGTTGTTGTTAAACATTAGGTGGATTCTTGAGATGAGCAATGTGGTGGTAAAAAGTAATAGTCTTGGGATGAGATTCCTATAGAGAGGTATAGAACCCGAACCTAAGGATTTGGGTTGAGTTTGAATATATTGAAAGTGTACCATTAGAATTAGATCTTGGTAAGATTAACCCTATTCCATATCTAGATCAGTTGTCATTCAAGGATGAATGATCCAAACGGGGAGATAATGTAACACCCCAGAAATTTTTGAGCTAAGACTTGAGCCATTCTTCATAGTGAATGAGATTTCTCCAAGGAATTGAAAAATTCTTAAGTTTTAAGGTCACTAGATGTATCACCTTGAGTTTTAAAAGAACTAAATTCGAAATAACAAAAATCTGAAATTTAGAGAGTTAAGTTAAGTATGAGTTTTGGGTCAAATTCAAACGACCATAACTCCTAGAACATGATGAGTTAGGTGTGCTAGAAGATACTTTTGGAAATATCTTTAAATTATATTTCCAATGCCAACTATTTTGCTAAGTTTCGAGTTCGGATGAGTGAGATATGACCTTTTGAAGTTAGGTTGTCCATTTAAGGAAAGTTAGCCAAAAATAGTGAGGGGTATTTTGGTCTTTTCCTTACCCAACCAGATTTAATTCATTTTTAGTAATATTTTAGGGGTACAATCCTATTAAATTCAGATTTATAAACCTAATATACACCCTACGGTTTTAGTTGAGAGTTCAAGAAAAGACAAGAAGAGAAAAAAATAGAAAAGAGGGGAGGATCAAGCATTCGTCGAGATTCTTGTGTGATGTCGTGGATTTTTGTCATGTGTTTGATCCCTAAGAGGTATTTAAGCTTCCATAGTTTTGGGTTAGTTCACCCATACGCCAATCATGTTATTTTCAGCAAAACTTCATTCTTGAAGTTGAAAGATTAGAGTTCTTGATGAGTTCTTGATAGGTGTTCTTGAAGTTCATTCTAAATCTTGTTGTGCTAGGGTTTTGATAATTTATTGAGATGCGATTGAGTAATTTGAGTGTTGTTTTCAGTATTTTAGAGTGTAATTAAGTTAAGTAATTGAATCCAAGTGATTGGGGTTCGATTTTAGGCGACTTAGGGTGAGAAAACGATCAAGGAAGTTCGGCAGATTTTCTAGGTTTGTGCATGGTGGGATGCGCTGCCAGAGTGTCCCAAACCCTTCTCTGTACTTAAAGGGCTAGCACACCGCGCCACCCGTAGTCCCAGGGTCGCCTGCCCCATCCAGTTTGCCTTTGATTGCTCTGTTTGAGTTCGTTTAAAGTGCATCTTCACTCCTTTTCTATTCTAACTAACCTAAGCTACTTATAAGCACCTAAAATCATTCCTAACATGATCATAACCTTGAATTCATAATTCAAATTCAAGGTGGAGTTAAGGGTTAAGTTTTGAGAATCCTTTCCAACATTCTACGAAAGTCCATTTGGATCCTTTTGTGGAGTCTTCTACAACTTTTAGTAACTTTTTCAAGACTCGAACAAGTGAGAATGAGAGTGAGGAGCATGTATTCATAATTATACACTATCAAATAGATATTTAATATCATGAACCATATCTCAAAAATTCATAATTCACATCAAGAGAGAGATAAAAGTAGAGTTCAAGAAATCTTTTGAGTTCAATTGTGAATCCTTTGAGGTAAATTATCGATTTGAACTAAGCTTTGAGTAAGTAAGTATGAGAATGATAAGGGCTGTATACATGAGTTTCTTATTGATATTTTGACCCTTGAGTCGAGTTGTTCATTCCCATAACTTCCGCATCAATTCCATAAATTGAGCATCATTGAGAGGAGGAGTATCTCTAAATTCTAAATCTTGAGTATTGAGTTCCTTATTACTTTTGAGATTATATTCCTAATCATGGGACTATTACATGTTATCCATGAAGTCCTTGAGTTGATTATTTCATGCCCACAATTCCGCATGAACCCTATAAGTTGAACAATCTTGAGATAAAGAGTGTCTTTGAGTCCTTGAGTTGAATAGTTCATGCTCATAATTCCGCATGAACCCTCCAAGTTGAACATAATGAAATCATACATAAACATGAGATCACGAACCTTGAATCAATAATCCAATTCAAGAAAGTTTATATCAAAGTCAAGAGAAATTAAGAGTAAAGTCTAAAAGTTAAGAACAAGTCAAAGTAAAGTTTATAAAGTTTTCAAAAGTCTTTTACAAACGTTTTCACTTTGTTTTAAAGACTTAAAGTTCAAGTTGAGTAAAGAGTAAAAAGTAAAAAGTAAAGAATAAAGAGTAAAGTTGAAGTTCATTTCTTCAAAAGTATATGGGGATTAAGTATTCCCAAAGAGATTTAAAATATTTTCACATTTAAATAAGAACGGAAACTGAGATTTCCAAAGAGCCTTCGGGCTAGTTTTCAGAAAATAATAATAGCTTTCTAAATAAAGCAAGAAGGGAAACTGAGATTTCTAAGATATCCTTTGAGCTAAGTTTTTAAGCACCAATCCCAAATCACAGAATAAGTATGTTTTTAAAACATAAGAGCTAGTTTATTTTGGAAGAAGTATTGAGCACCAAATTGGGGGTGAGCATAAGTTCAGATAACTCACGTCTCCATAAAACCATGTAGCCACCATGGGTAGAAAAGGGTCATACTTTTATATGAATCCTTTTCATACTAGACTAGTAGATCCACTAAGTTAAGTTAGGTCCTATACTGATGGCAAGGTATAGGATGATCCTTGGTAGCGTGAGGTGAAGTGTTGTATCATCACTATAGCTCTTAAGTGATGGTTGTCGGTTAGATAAACTCCTACACAAATTATATTACTTTATTATATAATTAAAGTTGAGTTTGTTATTGCATTTTCATTAAAGAACTAAGTTTCTTTTAATGCTTTATAAAGATCTCTCTATATTGCATGTGTATTATTGCTTTATATTGAGTTGAGTACCTAGATTCGAATATCATACGTTTGAAGTTGAGAATCTAATCTTTGAGTTGAGTATCGAATCTCTGAATTGAGTAGAATATCATATCTTTGAAGTTGAGTATCTAATCTCTGAGTTGAGTATCTTATCCTTGAGTACTTCTGAGTTGAGTAAGTTTGAGTAGTTTTGAGTATCCTTAAGTATTCCTTGAGTTGAGTAAGTTTGAAAAGAGGTAAGTATGTTTCCATTTTTATCAAGTTCAAGTTTATGTTATTCTTTAGAATTCCCTTACATGCTCGTATATTCTACGTACTAAGTCAATTGGTCTGCATCTTCTCACGATGTAGACACAAGTATTCAGGATCGTCAGCAGGAGTTTCGTTGATACATCCGAGAGTTCGAGTTGGCTATGGTGAGCCTCCTTGCTTACGAATGACTTCATTTATGTAAGATCCTGAAAATGACTTAGGTGAATCTAGAGCCTAACGTGGTTGTCATGATGGTATAAGGTTCTAAATAAGTGTATAATGTGGTATAGAGGCAGTTTCTAAGAGTTTAGGTGCATTGGAAGTCAAACGTCAAGGGACGACCAAGACGTTCGACGACTAAGCCACCTATGTGCCTCATATATGGTTCCATGTGTTTATATGTGATTCATGAGTTTATAAGGTCCTTAAATGAGTTATTATGGTGTATATAGTCAGTGTGTCAAGTTTCGTGAAGTTTGGAGGTCAAACGTCCAAGAACGTCCATGACGTTCGAAAGGTTTGCCTTGAAACGACCTTGTGTGTCTATGTATGTTTCGTCGAGTTTTACTTGTTCGTTTTGGATGAAATTGACGTAGTAGGTCCTAAAATCATATACGAACATGTTTGGGTTATAAACGTTCAGGCAAACATCCCCAAGGACTATCCAAGGGTCCTTGATGAAGGATCCAAAGTTGGTGCCAAGACTGTCCAAGAAAGCCCAACCAACGGATGGCAATCGACGCCCAGTGGGTCAGTCGACGCCCAGTTGGTTAGGTATTGTCCTTTGAGACTTAGTCATGGGATAGGAGGGACCAAATACAAGCCTCAGTCCCATACCACGGACCAACAGGATGGTCCGTTGGTCAAGGGACGGGCCGTCGATGGTCCATCTGTCGATGGTGCTGTCTGCGTGCAGTTCACTATAAGTTCAAGAGGTGAATTGGTAAATTCACCCCACGTCCCAACAAGACTTTGGACGGTTGTTTTGAGTGTTTATGGGTATTTTAAGAGTATATAAGTCATTAAACTCTCAATTAAACCCTAACACCTAAATCAAAACACATTTCCTCCCAAAGTTTCTTTAAAAACCTCCATGAGAGTTCAAGGGGAAGATGGAGCTTGAAGATGGTTATTCAATGGAGTTTCTTCTTCAATTTTCATTGGGTTCTTGTAATAAGTTATGGGAGTTCTTCATCTAAGGCTTTCTATCACCTTAGAGCCAATCTCAAAGATGATTTTCAAAGATTTCAAAAAGATGAAAAGTCCAATTTCTACTCTAAGTCTTGGGTTCTTGCATGAAAGGTTTTCAAACGTTAAGATATGATGTTATTGATATTTAATTGATGTTTTCCAATGAAATTCTCCACGAACCCTTGACATTCTCAAATCTCTCAATTTGACTATAATATGGGTTAAGTGATGATGCTTTGATATTGATGAATTCATGTGTAGATTGTTATGGGCTTTTGATTCATGTATACATTATGATTAATTGGTTTATAGGCAGTTTCAATTTGATTAATTGAGTATTGTGTCACGACCGGAATCTAGACTCCAGACGAGACCGGCGTTGTTGACCTCTCAGAGGTCGCAGACAAGCCTACATACGTCGTCGTTACTTCATCTAGGTTAATTTTAGCAGAAAATTTGAACTTTTGTTATTTAAACTTTATATTGGAAAACATTGATCTCGCATAATACTATCTACTTAAACTCATAAGCGTTCACAACAACCATCTAACTCAAGATAATCAAATGAAAGATATAGTCATAAATATAGAGTTGCCAAAATGGCACCAATACAACGTCTGAAAGTAAATACGAAAGAAACGCTAGTGGAACATACTCCACTAGCTCATGCCTACGTCTACGCTAGAATAAGCCAGTAAGCATCCTCAAAAGCATGAGGTCCTACCAAACCCGGATGAAAGCTCCACGTTCGGATAACTTCTGCGTCGACTCGTAAGCTCTAACGTTCAGCTGCACCTGCACCTAAAAGTAGATAAATGTATGGGATTAGTACACACTTGTACTAAGTATGGGTATATGCAAGCACACACCACAGACATGCATGATTTAGAATAGCTCTCTCTAACGATATGAGTTATGGAAAGTCAAGTCAGTGGACTTGCCAAAATCGAATTAGGAAAGTCATGTCATGAGAGTAACATGCATCATCATACGTATCATATTGCACACAGCACATAACATATTGCATATAGCACATAACATATTGCATATAGCACATATCATATTTCATTTCATTCGTTCATATGCCATGAGACCTTGGAATCATGGACTTAACATTAGGACTTCCCAAAATGAGGGCTCAACATATGGGACCTCAACTAGGGAGCCTTCTTTAGCAAACACAGAGTCTGCTTCGTTCATTCATACGTACTTCATTTCATTTCATTCATAGGCTAGTGTAAACACCAGCTATACCTAGGATGTAGTTTAAGACTCTCATTGGGTTCACTGTGCAATGACTAAGAATGACCTAGTGTCATTACATAAGTCTAGTTCACCTCTTGATTATCCTAACCTAACACCTTTGGTATCGTTCATTTCATTGTGTGCATTACATGAGGCTGGCCTCATTCTTTCTTTGGGAACTTTAACTTTAACCGACATAGATCATGTGAGCTCCATGAAATCCTGTGTCTACCCCACACCGAAAAGAGGTGGAATCACCGGCCAAAGTGAAACCAAAAACATGCTAGCTTATATAGGGAATTGAACCCTGCTAGATCCCTATGTTGGCTGCATAGGTTCAAAGACTAGGAGATATAAGGAGACCCATACCCGTCTGGACGGACAGTCTCATCTCATGAGAATTACACGAACCTCTGCCTTCCCGAAAGAAGGAATCGCCACTCATAGCTAGCCTATCGGTGCTCAGTATAAAGTTTCATTACATTCATCTCATACATCATAGAAGTTGACTTCTAGCATGAGGACATCATTGCTCATTAGATGATTTCTCATCTCATAATTAGTATTAAGTATGCATTAACTTTAATACTTTCATTAGAGTGTTCATAGAGACTGGTCTCTTTATTAATTTTACACTCTCATAGGTGAGTACGTTTTGGTAACATTTACTTAGGCTCATTTGAGATTGCTCTCATGTTTCACATTAGCCTCTTATCATGTTTTCATCACATTCATTAGTCTTAGCACATTTGCCCTTCATAATTACTCACCCCTTTTTACGTGAATGTTTATTTCATCATATGCCAATGCACTTGGCCTTTTAGTGTGTTTCACACTCTTACTTAACCCTTCTGGGGTCTCATCATTCATCACATAACATCTTAGGTTCACTTACTTTATAAACGTATGCTGGACTTATGAGTCCACACACATAAGCCATGAGGCTTCATTCATAGTTCATTTAAGTGATTTATATTGCCCAAGATTATGTGGTACAAGACTTATGCATCTTGTAAGTATGCCAATGTCTCAATTTGATTCCTATAGGCAGCACTCATTAAATATTTAATCACGTAAGACTTATGTGTCAATACGGAATTGGGCAAGGGAACCCGATTTCGAATCCCTTGAGCAACACTTAATCTTACATTAAACTTGATAATTGCATTTTTCATATTTGGGGGACCCTAGTTCGATCCCCATCACTCCCCTAATATTTCCTTTCTTTTCCTCCTCTCTTTCTCGTTTAAGGCAAGGAGGTTGTGGGATCAATCCCCCACAAGCTCATTCTTTTTCTCTTAACATTCTCACCTATCCAAGAGGTTGTGGGTTCAATCCCCACTCACCACATTTATTTTTCCTCCTTTATTTTTCTCCTAACTCTCTCATCTATTCAAGAGGTTGTGGATTCAATCCCCACTCACCACATCTATTTTTCCTCCTTTATTTTTCTCCTAACTCTCTCATCTATTCAAGAGGTTGTGGGTTAAATCCCCACTCACCACATCTATTTTTCTCCTTTATTTTTCTCCTAACTCTCTCATCTGCCAAGAGGTTGTGGGTTCGAACCCTACACGCCTCACTTTATTTTCTTTCATTTCCCCCCTAACTTTTCACTTGAGCTTTACCCCATTTCGAATCTCCCTTATTACATTTTATTATTAAATTTTTTATGACATGTATATGGTGAGGTCTTGGGTTCAATCGCCACTGACCTCAAGCATTTAAAGAAATATTTTAGAACGTGATTTTTTTACAGTAAGCTGCCCAAAAACAAATTTCCAGAATGCTGGAAATTTGTTCACCCTCTTTGCATTCCATTTTCTCAACTTTTAGATGTTAGATTTAGGATAAATTTTCATGTAACTTCTAGTGCATCTTTAGGTGAGTTTTTATGGTTATTTTAAAGAATTTAATCACCATTTTGCAGTCCATTTTCTCACCCTCTTTCACGTTAAACATCAAGACATTTCGAGTAGTTTTTATGGAGATCTTTAGGTGCATTTTCAAGGTTACTTTAAATCAAAAATTATCATTCAATTCAGCAACTTTGAACTCATATGAACATCACGTTTTTAATATATTTATATACGTAAAATACAACATTTTAACATGTAAATATCCAGGCTTCAAACCATGGCTAACTCACGGCACACACATGCACAATCAAGTTAACGTAATTCACTTTTTCGGAACACATCTTTTATTTCTCACATAATATCCGAATACACATTCAAACACGTAATCACAACCAGCCCTAAAATCATCTACCAGAAGTCATACCAACGCATACTTTAAATCTTTCAAAGGATCTAATGACAGGGGCATACAACGGGGACAACCTTAGTTTTTTTTTACTGGAATTAAGCTGAACTTAGGGGTCTCTTGGGAAAGGGACCAAGAGAGAAGAAAACCCATACCTTAATGTCGTTCCACACTTGTTTCAATGCTGCCTATTCCCACGACACCACTTCCTCACCACCAAAATCCCAAACACAATCCGTCGAGAAGAATGTTGTTGATTATCTTTTTTAGCTTAGCTTTTCGTTTGAGTTTTTGTGTGTAAGTTCTTCAAGAGTGAAGAACTATTATTTTCAGTTCTTTT
The DNA here is from genome assembly GCA_022817965.1 of Solanum lycopersicoides. NCBI lineage: Eukaryota > Viridiplantae > Streptophyta > Magnoliopsida > Solanales > Solanaceae > Solanum > Solanum lycopersicoides. Next base: position 63,508,748 of record CM040628.1, on the reverse strand, counting down.
ACTGATTAAAAACGTGAGAATGAGAGTGAGAGACGTGAGAATGAGAGGATTAGGATTTTCAGAGTTAGGTGGAGACTTAGTCAAACTAGGACTCCTCATTATTTATTAATTTTATTATTATTATTATTTTATTAAAAAAATCTGATTTTTCCTTTACTTAAATCATCAAATTAAATATTAATTAATTTAACTAATTCACTAAATACAATTAAATCATTGCTTCCACCAAGGCTCGAACCCGGATGGAGCAAGATTTTGCTTAAAGGGTCAATCTCGGCCACCTCTACCCAAATTACCCCTTAACCATATTAATTAATTAATTAATTAATTAGGGTAATTACAATACTACCCTTAGCCTGGAAAATACCATTTTACCCCTAGACCCTTCAAACCTAAGATTATCCCTTTTAAGTCCGGTAAGACTCATCCGGGTGAATCTCTCCAATTCGGTTGCCCTACATGTTGGTCTCACCTTGCCTAGCTCACTAACTCACCAAGTTGGTTGGCTAGGCTAGTGCATAGGTTCTGAGGTCTGGTTCTACGCGCAACAAGTTGTGTGAACCCGGTCTAATACATGCATTCTAGGTACGTTTAAGCATTACTTAGCATAGTTATTTTCGGGTTGTTACATATTGTATATTCTTAGATCTATTGAATATTAATCCTATTGAATTGATAGTGACTTAAGGCTTATGAATTCTGATGTAGTTTTCTATGGGCTATCTAATGATGTGATAATTATATTCAATTGATATCTAGGTTGTATTAGATTGATGAATATGTAGTGAATTGACCTAGTTTCATTGAGTATTGTTATAATTGCATTGAATTATTGTTCATGTACATTGGTAAGGGCCTTATGATATTGAATTGGATGATTTAGCTTTGGAATCGAAGTGGTAAGATGGAGTGGGGGTATGCTGCCCTAATTCCCTTTATTTCGTGTTAATTAGACTTCAATTATGTTGTGATTGGTATGGTCCACTTATGATGGCGGTGCTATGTGAATTGATGTGGTCTTGTCGGCGTTACTTTATGCAATATGATGATCATGACCTTGTTGGCACTACTTGAAGTATTATGATGATTTGTGTAGTTGATTTATGTAAAGTATTAGCATATCTATCTATATGTGAAGTAATGTGTAAGTATGTGTTTTTTCTATGTATGTTAGGAAATCATGTAGACTATGACTATGTGCTTGTGTGTGTAGTCTTAGGGTTGATGTATGGTTGTTCCTACTTGACTACATGAGTCTATAATGGTTATGTTGATGATGATATGGTAGTGTATAGGATGACATAAAGATGATAAGGGTTATCCCTAAGTGACTTAAAGAATGACGTGTAAAATGTGTTAAGGTGAAGTATGTTGTGTCTTGTCTTGGTTGACTTGTGTCCCTTACATGATGCATGTATGAAAGTGAATATGAGATGTCTTGACTTAGGATGATAAAGCCTCTTAGTCTTGAGTGTATGAATGATATGTGACCTTGAATGATGTTAAGGGGGTCTTTATGTGAAACCTTGAACCTAGTGGTAAGGTTATGAATGTTAAAGTCGAAAGCCGTAATGGTATTCTTCAAGTAAAGAAATGATGGACTTAAGGTTGATTGTATGGATCAACATCATATCAATCCTTAGGAAAGTCATCATGAGCTTCTTGTAGCCATTGTAAGGTAGCCCTAGAGGACCTCTTTGGTAGGGTAAATGTAATTGGGTTATGAACTTGATATGGAACCCATTTAAGTGAACCTTAATCTGAATTACTCTATGAGAACAAAGGCTAGCACCGAGTAAGTATGACAAGGGAAGTATTTATAGTTAAAGTATGAGACTAGAATACAAAGCACGCCCTTCATATTCCTTAACCATGTGCCTACATGGGATGTGTCCAAGTTCTACCATTGGCAAGTAGAACAACCTCATCGGAGTAGGATAGAACTCCGGATTCCATGATTTGCTACCATGGTCAATGTCGGTTATTGCCTATTCTCATCATATGGGATACTTACTAGCATTAGATAAATTCTATGAAGTTTAGGTAGTGGTATGGGACACTATCTAGACATTGCACAATAGGCTTTGAAGGTGTTAGTTGGAGTCCTTAGGTCTTGTCCAAGACCACTACTTGAATGTCCTTATGTGATGAATGAGTCTTAAATGAACTAATGAATGTAATGACTTAAGTTAGGAAAGTATGTTAAATGAAATAAGTACTTATCTAGAGTAGTTAAGGGTTGTCTAGTTAAAACGTGAAGGGGGCATAGAAAGGGTCACTTATTATCTTACCTAGATAAGTTTTAAGAATGAATCTAGTTAGGGAAGATGGTTGTTCATGTGGACATGATCCAAACTTAGGTAATATTAAGGATTACTTAGGTAATCTTGAAGAGGTCAATCATGGACGTTATCTTCTTGATTTACTTAAGTATGTCTTTTGATAGCCCTTGGAAGGAGAATGTCATATTATCTATGTGTTGATGTATTAAGTGAAAATAATTCTATCTTAGGTAATCTATAGGATCCCTTGCGTATGTGTGAAAGGGATTGTATGGGCGGTCGCTCCACACTCACTCAAGTGAACCTTGGAGTCACCTTTGGTAGAAGAATATCATGTTGATGTGCTTGATGTATTGTAAGTGAATGTGTCTCATTCTAAGTAGTCTTGAGGATCATTTAGGCATGCATAGAGAGGGTGTATGGGTGGTATCTCTTTGTGTTGCTTAAGTGAGTCTTAGGATAGCTTTTAGTGAGGGGATTATATGTAAAAAGGTGTGCAAAGTGAAGCTAAGGAACTTCACTGTAACAGTGAAGTAGTTTACTCTAATGTTTCTTTAAAATGTGAATAATTGTTTAAATGATTCCTTATGTGTTTCTAAGTTGTTAAATGTTGTTCTTATGCTTATAGTATGATGTTTTAATCAAAATTCATGAAAAGCGTGTTATTTACTAAATGTCCCTTTTTCATGGTTTTTGCATGGCTTCCATACTTAGTACATCTAATGTGCTAACCACTTCTTTTCCTTTTTTTACTAAAGTGTAGGGAATTGGAAGTCTTGATGTGCCATGGAGGATGGATAGGTTTCTAAGGGTTGAAGATGAAGTATTGGTGAGTCCTCATCGATTCGAGGACAATATCCACATGTTCCTTTATGTCTTAGTCTTTATTTTATGTCTTGTATGAGTTTAGTTCCAAGTGTTGTATACTCCAAAGTTTAGATGGTTCAAAGAGATGTTGTAAAGGTTTAATGTTTTAAATGAAAGTCTTTCGCTTGCGTAATTTTTATGGAAAGAGTTCTTCGTGTGTGTAGAAAGTTTTAAATTCTTACTCATTTTAGTATGTTTATTATGCAATGAATGATACGAGTGGCTTAGATGAGATTTGTTGAAGTCTCATTTTCCGTGTGGCGACACAAGGACGCTCTAACTTTTAGGGTGTACTTGTGGGTCGTGACAATTTACTTTTCAGTTTAGTCAGGATGTCATGGGTCTTGTATTGACTTCCATCTTTATCTGTTACAGGCTTCATAGATAGTCACTATAGTTGAGGATTCTATATTAATCATTTATTTTATTAAATGTTTTAAAGACTTAAGTTGCCAATTTTATGGCGAATTAAATACATTATATTATTCTGAGTTTTTCATTTGAGTTAGAGTTTTGTATTTCAATTTCATGGTATGTTTGGCTTGTCCATCTGTCTGAGGATGAAATTCGTGCTAAATTCCACTTGAGTACCAAGACGTTTTTTGAATGACTTCCAATACTTAGATGTTAACTTAGTACCTTGATCAAATATAATACACAAAGACCCTCCATGCAACCTTACCATCTCTTTAATATAAAACCTTGCATAATCTTTCGGCGAGAATGAAGTCTTAAATGGAGGAAAGTGAGTCAATTTCGTCATTCGGTCCTCTATGATCCAAATAAAAGCAAACTATTGACGAGTGCGAGGTAAACCACTAATAAAGTCCATATTCAAAAATTCTAACTTCCATGTAGAAATACTAATGTTCTGAGCAAAACTATCTAGTTTTTGATGTTAAAGTTTCATTTGTTGAAAATCCAGACATTTAGCCACAAATTCTGCAATTTCCTTATTCATTCCATTTCACCAATAAACTTCCCGCATATTACTGTACATTTTGGTGGCTCCCAAGAATGGAATACCGAGAACTATGGGCTTCCATCAGAATTTGATTCTTTAACTCATCAATGTTAGGACCATATAACCAACCATTATATATAAGGACCATCTCCCCCTTAGGATTAAGCCTCAACGTCTTTCTTAGAAACCATCTTCCTTAATTCAACTAAAATCGGATCAAGATCTTGCTTAGCCTTCACATCTGATATAAAATATGACTTCGCACCATTATGAACAACGACAATGCCTTCATTAGAATCAACCCATTGAACACCCAGTCAGGCCAATCTATGAAGATTGTGAACTAAATCCTTCTTATTATCCTCAACATGATCAACACTACCCATTGATAACTAACGAAGAGCATTTGCTGCCTCATTTGCCTTTTTGGCATGATATAGTATACTCATGTCGTAATTCGTTAATAACTCAAACCACCTCCTTTAGTGAAGTTTCAAATCCTTTTGAGTTAACACATACTTCAAACTCTCGTGATCGGTGAACACATCTACATGATCATCATACAAGTAGTGTCTTCGAATCTTTAGAGAAAACACCACCACCTCTAACTCCAAATTATGAGTCAGATAATTCTTTTCATGCACTTTCCATTACCTTGAAGCATAATCAATGAATTTCTGATAAAACCATCAAAACCTTCTGGTAAAGTCAAAATAGGGGCTGAACTAAGTCTATCCTTCAACTCTGGAAACTCTTCTCACAAGCTGCTAATCATAGAAATTTCACTTTCTTTTGAGTAGATGTCGTCAAAGGTGAAGCACTAGAGGAAAAACTTTCCATGAACGTTCTATAATAACTAACCAAACCCAAGAAAGTTTGTATATCCAAAGTGGAAAAAGGTCTAGGATAATTCTTAACCACCTCGATCTTCTTAGGATCAACTTGAATACCATACCGAATAAAATATGGACAAGGAAAGCAGTAGACATTAACCAAAACTCACACTTGCTATACTTAGCATACAATTCACGATCCTTAAGAATTTGCAACACAATTCTCAAATGCTCGACATGTTCATCCTCACTCCTTGAGTAAATCAAGATATCATTGATAAACATATTCACAAATATGTCAAGATACTTATTTTATATCATATTCATCAAATCCATAAATGACGTTGGGGCATTCTTCAAACCAAATATATTGATGAAGAAATGAGACTTTAACTTAAAGAACCCTAGAATCCTTGAGAGACTTGGAGAGAAAACCTTTGAGAGGAAATTTGGGGATTATATGTCATATTTATAGGCAAAATGGTGTAGTTTAGGTATTTGGTGCATAGAAAAGACCCAAATACCCTTTAAAAACAACTATCGGCAGACTCTGGACTTGCGACCTAAGGACTGTAGTGGTAGATCGTAGGTTAAATGACTAGGGCCTAAATTGACATTATATTATAGGACACAATTTATGGACTATCAAACCTCCAACGGTCCGTAAACACCATTCGTAGACCTCAACTTTAAACTTAAAATTTTACTAAGTTTGGGACCCTTCTATTGGACCCTCCTATGGTCTGTAGTTCATTTGAAGGACCATCATGGTCAATCAGAGAATAAGTTACTAGGACTGATTTCAAAAAATATATTTTCCCACTTGCTACGAGACTTGTCTACGACTCGTAAAACATTCTATGAACTATAGACTGGTCTTGTGGACTTAAACTGGTAATCAATTTGTTGGCTTATTTCCTTTTCCGAATTTTGAGGTGTTACACCTCTAAAAGCAAGAATGTCTCATCAAAAGCTAATGATCGGATGGTGTGATCTCAACAGAACGCATGTTGATGATCTTAAGTACTTACATATGCATCATGAAAAGATGTAGGTTGAATGACATTAGTACATTGAATATCGAGTTTGCAATAAGTCAGACTAAAACAAATAACTGAACTGAAAGGACGAATGTAGCTCAATTGAAAAATAGTATAAATCATAATAAAAATCATTTAATGCTCTTAATTATATATATGTATATATATATACACATACACACATACTTTACTTTACTTTACTTTACTTTACTGAGGAGTTTTTCTAACCGACAACCATCACTATGAGCCTCGTGATGATACAATATATTACCCACGTTTCCAGAGTCATCTTATACCTTACCGGAGTATAGCACACAACTGAACTGATGGATCCACTAAAAATCCTTCTTGAGCAAAGTGAGGAGTCACCCATCTTGCGGTACGATCCTATCAATGCTAAATACATAGGTTATAGAGGTTGTGAGTCATATGAACTCTCTCCCAAATTGGTGCTCAATATTACTTCCAAAATATATAACTCTATGCTTATGTGAAATACTCATTGGGTTGAAAAAATTACTCAAAAAGACCTCTTTAAGAGGTAACTGAACTATACTCAATCTTTCTAAAATACTCTGAAAACTCTTTATATTTTTCTGGAAATAGTACTCTCTTTTTAATGTGAAAAATAATACTCTCTTTATCGGGTAACTGAACTTCTCTTTATCTAGCTGAAATATTATTGAAAACGGTTTATGTTCTCCTTAAAGATAGCAGTTCTTTTCTCAATGTGAAAATAGTATTCTTGGAACCATCCATGTTCCCCTAAACTCTTCTCAAATGATATTTTAAAATACTCTTGAACTCACTTTAAAATTCCAAAATCGATGCATGGAAATAAATGCATACAGACTTTGAATAAAAATCTCATCAACTAAGGTTAATGCGAAAAATACTATGAACAACAGTTCAAGGATATCGATATATGAAATATCAAAATCTCATAATTAGAAAATCAAAATCAGAATAAGAACACAATTCAAATTCAAGGAAAATCACGGAACTTTGAGTAGAACATGGGATTTAACTCTTACTAACTGAATTTAGATGCAGGGAATGATGAACTCAGTCCATCACTAAGAATAATAAAACATATCTGGAAGAACAATGTTCTTGGAGAAACTTGATGAAAATCTTGAAAGATGGAGTGTGGAGAAGTCTCGTGGATTGAAAACCTTAGGTATCTTGAAAAGAATCTTGAACTTGGAACTTTTAATTAGATCTTAAGTAATTGGAGAAATCCTTTTCTTGGAGTTTTTGATTTTTGAAAGAAGGATAATTTTTTATTTGGATAGTTTCTATACTTATAATGATGATATTAGGTTATAAGATGTACTTAGGGAAGTTATTTGAGGGTAAAAGGTCAATAATATCCTTCTGAAAACGTAAGAAGACAAAAAAATGACCTTTTAATGAATCTAATCGGCTAAACTGATAACCTAAAGGTCCTGTCACCGAAACATTCAATGGTTCGCCAAATTGGGCTTTAGATCGCCAAAATATACAGAATTTAGAATTTTTAGGACATTTTGATGAGCTAGTTCGGCTATTTGCCAACCTATTCGGGCAGTCGCCAAATAAGCAGGTGTCCTCGGCAAATTTCTCAGCCCAAAAATGTTTCTATAAAATGGTCATAATTTTTTACTCAGAACTCAAATTAAGACAAACTTGGTAGAGTTGGATAGAAGACTCAGATTTTTAATTTGATAGGTTGTGGGCCTCCTAATTCATTATATGTTGAGATACATGATCATTTGAAGTTGACCTTTATATGAACTCATGCGAGAACTTAGTTGATATGAATATTTTGAACTTGGTTTGGTGTTTGATGTCTCTTATGACCTTAGCTCATTTTTGATACCCTTGATACACTTGGTAAAGGACGTTAAAACACATGAGTAAGTAGGACATCATCCGGTTCAATCTCATATGCTATGAAAAATGATCCAGATTTTAAGAGTAAAGTTGCGAAGTATTACAAAATGATTCAGTTCTTAGCTTAGAAATATTTGGGGTGTTACAAATACATTAATGTGCCTTTTAATTTGGCTCAGTCAAAACATACACAATCCTTGCTTCGTTGACGTTAGAACGTTTAATATTCTCCGCGACATTAGTGGCTTAGTTCTTCATGTTTCTCGCTGGCCTTTTTAATTATGAAGAAAGATTTTGGGGGAGGGGAGGGGAGACAAAAGATTGGTATTCTCTGAAACTGAGTTTTTCAGTTCGCATCTATAGCCTTCAACTTTGGATGTGCATAAATAGTAGATTAGTTCGAGCGTATCTCACGTGAATTGTCATAAAAGACACATGTATCTACTTATTCAACTTTATACAAGTTTAAGTTTCTACTTATGCACACCCAAAGTTGAGGACATGGATACTATTAAATTTTAATTTAAATTGTATCTACAATATAAATAGATAGTTTTTAAAAAATTATCATGAAAGCTATCTTTACTTGTTATTAATTATTTTTGTATACTTGCATCGAAATAAGTTCATAAGATTATCACATTATAAATTCCGTTAAAATTAATATTTTTTTGATGTTTTATTCATTTGTTTCATTATAAAACGACATTAGCTTATATATTGAATCAATATTTAATTTTTCTTTTTTTGAACAATATTTAATTTTATAGGTTTTTTATATATAAATTAAATAACAAAAATAATATAATTTTAAAGAAGTATAGAAAAGATACAAGTTGATAATGTAAGGGTAGAATAAACATTTAGAAAGTCAACTAGGAAAAAAGGTGGGGTGACTATTTCTCAAAATTGAGGGGATAGTTTGATTTCTAAAGTACAGTTGAAATATGTAAATGATTTTCACCATGATTCAATCACGAAGGAGATTGACGAGATGCATGTGATCACTTCTTCGACAATTCTTAAAAATATAAATAATTCAAAGTAAATTCATAATATAAACAATTAACTCTCTTGAAATTATCACTTAGAAAATGTCAATGAGGGACGAAAATGGAAGAACTTTTCAACAACTGTCATGAACTTTGGACAGTTAAGTTATTTTAAATTATAAAGAAAAGGTTCAACAATTCACTTATTTTGAAATAAAAAAAGTAAAAAATATTAAGTTCAATATCCAAAAATGAAAATTTTTCGTAAAGAAATTACTTTAAAATTTATTTTTATATAATGTGAATTCAAATTAATTAATTCAATAAATTCTAAAAATAGCGAATAGTTATACCCAACAATTGGGAAAGAAGAATTGTCACTTCAAATCATTTGACATATAAAAAATACTAAAAAACTAAAAAAGACTTTTATAACTTCCAAGAAACTAAAGTACATTTACGTAATGAAATTTAATTTCCCAACTCCTCCATAAATATTTGACCCCTTTAGTCCTTCACCTAGATATTATTATTCCCCTCTCTATTTTCTCCCTCAAAAATCTTGTTCCTAAATTTCTCCAAATCCAACCTCAACTACCTTTTCTTTTTTTCTTCAAGGAATTTAGTGATAAGCTTTTCAATTAAAAAAAATAAAAAAACAGCTTATTTCCTAGATCTCTCCTCTTATCTTTATAGTATATTTTCTTCCCTAAACTTCTCCAAGAAAACCTCAAAAAAAAAAATCCTATTTTTGACACTTTGACAAAAACTAAAGAAATGCCCATGGAACGTTCAAACTCATCAGGAAGCACAAACTCTTCATACTCAACAACATCAAGATTATCATCATCATCGCTAGTTTTATCGATTCAATGCTTAAAAGGAAGTTCAAAAGGCGATGAATGGACCGGAAACATGTTGATAACGGGGGATATCGTGGAGGAACTTCGAATAGGTAACATGATTGTTCGATCACCATTCAAAAATGGAAAAAATGGTATACAAAAGATCATGCATAATTCATTCAAGGCTAAGGAAACTTCTATTATTGTTCGTGTAAGACGCGGATCTCAATCTGATGATGAATTATTCACTGAGTTACAGGTATTGAAAGTTTTATCAAGAAAAAAGTATACATATAAATTTTAGTTGATTATATAATTATATTGTGTCTGAACAGGCATGTATCGTTCCAAATGAATTTGGAGGAAGGAAAACTTATATGCTTAGAGCTATTGATGATCCTAATTATGCCGTTGGTTTTGTTGATCGGACAGAAATGGAGTGTTTGGAATTGCAAGGTACACATTTTCCTTTAATGTTGACTTTTCTTTTTGTTTGACTCTTTCTTACATAGGTATTTTTTAAATTTTGTTGGTGGTGGTACTACTATTCTTTTGTTTTGCTTGCACTTGCCCATATATATGTGCAACTTGTTTTCTTTCCACACATTTTCATTTTGCATATTTTTCTTCTTCTTCATATGTTACTCCATTCGTTCATATTTTGTTGTATCATTTTTTATTTCAGGTTCCTTGAGAAACTAGATAAATTTATTATTCTTTCTATCCCTTTTCACTTATTCAATCTTGACTTTTTATCTGTTATTTTTGACAAATTAAAAAAAGATAATATATTTTTACCTTTTATATCTTTAATTTATTTAAAAAGTTAATTTTTTTGGAATAGAAAAACTTCTTTAATAAGTAAATTGATTCTAAAATTCTATCAATTAATAAGGGTAAAATGGTAACTAACTATGTCAATTATTTTTATCATAATAGGTGTGTGAACTGAAAAATGCACAAGTAATAGGGATAGAAAGAGCATTATATCCTTATTTAGTGTTCTTTTGAAATCAAATTTTCAATAAATGAACATGAATTAGTTTGTTTTGATTAATTTATTTGACCAATGAATATGACTTAATTATTTAGTTTTTCTATGTTGGTTAAATATATACTTTTCGGCTAATAATTTTCAAGATTATAATAGGAAAAAGGGAAAATGCATAGGTACCTTAGTATAGTATAAGTGTGTCGTTGAGATTTCGAGCATAGGTTGAGAGAGAGGGGGAGGGATACTTGTGCATTTTCCCTAGGAAAAAAGTATCATTTATGAATTAATTTTGTGATATCACAAATATTAATTAAAGAATATTTTTTTTTAGTAAGGACAACATGTAAATAGGAACCGAGAGTATTTTTACAGGAAAATATAAATCTAAGTTAGCATCTCAATCACCATTCTCATTCTCTTTGCAGTCGAAAATCAATTTCAATTATATATATTCATTTCGTTTTAATTTATATGATTTATTTTGACTCGATACTTAGTTTAAACAAAATAAAAGATCTTTGAATCTTAATGGTCTAAAATTAATGATGTCTTAAATGTATCAAAATGCTTTTTAATTATGTGGTTATTAATATGCCACCTGAAAAATTGGAATTAAAAAATTGGTAGAAAAAAAGTAAAGGACCATTATTTTTCAAACGGACTAAAAAAAGCACGTCAAACAAATTGAAATAGAAGCAATGATAATATTTTTATCTTAATCTTCTAGAATCTATATATATATATATATATACACACAACAATAGTTCAGTCAAATAATGAAAATGTCTAACAAAACCATATTATTGTAGTACTACATAGTACACACACGGAAAGCACACGTACAAGAGTACACACTTAAAATGATTAACTTGGAGCTGCTTTAGAGCCCCCGAGCCAGTCTCGTCCGGTACATTATTCTCTTGAAGTCAAGTTTTTAGTATATGAACATGAATTAATTTATTTTGATTAATTAATTTAACCAATGAATATTAATTAATTATGTAGTATTTCAATGTTAGTCAAATGCATATTTTAAAATTAATAAATCCAAAGGGTAAAATAAGAAAAATCATATCGTTTATCCATTGGTTTTTTAAATTGACAAGTATTAAATGAACATTTATTTTCAGCAGGGTGTACTTTTGTTATAAAAAAAAAATCATTGGAAAGTGACTATACTTGATTGCTGAATATATGTGAAGTGCTTATGTTATATTTTGAAAATTGAAAATCAACAAAACTTGTTGGAGTACACAATGTCTTCAAATATTTTTGTAAGACATCATTTTCATGGCCTTTTGTTTTTTTTTTGTTAAACGATTAGTTTTAAGAAAAAATCATTTTTAAGATTTGTTATGGCTTGTTAGGCCCTTTGACTAGGTGTTTTTTAATTTCTTAATTTTTATTTGGTTCTTGCATAGTCACATTGACTAAGATTGATCCATTAAAATATATTTGTTTACTTGGAATGACCTAGTTTTGATAAGTAAATAATAACTTCTTAATAAAATTAAAGAACGGAATATATAGGACCACAAATTTAAGATTTATAGGGAACTATATCAAAATGTGTTAATTTATCAGGATCAAGTAATACAATAAGATGAAAATGTAGAGTTTAACTTTTGTAAAATAAAAATTAAATACAAATACATATCATATATTTATTTTAATTTAATATAAATATCGAGCTTGGATAAATTTTTCTCCATCCAATTTTTGTTAAAGTTAAAGGTTACTGGGATGTGGGAGTTGTGGTCCTAGTGGAGGGGTTATGATTTGCCCAGAGAACAAAGTACTCCAGTTGTGCCAATGGATCACTATGTATTTATAGATATAAAATATATGCTTGGCAAATAAATATTAGTAAACTAGTTAACAAATATATTCTAGTGTCATTAGTAATAGATTAAAAGCAAATTATTTAAATTTTTTTGTACTATTGTTTTAGTTTCTTCTTAGCATTAATAAAAATAACATGTTTCAGCAAATAAATAAATAAATAAATATATAATTGGTTGCTTATAAAGTCAGAGAGTCGAGGCCTAATTAATCAAAGGGAGAAGGGGAGGAAAAGTTGTAATAGAGAATAATTATTCGTGACTATTGCAGGTAGTTTTCCTACTAATATGTATTACTCTCTCAGTGCCATTTTATATAACTAGTTTCATGAACGTGCCTTGCACGTTTAATCTTTATTATTATAGAAAATTTATTTAAGCCTAATTTATGTATAGAAATATGTATAATATTAACTCAATTAACTTAAAAAAGAAATATACATGTCATCATATGCATACAAAATGAAAAGGTTAAACAAAGCAATATATTAATCTGAATAAGAAAGATTAATAATCAATAAATTAAAATTTTCATAAGAAAGTCTAATGAACTAACATTTTATGTCCAATTTATAAAGTTAGCAGCCCAAGAATAATACATAATCAAGCATAATAACAAGTTAATAGATGGTTAAGAGAAACGACATATGACAAAATATCAATAGAACTTTACCAACCACATTGAAGATGAATTTAGAAGAAGAAAAGGAGGGGGAGAACACCAATGGATCTAGTCTAGCATGATTTACTGATGTGACTATTTATAAAATCATCAAAGCATATTGTTAGAAGTTGAAAAGAACTTTAAAACATTGAATTGTATGGGAAAATGATAAGTCATAGATTACTGAAATAAGTGGCAGTACCAAGAAAATTAATTCATCTGTATACTCAAATAAATATTAATTATAATATTGTAAAACTTAATATGATATTCTTAATTAATGATAGAATACTTAATAAATTAGATATTTTATAACATTTTAATTTAATATAGAGAAAAACAAGAAGTTAACTTTTCCTAAATTTCTTATTATTATTATTCTTGTTGTTGTTGTTATTATTATTATTATTATTATTATTATTATTATTATTATTGTTGTTGTTGTTGTTGTTGTTATATTTTTAATGAAAAACTGACTTTTCAAATTCCTCGGACATTTTGCTATTTCATTAAAAAAAAGAGAGTAGATTTCTAGCATCCCATAGTATTTATATTTAAAATAAGAATCCTAATTGACTCTTGTTCTTCTACATTTTCTTCCTAATAAATAACTTACAAATCAAAACATAATAAAAATAATATTATTTAATTAATTAGATATTTAATTTAGTCTAGGGGTAAAATGATATATATATATATATATATGATAGTTTTTAGATTTTGAAATACTAGCAAATCTTTGATAGTAATTTTTTTATATTTTAAACATATTGAATTATCAAATATTGAGACTTATATTGTTTTTTACATAGTTTACAAATATATGAATTTTATTTCAAAAAATTTGAAGATTTCATGCATAAATTTTCGATCAAACTTAAACTGTCAAACTCCCGAAAAACGAAAAGTGACACATAAATTGAGACAGAGAGAATATATTGAAAAATCATAGAGAGAGGTGTGAGTGCTGATGGTAGTAGCGGTGGACTGGTGGTGGTGGTGCCATGGTAGTTCCACGTTCATTCAAATGACCTCATTTGTTTGCATTTAACGAAGGGTTGAATCTGAATGGTTTAGACGTTATGTTTTTAAGTGCATTTATTTTTATTAAGATTTAACACTTAGGGTACGTTTAGTATGAAAAATTTTCAATGTTTGATTGCCAAAATATTTTCCAAATCAACTTATTTTCCTCAAATTCAATGAATATGATTTTCAATTATTGAAAAAAAAACATTTTCCAAAAATCTACTTCATCCTTCAATATTCTTTTCTTACCTTACCCTCTAATGTACTCCATACCCGACCCTCCCCTGTAGTTTGTACCCGACCTTCCCCATTCATAATTGTTTTTCAATTTCAAATATTTTTTTACCCTACATCCAAACCAGCACCACCACCCTCCTAAAAAAAATTGAATTTTTTTTTCAAAAATATTTCAATTTTTTTAACCTCACACAACCCTTATCTCCCCTACCCCACAAAAAATTAATTTAAAATACATTTCAAATTTCAAATTTCATTTTTTACCCACTCGTACCTTGACCCCCACCCACCCACCCACCCTTCAACTTTTTTTTTTAATATAAAAATTATTTTGAAAAATATTTCAAATTTCAAAATATTTCATTTTTTATGCAACCGTCGAGACCCCCACAAAAAAATTATTTGAAAAATATTCTAATTTTTACGCTACCCCCACTCAGGCTCCCCATAAAATTATTTTTTTAACAAAAAATATTTTTGAAAAATCTTTCATATTTTTAAAATAAATCATTTTTACACTCCCCCCCACCCCACCCCCACCCACCGCCACCACCAAAAATTAGAAAACTTTCAAATATTAAAAAAATTATTTTTACGAAACGCCCCACCTCCACCCGGCCCCCTTCTTTTAAAAAATATTTAAAATTTGATTTTATCCTTTTTTATGCCACCCCCTCCAGGCCACCTCGTTATTTTTTTTTTTTTAAAAAAAGAGTTGTTAAATATTTTTTCCATTTTTATTGCCCTCTCTAACCCCCCCCCCCCCATCTTCTCCCGTCAATTTTTTTAAAAATAAATAAATTGTTTTTGAAACTATTTTAGATTTTAAAATTTTCAATTTTTACGCCTGCCCTACTTACCCCCTACCCCAACCACCCACCTCTTCCCAACCGCCACTCACGGTCGAAATTATAAAATATTTTAAAAAATTTAAATTTCATTTTTTATGTCACCCCTCAGCTCCCCCCCCCCCCCTTCACAGTCAATTTTTTTAATATAATTTTTTGTGAGAAATATTTCAAGGCAAGGTCAGAAAACTGGGTTAGGTCCCGAGTCAGATCACAAAGTCAAAATTTGGAACGATCGTCAGGGTATTGTCTTAGTTCGGTGTCAGGGTTGGGCCCTAGATCAATTATCAGGGTTGATTTTCGGGTTAGAAATTATTTTTTTAAAGAGTTTTTCTAGTCTCACACAAAAAATAGAAGACATTTTATTTTTTATTCACCAACTAAATATTCAAGAAAGAATTCTAGAAAATATTTTCTACTCGCCAACCAACATCCTAAAATAAGTTAGAAATTAAAGTGTGTCGGGTACTTAAAGGAAGATTGACGATCAATATAATATGATTATCTTTATTTTAAAAAAGATTTCAAATAAAAACACACATACCAAAAGGTGGATACTAATATGGGAAACTTTCACATATAACCACTTAAAAATAATTAATTACTCTCCATAGATATAGTTTGATACTTACAATTTGTAGCTACATATTATATGGAGGAGAGAGGCGAGCGAGACTGGAGAGAGGGGGAGAAAAGAGTGGGAGAAAGGTAAATTATATGTGTATATTGGTTAGATAATTGTATATTATACATATATATTTTTATATATGACAAGAGATATTGAGAGAGGGAGGAGAGAGACGAGCGAGACTGGGAGAGAGAGGAGAGAGGTGAGCGAGGCCGAGAGAGGGAGGAGAGAGGCGAGCGAGAGAGGGCAAAGAGTGGGAGAGAGGTGAATTCTATATGTATATAATTGTATATAACTGTATATTATACATATACATTTGTATAAATGACAAGCGAGATTGGGAGAGGGAGGAGAGAGGCGAGTGAGATTGAGAGAGAGGGGAGAGAGGCGAGCGAGAGAGGTCAGAGAGTGGGAGAGAGGTGAATTTTATATGTATATAGGTTAAAAAATTGTATATTATATATATGTATTTGTATATTCTGACGAATTATACATATACAAACATGACTAATTATACAAACTCGAAGTCAGCCCACGTAATTAATGTATAATGTTAGTCGCGAGTGGTAATTATAGCAAACTATAGCTATGATGAGTAATTAAATAGTGTAAATTTGCTTAGCCGCATAATTTTCCCTACTAGTATATATCCTATATATCTATGGATAAAGACTTACTAACATATATTTATGTCAAAGCGTTTGATTTACTTATGATATCATGCATGTCCTAATTAATAACACAAAAAGGGGTGATCGAACGCGTTAACTTGTTCCTTTCTACTAAGTTGCGGAATTATGAAGTATAGTAAAGTAAAAACATAGTATTTTTACGTGGAAAATATCTGGATTACAAGGATTAAAAACCACGATCTACATCCTACAAGACTTGTCGCCAATTCACTAAAACAAGTGAGTCTCAATAGAATTCAGATTACAAGAACTGAAATGTAGGAATCATGTCTAATCCCTCAAATAATTAACAACCTACACATATTATTGTGTCTCTTTTCAAAGCTACCCTTAACAATTGTTTATATATATGATTATATGTAGGTTCAAGGAAGTCAAGAATGGTGGGAGCATTGACAAGGACTCCACTCCAAGAAGGATATGTGAGCTATCCATGGGAGAAGAGAATGAATGAGTTTCTAGCAGTTCCAAAGTCAAGCAACTTTTACTCACTACTTCTCTTGCCAAAAGCCTCAGACAAAGCTTCAATTGGTTATAATGATTTAGAAGACACACTTTCTAGAGCAAATGCTTGGCTCATTGCTACTCAAGCCTCTGGTGTTCCCATTGTTTTCATGAATATCCAGACTGAGTCTCTACTCACCAAGGTACCTTAACATTCATATCTATCTTTTCACTAACAAAAATATATCTTCTTTTCGAATGCAATTTATGTTCACACACAACTTCAACTTCACATATTGTATCTTTCCTAGTCCATCCAACTTATGTATGTCTTATGTAGGGATTTAACCTCAACTAAATATCGTCCAAACTCCTAATTCACCGGTGTTTTAAATATTGAAGTTCAATATTTTGCAGGTAATTGTAAATAAAAGAACCCTAAACCTAACTCAATCCCAACGCGTAACACATGAGGGGAGGATTGTCCAGACCTAATACTGGACATATGAAATGTGGACAATATAAGATTGGTTGGAGGGGTGGGTGGGTGGGTGGGCGGGCAACATCAGAACTAATGAATCCGGCTGGCCTAATTCTGATATCATGCAAGAAAAGGATCTTGAACTTAACTCAACCCCAAAATGAAAAAATATATCTTATTTTAGGGGATAATGCACAAGTACCCCCTCAGCCTATGCCCGAAATTTCAGATACACACTTATACTATACTAAGGTCCTATTACCCTCCTGAACTTATTTTATTAATAATTTTCTACCCCTTTTCGGCCTACGTGGCACTATCTTGTGGGCCCAACGATGGTTGACTTTTTTTTCAAGCTAGTGCCACGTAGGCCGAAAATGGGTAGAAAATTACTTATAAAATAAGTTCAGGGGGTAATAGGACCTTAGTATAATATAAGTGTGTCTCTAGGATTTTGCACATAGGTTGAGGGGGTACTTGTGCATTTTTCCTATTTTTAGATGAAATTTATGTTCACATACATATACAACTTTTAACTTCCTATACTGGTTTTTTCAACCTCAACTAAATATTGTCTCAACGCCTAATTCACTAGTATTTTAAATATTGAAGTTCAATGTTTGCAACCCTAACTCAACCCCAAAAAATGTGGATCACGAGGGGAGAATTGCCTAAAACAAAGGACTGAACATCTAGAGCGTGAACAATATAAGATTAAAGGGGCTAACATCAGAAATAGTGAACTGGGTGGGCATGACTAACTGTGATATCATGTAAATAAATGAATTTAAGCGTAAGTCAACCCCAAAAGTTAAATCACGAGGAGAAGATTATACAAGAGCATAAAAGATGTGGGACTCCAGCAGTAATTTGCTTAATAATTTTTGCTTAACTTTGCTACAAATGGCAAATATATTAATACTAAACTTTTATCTATGTAAAATCAAGTTAGAATAGTAATTACATTCCTATGTACTTCTTTTCTCTTAGATATCAGGGGAGACAGCTTCGTGCACTGTAAGTGCCGGATCACTTTCTGATTTATCAAACCTTGCAAATGCAAGTTTGTATGGTTTTGAAGATTACCATGGAGTGGATATTGGTGTTGTTCGAGCAGTTCGTCTTTGGTTTTCCCCACTTGGAGGAGAGATTCCTATTGATATTCTAATCAAAGAAAATGATGTAAAACTTGGGTTTGCCATCAGCAGAACGGAAGAGGTAACTAACTTCTATCTTCCATCGCGATCCATACAATTTAACATTGATTATTCTACAACAATAGTGTACATATTTAACTTGTTAGAATGTCAAGGTATCCAATTACTCAGTTTGAGAAGTTAGATGTAATATGTTAAAGCACAAGAAGAAATCTTCTATAATCTTAGATCACATTTTTACTAGCTATGATAAAGTTCATTTTTGTGAGCCAAACTTGACCAATTGTTCATTCAAGATTAGACCATGTTAGTATCTCAAAATTATGTAGTATTTTAATGTTTGTTTGATCTTAAAGGCTAGAACATACTGGTTAGAATGAGATTAATTTACTTTAATTACGTAAAATCTCGCTAACCATACATTTAAATTCTATTGTTTTTAACTTCTCATTATTATTCTCCTTTAGGGGTTTATTCACATATCATCAGTAGCTGAAGGTGATGAGGATGCACCATCATCAAGATCAGGCCTTAGCAATCTATACAAAGAAGCAAGGAAAGAGTGCAAGCTTTTAGTTGTATCAAGAATATCCAACCAAAAGGTACTTCCATGGATCGTTTCTCCAACGGGGGCAGTCAGGTGCTTTGACACCATCTCTCTGAGTCAAAAATTGTCTTTGCATCGACATGCAAAGGTTCCCATTCTTATGCACGTGTTCCTTTGGGACCGTTCTGTCCCCGTGCCAAATGGTGGTATGATTAACCGGTCAAGGACTATTTCCCCGACTATGCTACCATCGTTGCCACCTGAAGTTCGGTTGACACGCCAACCGAATGATAATCAGGTGATGCCATTGCCTCTAGAAGTTGAAGATGAGATAGGAAGTCAGAGTGACGAATCAGAACTAAGGCATGTCAGGGACACTGCTGGGGAATCTTCTTTTCGCTTCCATGATTTTTCTCTACCAAATAATTGGGTGTAAGTATTTTCTTTTGACGTTGTTTGATGTACATAAAGAAGGCAAGTTTTGTAACTAAGGGTGATCCGTTTAAGGGGCATTTGTAACAGCTTATAAAGTACCAAAGGTTTGCTGTTTAGTGAGAATTGTAAAATAACTCATCTTTGTGTTGGCTTGATAAAAATATCTAGAGGTCATACTGACTGGAAGGCGCAGTGTATTGCAACTAGAATGTCATATAACTCAATGCTTCGGACACATTACATATACCGAAAGCTTCATTTCCTCTGTGTTGTCAATTGTTGTGGCTAAGGGAGTTCTGGAAGATTATGATCTCACTAAAAACAACTGAGGCCTGTGGCTCAACTCTTTCAACTGAATACTAAGAATAGCTGAGTTAAGTTGCTGATAAAAGAACAATGATTGGTAGGAGAGAACATCTGCAGCTTCTCATTTATCACATAGCTTCTCATTCATCAGCCAAAAAAACAGTGTGCAGAAAATTTGGAAGTGGCGGTGTCATGACATGACTGGTCACCCCCACTGGTTTCTTCATAATGTCTATCAGCCCCCTTGGAAGATTCAAGCTGATTAGTGTAACATTTCATGTCGATAATATCAGGATGCTCTCTGCAAAGTCTATTTGAAGCAGATTGTCTAGCTGCAAATTTTACTTATAAAAACATCAAATAATGTGAAGAATATTTGCGCATATGATCAGAGACGCAATAGAATTTGTTGAGAATATAATTAAGTAATAAAAGTGTGTTATCTCTAACAACTTAAGCTTTTAGATGAGATGATCACTTCAAGATAGAGGTCTAGAGATCGACTCTCACCCCATCCATATCAAAAAGAAATTTAAAGTGCTTGACCCATGAAAAAGAATCAGGCACGCATGTGAAGGGGTATGTTGAAAATATAATTAACTAATAAAAGTATGCTCTCTCTAACAACTTAAGTTTATAGATTAGATGGTCGCACACTTCAACAGAATTGTTGAAAAGAAGTTAGTTTTTTAACCTAGAGTGGTTTTAGTATTGCTGACATTTTACACAAATTGATTGCTAATTTGAAACATTGGGACCAATAGAGTATATAACACGGTCTGTAGACAACTAATATCTGACTTGTTACCTTGGGGTAAAAAGAACTCCAATAATTATGCATAGTCCACAATGTAGAAACTCTGCAAACATATGGCAAAAGAGCTCCGTAGTCGAACTCTGCAAGCCACATGTGCCAGTTACTTATTCATCCGTAACTGTGAAACTCTGCAAACATATGGCAAAAGAGCTCCTTAGTCGAACTCTGCATGCCACATGTGCCAGTTACTCAGTCATCCGTAACTGTGTGATATCACGACAGAAGCATGAACTAGGGGATAAAAAGGCCCTATGAACAACCCCAGACTCTTCCTTAAATGGAACAAATCACTTAAAAGAATTCATGGCCTGCTGATGTGCGTATGCTAAACTGTTCCTTTGTAGCCATAAATCCTTCAATGATGATGCTTCCATCAAGGATAGGTAGCTAAGACCCTGCTACAAACAGACAGTTGATGAAGGAACTTTAATTTTCTTATCAAAGACAACATTTTATACTTTCAGAATCAGACCTCCTAAGTACTTTTTATTTTACTCTTCTCTCCCCTCAGTCTCCGTAGAGATTAAATTCTCATTTCGGATTGCTGCGGTAGACTGAGGAAAGCTAACAGTTGTGCTAAAATAGGGATGTCAAAGGATCATTTTAAGGAAACACCAAACTGCTTTTAACCTTGTCTTATACCTTCAAACGAATGGAGTCTGATTGGAGCATAAGGTTTCCATCAAATGTTTCCAATAGCTAGAAATCATGAAAAAAAATGTTAAATCACCTCAGACAAATGAAAACAAATACCTGGTAGAATAGTCGAGGTGTGCACAAACTGACATGATACTAACACCACTGCGTTAAGAAAAACAAGGAAAAGGAAAGGTATCTGCAAATGTGTTGCCTCTCTAACAACTTAGTCACTTTGGGAATGCAGTTTTCAAAACACAACATGGAAATAGAGAAGGCAGAGGCCTCATCTCTTAGTCTCACTGCCATCCTTAAACAAATAAGGAAAAATCAGCTGCATGGCGCAACCAAAAAAAATAAATAAATCAAACCCGAACCATTCGAGCAGATGACATCCTGATTAAAAATAAAAACAATGTTCTCTTTCTAATTGTTTGAATTTCAAAATGACGTGGTTCACACAATTCAACAACAGGTGAGGTGCCACAAGAGGTAATTCTTTCAAAAATACTTGAGGACAATTTACAAGAATAAGCATGTGAAATAAATGAAGGAGATTAAATCAGAAGCCATAGTTCCCATGAAGAGAACCTTTTTCAATCAATCACTAGAAAATGTAGGAGTTAAAATCTCAAACGATCACTCTGTTGAGTATTCATTAACTAATAAAAGTGTGCTTTCTTTAACAGTTTAAACTTTTAGATGAGATGATCACACTACAACAAAAATGACCATTAGCGGCATTTAATTCTTAATTGCAGCTAAACATGTATTTTTAGCGACAATTGTCACTCTTTGTATATGTTCCTAAAGCCTTTAGCGACATTAGTTCTAATGAAACTTAACTAATGCCAATAAAGACTTTAACACTCTTTATTAGTGTCAATATTTAATGCCGCTAAAAGTTGTTTTTGTTGTAGTGTCACACACTTCAACATGGTAATAGAGCAGACAGAGGTCTTGAAATCGAATCTCACCGCCACCAAATTAAAAAAAATTCACGTGTCAGGCCCGCACATGAGGGGCTCAACTTAGAGATTTTCTCTTATAAAATCATTAAATATAATTTTTCATTAAAAATGGAGAGAGACCCCCAAATACCCCAGACATCAACTATTTGACTCAAAATACCCTTATTTCTAACGGCTCACCCTCATAAGGTTGATGAAAGGCAATATTGTACCAATTCTCACGGTTAAAGGGCATTTTAAGCCCTTCTCCTTTAAAATAATTTTACATTAATTAATATATGAGCCAATATGAATGACCTGATTTTGGTTTACATAGTAAATTAAAAATAAAAATGTTAGTCATCTCTACTCTCTACACTTCCCTCCCTACCCCCTCACTTCTCCTCTCTTCCACTTTTTTTTCTTGTTGGATCTTGGCTACTATTTTTTTTTACACTTATGACAAAACAAGGGAGGAAAAAGGAGGAAAAATATGACAACATTCATATAGAAATAATTAGTTCAATAGAAGATGATTTAATTAAGCAACTATGCATGTATACTACATATATTTTTCTTTTGTGTGCATCCAAATTTCAAAAGAAAAAAATGAAAATGGTCTTTTCTTTTATCCCCAACCCACCCACCATGATAATAATACAAATTAAAAGAATATGAACATGTAAGTTCATTTGAAGTTTGAGTCTCTAATATCCTAATTAAGAGCAAGATATTAAAAAGAGAATAAAAAGAGGAAATGAACAAGACTATTGGATAATTAAAGAAAATTTATGTTAATAGAAAAAAATTTTTTTTTTTAGAAGGACAACTAAACCAAACGAGTGTGGATTTTAGTTGGGTCATGTTTCTCTCAAATGCACACACAAGTGTACATGGTCGCAGAAGTAATAAAAGTCTCTTTTGAACCAGATTGCCGAACCAAAGGACTTACAATCAATTTATATCAATTCTATTAATTCCACAATTCAAAGAAAGTATTCACAAGCAACTTGTTTTTTCTATATTGTTTGCATTGATTTCAAGAATTTGTGGGTCTTTCGAGATAATAATTTTCACATGAGTTTAGGTCTACCCCATCCCCCTTTAACATCTTTACCCACCACAGTTTCACACCTACCCACAAGTGCATCCATAGGCCGGTGGAGGACATGCGCATCCATAGGCCACCAGAGGATCGAGATGCTTCTCCATAACTCGAGAAAATAGCACACACTATGGGATCTCGCAATGTGTTATGTTGGTTAGCTCATTCATAGCTATTGTAAATAAATGGCTTTAATTGAACCCTGATGTGAACCCACTATTATGGGAAAGTACTGTATATCTATTATTACTATTTCCAAACTGATAGAATGGATGCATCCACAAGTGATCACTGGATCAGGTCCCTCGAATGAATAATAACGCAGAAAATAAATAACTCAAGGTACATCAGACACAAAATATTTTATGTGGAACTTCCTTGCTCAAGGGAGGAGAAAACCACGACCTGTCCTCACAAGATCTCCATCCAAACTCCATTTCACTCAAACGGCGCAAAGTTTTCGATTACAAACTCTTGCAACCTAGAAAATTAAACTCTTTAATCCCTTCCCCCTTAGTACAACAACTGTACTACAGAGGGAACTAAACAATAACTCTATTGCCCATTAAACCAACTAACTCTAGTTGATCTAGACTTCAAGAATCCAACAAGGGTAACTCTAGCCACCAACTACAAATCTCAAAGATAGAAACATAAACAAGTAGCAACTCTGCTGCACCCACACATCAACTAACTCTAGTTTACACTCCTAAGAAACTCTACCCAAGAGAACATAAAAACAATGACGCAAAGAGGCTTGACTAAACATAGATAATTCTACTAACTAACTCTAGTTAATACGACTCAAACTAGAGACTTAGACAAGCAACCGATCTACTATCCTTTATAACTTAGGAGTGGATTTACAATATAAGAACACAAGACACAAAGCTCAAAATACAATAAAAGATGTTTCAGCACTCCATCAGGTCCTTTGTTGAGTGTGGGCGTTATTCTTCCTTGAAGATGACTTTTCTTTGTAAGCTTATGAATTTTCAGAATTCAAGACTTTGTTTGACAAAACTTGAGTTGTGTCTTTGGAGAAGAGAGTAATATAATATGGACACAATCCCTTGGAGCAAAGCCATTGGCTGAGAGCCTGTTACTCTGAGAAGTCATGCACCGACAACATCAGATTTGACATCTTTTAGACAATTGTCTTTTATCTTTTCATATACAGTCTTCCATCGACCAGGTCCCGTGTTAGATCTGGAAGTTGTTAAATAATCAAAACTTTAAATCATCTTAAAACAATTTCCCCCCTTTTTGATGGTAACAAACTATTGTCCAACCACTTAAACTTTGGTCCCTTGGTTTCGTTCATTCCCCCTATCATCAGTCCCAATACCAGAAGACTGAGTCTTTCCTGGATCTAGTCCCTTGTTAGATACAGAAGATTGTTAAATCATTGATAAGACTCAAATCACCATTTAGAACCAATTAAAAAGGTGAGTGGTTGTAGTCACTTAAAACTTAACAATGAGTCGGGGTCAAATTCTACAGGGAACGGTGTATTGTGGAGAATTCTTTATTGAGATATTCTGATTTCAAATAAGCTCATTCGGAATAGTATGAACAAAATTGGGTAGATGGTACCACAAACTTAAAATAATGTTTTTGTTATCTATTATCGTAAATCAAGAATTAACAAGCAATCTACGGGTGTGGGGATTGGAAATCAATATCATATAGGAGTAAATGTGTTGCTCTATATTGATGTGCATAGCTGAATAGGCTAAGTTATCTTCAATGACACTAATCACCTTCCGATCTCAAAGTATCTACTCATAAAATCTCCTTTCAGTTTCATCTAATGCCAATTCTTAACAACTCAATGCCCTAGTCTACCCCCTCTTTCAAGAATAGAGCAAATAGATCCGACCCACAACCTCTTTGTCGAGGAAGTCAAGGACATCAAACCTTAATTACTGGAATTGAACTAATTATCCACCGAATTAATCTCTTTTGAGCATCAACATGAGATTGGAAGTAGGAATTAAGTTTGCAACCTTAACCCTTAAGTTAAACCCATGATAATTAGACCAAATTTATGAATGAATAATAACAAAACAGTGCATAACACAATACCACTACATTAAATTAACACTCAATCCCATTGGAGCACCCCTAGATCTTGGGGTTTTAGCCACCCATCACAAAAGTAAAGAAAATATACCTTTCATGAAAACATCCATGAGTAACTTGAAATCAAGAAATTAAGAGTAAACCGACTTTGAATTTACTTTAAATTATCGAATTCAAGATTCAAATTGTAAACTCCAAAAAGACAAGAAAAAGTGTTCTAGAAAAGTAAAATGTTCTTTCTCAAAACTTTTTCCTGAACTCAG
Organism: Solanum lycopersicoides; assembly: GCA_022817965.1. Taxonomy (NCBI): domain Eukaryota; kingdom Viridiplantae; phylum Streptophyta; class Magnoliopsida; order Solanales; family Solanaceae; genus Solanum; species Solanum lycopersicoides. Next base: position 63,482,891 of record CM040628.1, on the reverse strand, counting down.
TTGTTCAACACTCTGATCGAACTACCCGAAAACTCTATCATTGGGGCTATTTATATTTTTCCAAAAATTGGCCAAAAATCCACTTTGCTACCAAATCGGTGACATTAGCCAGGCTCACCTAATTAACTCGGTGAATCACCCTTCATTCCCCAACTAACCTTTGTGATGCTATAGGCTTCATGTGCTTGAACCTCAGTTTGCAATCTCGATTGAGTAAGCCTTTCAGTTCGGCACATTATCGAATACCACCTTAGTTTACCATTCGAGCATTAAATCTTAGCCTTGCATACTATCAGATTGGGTGATATAGTTCAGGTCCGCCTTTATCATTCGGCGTATTGCTTTTTCTTCTAGAGTTCACCGAACCTTTTTGGTAGACAAAATTGCTATGCATTGTCAGATTGGTCGAAGTCTTGCGTTGTTAACGATCCGCCTTTAATGTTGGGCGATCAACAATGTTTTGTTTTGTACTTCTTTTTTATTATTGGTCATTCTTTCAAGCTTTAGTCCATGCCTTGTCCAATTTACTTCATAGGTGTTAATCATCAATATTTAATTAGAAAAGGACAAAGTTAGGTATTGAAGACACTAGTTATTGAGCTAAATGAACCTTAAAAGTGCAAATCTACCAGTAATCAACACACACAACTTAAAATTTTATTTTTCCTCAAGTAATCAAGAACACAATAACCTCATTAAGGGTGTCTACAATAGTAATCAATGAGACTTAACAACAAGGGACATTGCAAGAATACTCTCAATAACATGTTACCCTAAATCATGATCAAAAAGCTTCAAAGGATGATTAGCTAATCTCAACACAACCTCAAACTCACTTTAGCTTCTTGCTAATGCAAGAACATGTTTCAACAAATACATTCAAGTGCCCTCACATCAAGAACGATTCCATGCTCTTAGAAAGCAAATCAACAAAGGTAATAGGAATAAATGCAACTCTCACTCTCTCAAAAGAGAAATACATGCAAGCTTTGTCCTATAGGTTTTCCCATATCTTCCAATCATCAAACAACTTGCTTCATATAATATATCAAGGGTCTTTTAGGCTTGTAATGGGCTTGAGGATTTAGGTAGGGTCAATTTGTATTAGTGACTTACACCATTTTCAAAGAACTTTGCAATTGTAACATCTCACAAATTGAAATAACTAGGAAAAACCTAATAATTGGAAATAGTCATTTTTGGAAAGAATGAAAATATGGAAATCTTGTTAAGTTAGAATAATTTAAGTTCTGTTCAACTTCAAATAACCATAACTTCTATCTCAGGATGATTTAGGAGTACTTTGTTTGCACAATTCCGAGTTCGTATTAGTGATTTATGCCCTTTAGAAGTTGGGTCGTTCGAATAAGGAAAGGCTAAAACTGGATTTTAGAAGTATAGTTTGGTCTTTTCCTTACCCAATTATTTTATTTCATTTTTGGGTAATTAATTGGGGTCTAAACTAATCATATTCAGTTTACGCTTTTGGAAAAAGAGTTAGGGTTTTGAGAAAGGACAGAAGAAGAGGAGAAAGGAGGAAATGAAGCAAGAATCGCCAAGAGCGTCGAGTTTAACTTGTGGATTTCGCCAAGGGGTGATCTCTATAAGGTATGTGAGATTACATAGCGTTGGGTCCATCACCTACACGCCAACCATGTTTAATTCAGCGATTTTCGTCCTAAAAGAGTTAGACACCGTTGTTCTTGAGTTGTGTTCTTGAATTATTTTCATTCTTAAACTTAGATATGATTGATGGGTTTTCTTTAGGTGTTTTAGCGATGTTAAGAGTCATTTCACATTATATTTTAGTGTACATGTGTTGGGTATCTGAATCTAAGAAAACATTGAGAAAAAGAATCGATTTAAAATGATTTAGGATCAGAAAACGAGTTGAAAACTTGTTAGACGCACATGAGAAACAGGTCGCACGACGTACCCCTATAGCGCCAGACATACTGGGGCGGCATGCCTGATTCGAGCCTCAGTCAAATGAGGTTGGCGCAGTGTGTTAAGGATGCACCCTAATCGTTGTTTTTCACCCAGTTTTTCATCATTCAGCCCGTTTAAGTCTTTCTAAAATGTATTAACACTTCCTATTGATTCTAACTACTCTAAATGAATTCTAAACATCTAAAAATAACCCATAAGCATGATTTACAGCCTTGAATCTATAACTTCATCAAAGAAATTTAAGAGCCAAGTCTAGGAAGTTATTAGAGTCTTTTGCAAATGCTTTTAACTTTGTTTTAAGACTTAAAGTTCAAGTTGAGTAAGGATTAAAGAGTAAAGTTTGAAGTTCATTTCTTCAAAAGAGTATATCGGGACTATGTATTACCAAAAAGTAAAATTGATTTCACCTTTAAACAAGAAAGGAAACCTTGATTTCCAAAGGGCCTTTGAGCTAATTTTCAGAAAAGAGTAATCACTTTCTAAATGCAGCAAGTGTAACATCTCGTAAACCAAAATAGCTAGGATTAAACAAAGAAACTAAGAATAGTTATTTTTGGAAAGAATAAGAGAAATCAGGAAAATTTTCTAAGTGAAAAAGTATTTTTTTGGTCATTTTCAAACGGCCATAACTTCTAGCTCAGGATGAGTTAGGGCCAGTTCTTTATATGGTTGGAAAGCCCTTGAAGTCTCTTTCCAACGCCCCCGAGTTTGCATAATTTACACATCGTATGAGGGATATATTCCTATCGGAAGTTGGGCTATTGGACTGAGAAAAGTCCAATCCGGATTTTAGTAAGGGTAAAGTGGTCTTTTCACCATACTATTTCCTAATTTGTTTTAAGGGTTTATTAGGGGTAAAACTATACCTTAACTCAAATTTAGAAAAGTTGAATACACTTAGGGCTTGGATTAAAAGAGAAGAGAAGAAGGAGAAAGGAGAAAAGACCAAGATTTCGCCAAGAACGCCAAGATCGTTGAGTGAATTTCTTCGAGGGTGATCCATTTAAGGTATGTGATATCTTTCTATGATGGTTTCTTCCACTAACACAATAATATGTTTAATTCAGTGCAATTAGAGTAGACTGAATGATGAACATTGAAGTTCTTGATGAAAACCATTGAATTCATGTTGGTTGAGTTGTAGTATACCTTGGGTTGTTTGATACGTGTTTCTGGGCTGTTATACTGTCACATCCGGGGAGCAACCCCTAGACGTAATCGGCGTCGTCGTCCTCTTTGAGGACTAAGGCTATCCTCTTAACTTACATCATTACATATCATAGGTTAAAAATGCGGAAAACTTAAACTTTTCGTTAACTTCTACATTGAGGTTTACATAAAACTCTACATACACATAATATATTCATATCGAGTATACATAGACCGTTCATATAGGAAGATTACATAGTGTTCTACTTTTATTGCACATACATAATATAGCAATATAGATTCATAAGAAGTCTAGAATACGTCTCACATTAAACCATCTAAGTCGAATACAACATCTTGGGTTCAACCCATACTTCATTATAATAAAGGCCTCATATAGGCATATAAAAAGTCAACAAAGAAAGAGAATGAACTAAATTGTCTTTAAAACTAGACAATATCAAATAGCAAGATAGTGGCATCGTCCTCGGAAAAGGTGAGGACCTACCGAACACTTGGGAAATATCCAAGTAGTCTTCAAAGGCCTTCTATAATCTCAACGGACGGATCTTACAATTTATAGTAAACATAAACATGGGGTTAGTACACACTTGTACTAAGTATGAGTATATGCACATAAACAAGTAAAATCATGCTAAAGAGGACATTTGTTCAAATCCATGCCAAGGTACTTTGAAAAGCTTTATGCATAATCAAGAACTCATATAAGTCAATACTTACATAATCCATAAGTCCAAACCATGTACAACACAAGACCAACATTAACAAGTATAGTCAAGTCAACATGTATATCCACATAATTGAGTACATAATCAAGACAATTCCAACATCAAGTCATAACATCAACAAGCATGTATAATAGTTCATAACATCATAACATAAGCAAGACCCTTACCCATAACCCAACATTAAGCCTACAAGTGCAATGACCAAGTAAAGCCCCATAACCTTACTCAATCAATTAAACCCAATAAAGGATCATAAGCAACGTCCAAATCCATATAACATAGCATCAATAAGAGTCATCATCACATTTAGTAATATAGACCAATATCATGTTCATAACTGAAACTAACAACCTATATGATCATCAACATGTTAAGTCATTATATTCATAGCATATACATTATAAGAACACAAAAACAACCTCCTAAGGATTACCTCAAGTCAAACTAGTGCAAGGCATAGGTAAAGTCCGATACCCCTACCTAGGCTAAGTCAAACCTCTCAAGTCACCCTAGTTAGTGTATAGTCCTTTACTTCATTTTACTTTCGGGACCACTTGCCTTAATCGACATAGACCACAAGAGCTAAGTGTGGAATCCGGTGTTGTAAAACCTTACACCGATGGAAGGTGGTCTACCAGCCAAAGTAGAACCAAATATAAACGTAGCTTTCTAGGTGGATCCACTAGCTAGTCTTCCTATGGGGGTAACATAGTTCAAGAACTAGGAGATATGTATTGAACAATCTACATGCCTATTGGCATTGAACCCCTCATCTCATGAGAATCCATTGGGTGAGTGTCCTTCATAGGGGAGTCATCACCTCATGTGGAACTATAGGGTGAATCTTCCTCCACGGGAAGCCAACGCCTCTCATTGTCAAGTTCACTCGGTGCTAAGCTAAGTCTCTTTTTTGAAATGTCTTTCTTTATTAATCATCACTTAGTTTAGGTCATAGGGTCTAATCCCTTGTATAGTCATTGTCATTAGCTCATTAGGAATTGCATGAGAATATCCTTTCATGGCAACCCTCATATGTGAAATTAGCATAACATCATCATCGTGTCATAATAAGGCACATAGGTACTTAATAAACAACCTTATATCATTTCATCTTAAACATAATCTCACAATCACATAGTCAAGACATTTCAATTCAACATCATACCAACACCTACTTAGGCTAATCACAAGTCATGCTTCAATTGAACTGCATCATCAATCACAAGCCATCATAATTGAAGTAAAGGTTAGGATCATAAAGACTTACTCAATCTCCTTCAATATCCATCATCATGGTCTTACCATCAACCAACCAATTACATCCAATAATAGGTGTAGTAACATCAATCAATAGTAATTAACACAAGAACTAGGTCAATTGCATCATCATTATCCAATTAACATCAATTCATAACCTAGGGTTAGGGAAAAATAGGGTTCATCATGAATTCATCAAGAATTTTATCCAATTCCAACAATACCTTACCCTAGTCAATCCATACACGAATTAGAATAGATAAAACAAGTCTAATGACCAATTCATACTTCAATTCCCATCAATTTACAATCAAGATTCAATATTGGGGGAAATTGGGGAAGGGAAATGATATTCATGAAATTAAATCATTTAACATCAATTAACTAACAATCTATACTCAATTAGTCATAAGTAATCACAATTAATCAAGATCAATCATCTATTTGAAGTTTAGAAGAAAACCCATTAGAATTGGAAAACCCTTGGAATTGGGTGATTTAGAAATCAACTTTGAAAGGACCTATTGGGGAAAGGAATCCCAAGAGTGATGAACCTATACCTTAAAGAAGATTAATCCACGAAATTGAAGTGAAATCCTAGAGAATTTGACCTTCTTTCTCAAGCTTTCTTCCTTCTTCAATGGAGGATTTGGGGAGAGACAAAGTAGAGATAGGTGAGAGCTTTTGGACTTGTTTTGGGAATTGTGTTTAGGTGAGTGAAAAATGAATTAAAACTGACCCTTAGGCTATATATAATCACCCCCTAAATTACCCAAAACACACCTCACTTAAATTGGTCTTTTTGTGAAGTCAAAATGCCAAGAATACAATTTTACCGAATCTGGGAAGTGGCTCCGCGCCGCGAGGCTAATTCACATTTTTATTTTTGAAAAAGTGATCTGAGGCATTAGGGTCTGTGTGGGCTGCGCGTCCTACAGAAGCCCTTTGAATCTTGACCCACGCAGGTTGCTTTGGCAGCCTGTCCACCCATATTGGGGTCCTCCTCAAGGACCCTTCAAGGGGTGTTGAAGGGTCCTTGGGGAGTTGTTATCAGAAGTTTAGAACCTCTATACTACACTTTAACTAACCAAAGTATTTTTACAAGTTTTAGACTCCATTTGACCCTATCAAACCTTCACCAAACATAGCGACATCAACTAGTTCAATTTAGCTAGTTTCCGGACGTCATGGACGTTCTTTGACTTCTTGGCTCTAAAACTTCTCGGATGACTTATGAACATTATTTTAGGTCTTAAAACAGTATCTAAACCCCTAGAACTTGTGTTAGGCTCTAGATTAGGTCTTGACTTTTCGTAGCGTTACATTTATGAGTTTAAACTATTGGGTATTGATGATTTTAGTGATCCTAAGTGTTTGGGGGTGAGATCCATGGGATTTTAAAAGGTTTAGAATTGAAAATAGGAGAAGAAAAATCGGAAATCCCGCTTGACAAGCCCTGGGGTGCCGCGCCTGTCAGATCCCCTCAGGGCAGCCTCTATCTAACAAGGCCTGGTGCGCCGCGCCAGCCAGGGCCTCTCATAACAGGCTCTGTCTTTCAGGCTCTGGTGCCCCGCACCTATCAGAGCGCCAAGGTCACCTAGAGATCCCATTTCACCCCCCCCCCCCATCTTTTCGTATGAGTTCCTACGTGATGTACCTATAAATCCTAGTTGATCCCAACACTCTAAATTACATCTAAATATCATGAAATCATACATAAACATGAGATCATGATCCTTGAATCCATAATCTAATTCAAGGAAAGTTAAGTTCAAGATCGAAGAAGTTACGAGTCAAGCCTAAAAGTTACGAAGCAAGTCAAAGTGAGTGTTAAAGTTTTCAAGAGTCTTAAACAAACATTTTTACTTTGTTTTAAGGCTCAAGATACAAGTTGAGCAACGAGTAGAGAGTTAAGTTTCAAGTAAAGCAAAGAGCGAAGAGTGAGTTCATTTCTAAAAAATTATAAGGGAACTAAGTAGTCCCTACGAGTATAAATGTTTTTCACATTTTGAGAAAGAAAGGAAGTTAGACTTCCATAGAGCCTTTGACTAGTTTTAGAAAATGGGAACTATGATTTCCAAGAGAGCTTTTAAAGCTAAGTTTGAGCAATTACCTCAAACTAGAGAAAAAGTTGTTTTAAAAATATATGAGCTAAGTATTTTGGGAGTAGTATTGAGAACCGATATGAGGACGCGAGTTCATATCAACTCAAGTCTCCATAAACCATGTAGACATCATGGACAGATAAAGGGTCATACTTTTTAGATGATTCCTTAGTGCTTTTTAGCATAGACTAGTGGATCCACTTTGTAGTTCAGGTTCTATACCGACGACAAGGTATAGAGCGGTCCTCTTACAACGTGAGGTAAGACGTTATACCATCACTTAAGCTCATAGTGATGGTTGTCGATTAGAGAATCTCCCACAGAAACTATATTACTTTCATATATAAGTAAAGTTGAGTTTATTATTGCATTACCTTTAATGAACTAAGTGCTTACACTGCTTTTACAAGCTATATATATATATATATATATATATATATATATATATACACACATTTCATGTGTCTTTACTGCTTTATATTGAACTATGACTTCCTGAGTTGAGCAGACCCAAGGCAAGTCCATTCTTACTCTTTTCAAGCTTAGTAGTTGTTGTTTAGCATTCCAACTCACATACTTGTACATTCAATGTACTGATGTCACTTGACCTGCATCGTCTCATGATGCAGACGCAGGTAATCAGGATCAACATCCATCACCTCGTTGATCCAGCTTGAGCATTCAGAGTCAGTGGTGAGCCTCCTTGCATTCCAGAGGACTCTTTAATTGCTTTCCGTATTTCTTTTATAGAATGTTGTGGGGTTTGTCCCAACATTCATCTTAGTAGTAGTAGAGGCTTCATATACAGATAGATAGTCAGACAATTCAGTTTTAGTCTCTTTTATCTTACATGTCAGATGTTTTAACTTTGAGACTAAGTGTCATTTTGGCCAAGATAATTATTTAAAGTATTTTCTCATTAGAATGTTCCAGCTTTATACTTGAGTTAAGTTAAGTCTTCCACTGAGTTAAGTGAGCCAGGCCAAGGGTTCGCTCAAGGCCATCAATGGACGTTGGGTGCCGGCCACGTTCCGGGTTATGCTCCGAGCGTGACAACAAGAGAGGAAACTTCGATTTCCAAGATAAACTTTGAGCTAAGTAATGAGAAATTATCTCAAATCACAAGAAATACATTTTTAAACGTAAAAGTTGGTATCATATTTTGGGAGTAATATTGTGTACCGATATGGGGAGAGTTCAGACAACTCACACACCCCATAAACCATGTAGCCACCATGAGTAGAAAAAGGTTATACTTTTTAGATGATTTCTTTAGTGCTTTTTAGCATAGACTAGTGGATCCACTTAGTAGTTCAGGTTCTATGCTCATGGAAAGGCATAGGTAGGCTCTGGTAGCATGAAGCAAAATGTTATATCATAACGATAGCTCTTAAGTGATGGTTGTTGGTTAAAGAAACTCCCACAGAAGTAATTGCATTTTTAAATACACAGTTTATTGTATTTTTGCTTACATTTCAGAGTTATATGTATCTTTGTATACATTAGAGTTGACTTCATGTTTTAAACAACTTTCCTTTATATTGCATTTGTTTTAAAATGCTTTAGATTGAATTGAGTTCAGTTATATTGAGTTGAGTTGAGCCAGGTAAGTGTTTCTTTCAGATTCTTTTCAATCCTATTTTATATTTATCATTCTAACTCGCATACTCGTACATTTAATGTACTGATGTCAGTTGACTTGCATCGTCTTATGATGCAGATGTTGGTGACCAAGATCAACATCCAGTGTATCGTTGATTCTAGTTGAGCTCCAGAGTTTGTTGGTGAGCCTCCTTGCTTTCGGAGGACCCCTATTATTTGTTTTCAATATTAGATAGCTTATTAGGATGTCGTGGTCCTATTCCAACATCTGTCTCAGTTGTTTTAGAGACTTCATAGATAGTCAGACACTTAGTTATGAGTCTTTTAGCTTTGTATTCTAGATGTTTTGTTATGCGACTTGAGTAGCCATTTTGGCCAGTTGAATGTTTCTTTTAATGCATTCTTAGTTTATTTCACAAGTTCTTTATATATACTATTCTTGTGCTTTTTCCTCTGAGTAAGTAAGCCAGACCAAGAATTCGCTTGAGGTCAGCAATGGTTCTTGAGTGCCAGTCCCGCCTAGGGTGTATGCTCGGGGCATGACATTGATCAATCATCATGACCGCTTCTCGGATCCTCTTCCTTCTTTCTCATTTGAGAACTCAAACCTTTAATTTCCACTCAATTTATTTGGAACTCCCTTTTATTTCATTCACTTCTCTTTTTCTTTTTCATTTTCCCAAGCTATTCTCATAAAATTGATGGTAAATACATACACAATTTTTTTTTATAAAGAGGGGTGTCCTTTTTTTTTTTTTTGGTAAAACTTTCATATTTGAGTTTCCTTTCTTATTTATTTGCCCTTCACTTGGCTCTCCTTCATCCTTCCTATTCACACCTAACTGAAAAATTATAAAAGTTGAAGACAATAATAAAAAAATTTAAGGCGAATAACCTATTTTTTTTTATTAAAATTAATTCAATAGTACAAGTTGAATTAAAAATATTTCTAGAGGATTAAAAGACCTAATCTACACAACCACCTTCAAGGAAGGATTCTTTTTGAATTAGATCTTGTATTATCATACACATACTAATAGACATTTAATAGTTCATGCTACCAAGTCAATCTTTTCTTAAATCATTAAACATTTCTCTAGTAACATGATCTTTAACTGGTTGATCGGCTAGTTCCTCCAATGCATCAATATCGTCTTCACTAAAATCTTGCATCATTTCATCAATATCATTTTCAAATTTGGTAGGTAAAGTTGGACGCCCATAACTCCTTCTCTCGGCATCAATACAATCTCTAAATAGTAGCGATATCTCCAAGCTATCAGCAACTAATGAATATCTATGCTCTCCAATTTGAAATCTTGTTGCGCTAAAAGCGGCTTCCAAAACTATTGAAGATGCTTGAATAGCTAACACATCTCGAGCAACCGATTTAAGTTTTGAAATCTCTTGCCGTGATTGCTCCACCATTCTAGAAGATCAATAGTAGTTTCTGTATTTTGATTAATATATGCATCAAAATCATTTTTATCATTATGAGAAAGTTCAAGATAACAATCTAGCATATCATCAATATCATCTTCATTATATCTACATTTAGAACTTTGAGGTTCTTCATTACGTACTACATTCGTTCTATTAGAATTATACAAGTCATACAATTTTCTAGCTTCAATTTTTATACTATCTTTAACTTCTTGACAACTAGGTGTTTCATCATCTTCAAAAACCAAATTAAAATATATTATATCAACTATTCATGATGCACCTTTATCTTTGTAATGTGGGTTTAACAAACAACTAGTTAAATAAATTTGACGAATATGAGTAAAATATTTTTTTAATTTTTCAATCAATTTCTATTAGTTTTTCAAATCTTGGTTTATTTTTGAATTTATAAAATTTACTAGAAATAACACAAATATTTGGTAAAACAGAGCAAATAATTGGATAATAAACTGCAAATAATTTTTTTGGTAGTTAAATAAAAAAACTTTTAAGAATTCTATAAGTTCTTTTATGTCATTCCGATTATTATCATCAAGTCTATAGATCAAATTTGAATTATGAGCATTGCAAACCATTTGTACAGATTTCCTATATTCATAAGTGACTTGAAACATTTCAAATAAAGAATTTCATCTAGTACACACTGACTTTGAAATTTTTCTAGGTGGAAGATTAAATTCACGAAAACGATTTTCAAAATCTCTACGTCTAGACTTAACTTGACATTTAAAAATAAAAATACTTGTAGTTTGAACTTTATACAACCATCATTATACATTGCTACATCATTTATAACAATCAAATTATATATGTGTAGCACACCTAATATGAAAACCTCAATATAAACCGAGCAAAGAGTCAATTTTAGTATTTCAACAACAGATGTATTATTAGAAGCATTATCTAAGGTGACACTAATAATTTTTTCACAAATTCCATAATTTTGTAAAACATCAATAATTGTTTGAGCTATATAACTACCAGTTTTATGCATTTCACATCATTTATAACCTAAAGTTCATTTTTGCATAATTCTATTTTCATCGATCTAATATGCAGTAATAGTGAAATAATCATTACCATTTACAGTACGACTCATATCATAAGTAATAACTATTTTACAAGTATTATAATACATTAAACAACGAAGATCTGAAAATTTTGATCTTGATAATCAAAGATTTAACATTTTTATTGTGTTTCTTGTAAAATATTTAAAATGTGGATTATACACAATCTGAATATAATGAATAAAACTGGGTTTTTCAACAAAACTAAAAGGCAAGCCCATAACAACAATCATTTAGCTAATTCTTCAAGATCTTTTTCTCTACTATATGGGCGTTGTGTACTAGGACCAAAACCATTAGAAGAATTTAATTGTGTTTGGGACATATTAGAGCCCCATACTCCTACAATTTCAGGAAGGGGGTACCATTCTTTTCAGCGGCTACAACTTTAACATGAAAAAGACATTTTAATAACATCACATTAAATGATTACTCAAATGTCCTGTCCCACCGTGTTTTCCTACAGTTTATGATTCATTCTATGTTTACATTTATTACAAATAGTTTTTTTTATCTTCATCATGAGTCATAAATTTCCACACAATTGATTTTTTAGCACGTTCTACCTTAGGCCTAGGATGTACGGGGGAATGAGAGCAGGACAATGAAATGGAGAGGCACTGGGAGCAGAGTGGGAGAGGGAGTGAGAGTGGGAGAGGGATTAGTAGGCGTAACTGGCTCAGTTTCTTCATCATAATCATTATCATCACCAATAGAATCAATATAATCATTATCATTATCATGTTCATCATCTTGAGGTATTTCCTCATCAAAATTACCAAACCTTGTTTGTAAAGATTCATGATAAGGATCCAATCCACTCTTACTATCAATAGTAAAAACAGTTTTATGAACATGCGTATAATCTTTCGTATTTATTCTTAATTGACTAACTTTTCTAGTTTTAGATTTAGAAGAACTACCAGTTTTTTTATTAGTCTTGGATTTTGAGTTAAATAAATTAGTGAACGACTCAACTATGGTTGTATTACCTTTTTCAACATTTTTTACCAGAATCCATATTCAAATATTAAAAGTGAGTAAATTATTTATAATACGAATATGTAATGCAAACAAATAATTAACTAAATAAGTAGAGACTAGAGACTAATTACTCACAAAATAAATAAATAAAAATTAAATGAAAACAAATAAATAACTAAATGAAAAGTGATATGGAACGAATGTACCAAACGTCTACTTATAAAATAGACGTGAATAATCGAAAGTCGAAAATTGAAAGTTGAATTTTGAATCTCCAAAGACCAAATTCGTAAACCACCACATCTTTCAAACTAATATAATTTGTAATTTGTAATTTATAATTTAAAAGAGAATAAGATATTAGAGAATAAAAGTTTTGAGAGTTGAGAGAGTAGAAGATGAAGAGTATTTTTGCGAGTAAAATAATGAAAGATTGGGGCATTTATAGTTAAAAAAGGATTAAAATGTAGTTTTTAAAAGGTTGGAAGGGTGGGGGGTGTTTTGGGGAGTTATAGGGTGAAAGAGTCGTTGGGTGGGGCCCAATACCCGTTGCCCAACAACTCTTAACGACACTTTTTATTTTTTAAAAAAAAGGATAAACCGAATCGGACCGGGACCGGAACCGGTAGTTACTGGACGGGGACTAACCGGTAAAACCTGGTTTCTGACCCGGTACCCCTACTTTATGGAACATATTGGTACAAGCCGAAATGGAACTGGACCGATAACGGACCGGGACAAAATAGTACCGAAACCGACACTCCCGGTTCCATTGCCTGGCTTAACCTCACCAAAAATAAAAAATTAGTGTCCTCCATGCAAAATAAATGAAATTTTGGGAGGATGAGATATATGATCCCCCTAACAAGCTACGCCTGTGGAGCACTCTCATCAGGAGTCTCCAGTGAAGAAACCTCAAGTGAGGCATCTCTGCTAGGCAATAGGATCAGAGGAGGCGACAAGGAAGGCTCAACTTAGGAATTATTAGTCGTCTCACAAATGGGAAGTGTGGGGGAGTCTGGAGTAACTCTAGTGGACCCAAAAACTCAAGTCTCTCAGAGATACCTCTTTGCGATATCTTGAATAATGACCTTGGTTTTGTGCAACTGTGTCAGTTTATCAACAATCCCATGATCATCATCTCTCAACCCTCCTTATCGGTCTCCTCAGCTAAATCCTCATTGTTAGCATCCTTATCTACAACTACCTTAGGTACAAAAGAGGAAGGTGCAACATTAGGCATCTCAAGTGCTGTGGCAGCAACATCTAAAAGGAAAATATCACCCTAAAGTGTCAAGATGTCAATGGACTGAATCTGTACCACCTCAACCTTCAACATATCAACCTTAGCCCTAAGGGTGTCCAATCCACTGGAACTGCCCTCAGTCTTCTCTAACACATCTATTTTAGCAGTCGTCTCATCCAATCTCAAGTATCGCCCTCAACCGTCTTCTCACACTTGAACACCCGCTTAGCTAGAGAAGCCCAGGAATTTTTGATAGCCTGTTTGATGATCTTGTGCAAGTCTTTCTCAACCCGGGAAACTCTAACATCCGCTGACTGGGTAAGACTGCTCATCTAATATATTAGTTTCCGGGTCAATGGAGGATGAGCAACAGGAGAAGGGGAAGGCTTCACATTTATAGTGGATATAGAAATAGAAGGTGTAGATGTAGCGAGGGAATCAAAAAAACCAACATTAGACGATGGAGTAGGAATACCTACCTGCTCCACAAAAGGAGCAGGTTTGTTGGTCTGTGTTATCAATATGGGAGGGTCAACCACTGGAATGGAGTCTGGTGGTGGTGGCTTCCTCTGAGCCGTATCATTTCTCAAAAACTGAACCTTGATCCTATGAATATCACTAGAGGAGACCGGCGTGATCCTGACATTGGTTTTACTCGAAAGAGGACTCCATCTTTCTCGCAAAGTTGGGTAATGAGCACCGAAAAGGGAAGATATGTCTGCTCCTATGTGGCTCACAGTAATATTTCTTCCACAATTGTCTCTCCCGTATTTATTTTATCCCTGCCAATTATGGAACCCACTAACACGACCTTTGGATGCCTGAGTATAGACTAACTTTGGGACAAAATCACATTGCTATTGATAAATCCAAACTATTGCCTCACCACTATGCTCAGATCTTTCGTTTCAATTTCGGCACCTTCAGCCATCCAAGATAGTGCAGACTCGCCAAATATTATAAGGACTAGCCACTCTTTCAACTGATCCAAAGGAGTGGCCATCTGGGTCTTCTATTCGTCAATCACATTGTCCGGGGTGCCTAGTACTTCATTAATCGAAATGTTGTTACACTGCACCATCTTTCCTCGGACTTCTGCTTCATACATTATCTTCCAAACAATCCCTTTTATCTTATTCGGTAATGACTTTTGCATAGGATTCATAGAACTCTCGTACCCACTTGGGTTTATATGGTCTCCTGACTCTTGTTAATTGTTTCAGCTTGTGGAATTTGATTGTTCTCCATATTTCGGGGTACTCACTCATAACTCCATCAGTACAAAGTCTGTGCTCCTAAAAAATTGTGTCTTTCACATCCGCCTTGAGCCTATGCATTCAAACCTACTGGAGCTATAATTGAGAGAACATGAGAAGTAGGGTTGGATTCTTGTATCAGTGACACCAACTTTGAACATATATTTACCTACTTTTTTGAAATATGCTTCTGATCCTTTTTACCCCCCTCCCCCCCCTTTTTTTTTAGGTGTCTGAGGATTCATTTTATGAGTATTTAAGGTCTCAGAAGGCTCATTGGTTGAGAGACCCTTTTGTTTATTTTCAGGCGGAGGTGTAGAAGACTCCCTAGCTGACTCTGTGTTAAGAGTAGACCGTATTCTTACCCTTTGTTCTAGCCATCACCTGCAATGTACACATTAAAGCACAAGATTTATGAATGCTAGTTGAAATAAAAAACACTTTGAATCAAACTTGAAAACAATCTTTATCTTGCCTAATGGGAAGGAATATTGTCTAATAGGATTGGCGAGCCCCGTTTAGCTCACCGAATTAGACAGTGGCACAAAGTTAAGAGATCAAGAACATAAGTCAAAGTCAATGCCAACTTGGTGATTCACCGAGTTTGTTTCGGTGGTCTAAGATAAGTCCGTCAAAACTAACAGTGGAAAAAGGAAAGACACAAGCATCAAGGGTGAAATCTTCTCCCACTCAGCGATTCACCAAATTAGTTAGATGTACTAAAACAAGCCCACCAAATAGGACAACAACCAATGCCATGCATAAGCTCAATAAGGCGAGATAGGTTTTACTCTGTGATTCGCCTATGTTTCTTGGTGCGCTAAGACAAGCTTGTGAACAAGAATTTTGAGCCCAATGCCTATTTTTCGAATTTAAATCAACCTGCACAATAAATATGAGTTTCCCCCAACAATTACAATCCACTTATATGTTTTTCTGCCCATGGGTACTTAGATTCCCCTCCTTTATCACTAAGTGTTTCTTCAATTGATATTTTCCCTTAAGAAAGTAGTCACCTTGTCTATCATTGGGCAAATAATGCAATGGGTCAATACTAAGATACTCATACTTCACTCAGATTCAATTAAATACAAACCCAACAAAATAAATCGACTCAATTTAGTATTCTAACCAACACAATCATGATTCACCATTTATACAAGCATTCATAGTCAAAATCACATGGGTATAGTTCAAATTCAACAATATGATGCTATCCAACAAAATTAAACACTTAATCTCAGTTACAAGGCTCAATCTCACAACCTATATGCAATCTAAACTCAAAATCATCAACGAGAAGTCGAAACACCAACCTTATTACCGAAAAAGACAAACAAGAAACTGAGGAGTAAAATTGATTGGATCTCTAGTAAATCCAACCCTGATTCCTCCTATATATAAAGATTTAAAATGCGCATAAACTATAAAATTGAAGGTCTACGAGTCTAGTTTCCATGGCACTTAGCCAGTCATCTATACAACTTCAAAATAGAGAGATATTGACGTTTTCATGAGATTGCACAAATACACACCTCGAAGTGGATCACTTAGCTCTAAGTTGGTGGTCTTTATAAACGACCACCTTCTTTGTTATTTTTCATTAGATACATATGAAATCCCAGAAAAACTCATAATCCACCTTTCGAATACTCCTTGGGTGCTTAGATTCTCAACTCAACAGTTGAACAAAAGTTGCTCTACGTCGCGAGCTCATCGTTGTGGTATAATTTTCTTGTTGATTCAGGATCAGTTTGTTGTTTATTCAAGGAGGAAGAATCTTAATCTTATTAATTCAAACAAATTAGTTGATGTAATCTTATTTTTATAACCCTCCTTCGTAATTCCATGTCCTAGCATCGGCTTTATAGATTTTCAAGCCTTGTGGTGGTGTCTTTGATATTGTGGTTGTTCGCAGCCCCTGTATCATGTTTAGTTTTCCTATTATTGTTGTTTATTGATGATAAGGTTGTGTAGAAAATGATGGTTTGGTTTAATTCTTATTGGAGTCACATATAATGGTTATTGGATTGCACAATGTGAAATACGCCTAGTTATCTTGCCTCAAGAATTTTTTTCTCCTTCAAGATATTGTGGAAATATACTTCTTGTATATTACCTGGTATTTATTGGTGTATTAGCCTCATTTTATGCTTTATACTTGTCTGGTAATGAGTGTGGCGTTAGCGCCTTATCAATTAGTTATGGCTTGTTTAGCAGACATGTAACACCTCCCTAATTGAAAAAGCTAGTATTAGAAAGAACCATTTTTGGAAAGTATGACTATCTGAAATTTGGCTAAGTTATGTTAAGTATGAGTTTTGGGTCAACTTCAATAAGCATAACTTCCAGTACATGATAAGTTAGGTGCAAATAAGATGTTAAATGATAGGTGTTGGAATTTTCTTTCCAACGCCACCGAGTTTGCTAATTTTTGAGCTCGTATGAAGTAGATATGCCCGTTTAAAGTTCGGTTGTCTAGAAAAGGAAAGCTAACCGGATTTTTAAAGGGTATAATGGTCTTTTCCATACCCAATTAAATTAATTCGTTTTTAGTAATTAAATTGGGGTTAAAACTGAATTTGTTTAGTTTGCACAATTGAAAAATCACGTTAGGGTTTTATAGAGAAGAACTCAAGAGGAGAAAGGAGAAGAAAAAGTCTAGATTCGTTGATTTCTTGAGGAATTGATTGTGGATTTTGCCAAGCATTCAATCATACGCGGTATGTAAGTTTACATAGCGTTGGGTTCGTTCACCCACACGTCAAACATGTTTATTTCAGTGTTTTTGTCCTAAAAGATTGACAATTTGATGTTCTTAAGTTGTGTTTTTGAATTGCTTTCCTTCTTGAATTTGGGATGAGATTGAGGAGTTCTTGAGGTTTAATCTAGATTATTAGAGTTGCTTTGAGTTAGATTCTTGTGAATATGTTTTGGGTACTTAAATATAAAGAGATGTTGAGAAAAAAATTGAATTGAATCATGATTAGAAAATGAGTTGAAAAATTTGTAAGGGTTGCTTGGGGAAATGCGCCAGAGTGGCTGGGGAGGTGCGCTAGCAGTGCGCCCGGGTCGTTCCCCCCAACCCATTTTTCAATGTTTAGCCCATTTGAAGTCCTTCTAAAGTGTACTAACACTTCGTATCGATTCTAACTACTCTAAATGACTTCTAAACATCTAGAAATCATCCAGAAACATGAATCCTAACCTTGAATCCATAAATTTAAATTCAAGAAAAGTTAAGAGCTAAGTCTAGAGAGTTCGTAAAGTCTTTATAAGAAGTCTTTTGCAAATTCTTTAAACTTGTTTTAAGACTTGAGATTTGAGTTAGGTAAACAGTATCAAATGAACATCATTTCTTCAAAAGAGTATATAGGGACTATATTCCCAAAGAGTAAATGTTTTCATATTTGAACAAGAAAGGAAACACCGATTTCCAAAAGGGCCTTTGAGCTAGTGTTCAATAAAGAGTATATGCTTTCACAATTAAGCAAGAGAGGAAACAATAATTTCCTACACAACCTTTGGGCTAGTTTTTGAGTAATACCTCAAACCACAGAAGTTATGTTTTTAAACTTACGAGCTAGTTATATTTTGGGAGTAGTATTCAACACCAATATGAGGGAGAGTTAAGACAACTCCTGCCCCCATAAACCATGTAGCCATCATGAGTATAAAAATGGTCATTCTTTTTAGATGATTCCTTAGTGCTTTTTTAGCATAGACTAGTGGATCCACTTAGTAGTCAGGTTCTATACCCTTGGCAAGGTATAGGACGACCTTTGCAGCGTGAGGCAAAATGATATATCATCACATAGCTCTTAAGTGATGGTTGTCGGTTAGAGAAAATCTCATAGAAGTATTTTGTACTCTTATATACATAGTGTTAATTGTATTTTTATATACAAACAGAGTTTATATTGTATTTTTTCATACAAACAGGGTTACTATTGTATTTCTCAACATAAAGAGTTGTTATCCATGTTTAAAAGTTTTTCTCTATATTGCATTCATATTATTGCTTTATATTGAAATGAGTTCAGTTGAGTTGAAGTATGTTCTTTTAGATTCCTTTCAAGCTTATGTCTTTTTTAGTATTCCTCTCCCATCTCGTACATTCAATGTACTGATGTCAGTTGGCCTGCATCTTTTTATGATGTAGATTCAGTTAACCAGGATCAGCATCCAACACATTATTGATCTAGTTGAGCTTCAAAGTTCTTGGTCAGCGTCCTTGCTTCAAGAGGATCCCCTGTTTAATACTTTATCCGTTTAGTTTATTAGGATGTCGTGGGTCTTGTCCCGACGTCCATTTCAGTTGTTAGAGGCTTTATAGACAGTTAGTTGATGTTAGTTTTTGATACTTTCCATTTCTGTTTTGATATTTGAGACTTGAGTTGTCATTTTGGCCGGTGAATGTTTCTGTATACATTTTAAGTTATCTATTGAGATTTAAGTTTACTTTTTAAAGTACTTTTATCATGAGTAAGTCCTCCGCTAAGAGTTAAGCCAAGTCAGGGGTTCGCTTAGGGCCAACCATGGTTCTCCAATGCTAGTCCCGTCCAGGGCGTAGGCTCGGAGTGTGACATGACTCTTCAAGTACCTAACACCTTTTTGCAGTGTAAATTGAACCCGAACGCTTTTAGTATTTTCAAATGATTTTTCTTCTTAAGTGTTTTAAAATTTATAAGTTTTCTTGATTTTTCTTCAAAAAAAATTAAGCGATGACTCTTAAAAATTGATTTTTTCTTAAAAGTTTAATTGATTTTCGAAAAATAAGTCTTTTATTTCTTTTTCAATAAAACATCGAGAATCTTTTGTGGTCCAATTAAAATAAACTCGAAATGATACCCCACTAGAATCGACAATCGGACTCAATGAAATCACTGGATTTCCAAAAATAGTCAAATGATGGAATTACCCTCCCGACCACTCTTAAAGCTATAACTCAACTTTTCACCCAAACTCCTCAAAACTCAACGTAAGGCCTTCAAAACCTTACCAACCACCTCGCTGGATCAAACTCGACATTCCAAATGTGATGGAACTAATAGAAATTCCATCAGACGCTTGGAACTCCAAATGTTGACCGAATTCAACTCTATCAAGAATTCACAACTCAAGAAGGGTCAAATTATCAAAAATGCACCCGGTCACATTAGGGACCACATCAACCATCCAAAAAATACAAACTAAGCATGAAATCGCTAAGAGAAGGGTGAAATTAACAGTTTACAATCAAAAGCAAATTAACTAGAAATGAGACATTACACGAGAACCTTGAAAGAGGACCCCTTGTTCCAGAACTATGTGCTTCCGTAGGAATTAGTATTAATTGACGCTAACTAGTAGATCCATCTAAGCTCATGATTATGGTCCTTACCTTGGATAGTAGGAAACTCTCTTTTCGGTGAGGAGAAGTACACTGAACTTCATGTTATAACTCACATGGTTAATGTCGTAAATAGTTTCTCCAATAAAGGTTTATGTTTTCCACAAAAGACTTAAGTTATTACTATGATTATGATTTAAAGAAGAATGCATGGTCTTGTACTATGTTTAATAAAATCATATGATCATATTTATATTATACTTTGTTGGTCATTACATTACTATGTTTCCAGATTTGCCATGTTAGGTCATGCATCTTTTTCCATATTCAGTACATTTTGAGTATTGACCGCATATATTTTTGTGCTTATATTGTTTTATAATATATGTTCTCACACACATCATTTCAACCGTTGTTAGTATTGGATCTCATAAGCTTTTCTTAGATTTGGTGAGTCCTCATGGTTCAGGGACATTGCCTCACTTATCTTTCTTTAATGTCATTCAGACTTATTTCAACTATCAAATTATTCAAGTGATCCTAGGCTTGTCCTACTCTCTAATTATGCATTAGAGGTTTGTTGTTAGATATTACTCTTTCCGCAATTATATCTTTGTACTCTGATTTCATGATATGTTGAGATTTCCATTTGAGACTTATTTTGACTATCCTCTTTATTTCGTTATGTGTGTTTTCTTAGTGTCATGCTATATCATGTCGTTTGCTTAGAGTGTCTCGGATTCTCAGTACCATGTCATATCTAGGGTGTAGTCTTGGATCGTGACAATTCACTATCTCATTTTCAGGTAATGTTTCCACTACTGTTTTGTTGACCACATTTTTCCTAGTCTATTTCCCAATGATTTTGTCATTTTTTTTTTTTTTGCATTTGCTTCTACCTCTAAGAGAAAAATATATTCAAGATAATAAGACAATGGTTAAATCAAAAAACAATTGCTCTAGCCCACGGTGGGTGCCAAACTATTTACAAGTAAAATAGTACAATAAAAACTATATTAGGCAAACAACACACATCTTGGTTCAACTCTTATTAGGTACAATTATTGGCAGATTGAATAGTGTTGGATTGGTGCAAAAAAATAAATAAAACAAGTAAAAGTCATGTAAAATTCTAACTGAAGAAAAGTCATATTTATTTCATAATTAATTCATCAACCTATTGTCAATGATAGTAATGGTAAGTAGTTACAAGTAGGGGCGTCAAGAATAAGCCCAACTATAGGCAACCCGTCCATAATGTTAAAGGATTAGGCTCAAGATAATATGAATTAGGTTTAATCTCTACCCATCAAGTCCTAACCCTTTTTAAGATATTCGTCAATTGAGCCCAATTTAATTTCCAATTTCTGTAACGACGAACCGTCATTATATAGGAAAAGCAAAACTTTGAGAAATTACTGGGCCACTGTCCTATTAGGGCGGGCAAAATGTCGTTAGGGCGGCGACATAAGCTGGCCCCAGAGCAGGATAGGCGAGATATATGTAAATAACGTGAAATCTTATTTTCTCCTTCTTTCTAAAATACCTAATTTAGACGTAAATCACTCTACAAACCCCCCAAAAAGCTAACTAAGCTTGGGAAGAAAGGATAAAGAGGTTTCAAGCGTAAGGAGATCGATTGATTGTGGATTTCTGATCAAGATCACCATCACAGACCCCGAGAACAAGAATCAAAGATTTGTGCAGCTGTTTGGCGCCCAAATAGGCTAGGCTATTGATTGAGTAGTTATAAATTTGTGCTCATTGCGTAGAATAATGTAAATCAATGGTAAGAATCATGCATAGGACTTCATGAGCCGAGTAAAAGATGACTTAACCATGAGAACAAGCCTTAGGCGATGAACTAGGACTAGGTATGGTCGAGTTATTGTTTTAGTGATAATTTTGATGAATACTTCAATGTGATGGTTTTTATTTCATATTATTTTGATGTATTTTAGTAATTACCTCGTTTTAATGCATGTATATATGTGAATATTGTGTTATTGATCACATAAATCGTATATGAGGATATTTGGATGAGGTAGGCCATGACTCATGACTTGATTATATGAATGTGCAAATATACATTGTGATTGTGACTGTGGCTTGTTGATTGGATGGGGTGTCGCGTTCCGACACACTAACATGGGATTAGTTGCCACGTTCCGGCATAAATATGAGATTGGTTGCCACATCTTGGCATAAACATTGGGTCGGGTACCACGTTCTGATATGCGAACAGTTTGGGTTTGGGTCATAATTGTATATCTTGAAATTTTGAAGTTGTACATTGTTCTTATGTGATAATTGATGTGGTATTGATCATGAATGTTTAAAAGATTATGATGACCTATATCTATTTGTTTTTGTATGTTGATTTAACTCGTTATGTATCTTGTTGTTGAACGAGCCGAAAAGGACCAAGGGTTCATGAGTTGCTGATGTGTGAGACAAAAGGTTGTCCGTGTGTTGCAAGGGTGAGAAGTGGGGTTGGTGTACATGATAAAAATACTTAGGTAGATTCCACCGTGAAAGAAAGGGATTTGTGTTTAGTAGTGGGGAAGCCTTGATAAAAGGTTTCATGTGGCAGGGTCTGAATAAGATGAAGAGAAAGCAAGGGTACGTCGTGTATGGTTAGCTGGAATATGGGTAGTAAGGGTACTAGTGTAATTCTAAGGTATTTAGTAAGAGAGGGGTAAAAGTGGAGAAGCGAATGGTTTTATTGCATGTTCTTACTCGTTGATCGATGATGTCTGCCAGTACGTGTGGTTTTGTACTGATACTACTCTTGCTATGCCTTTTTGGCATAGTTTGGATGCAGGGTCGGTGATGTTTTGTTAGGTGAAGAGAAAGAGAATCTCTAGCAGCTTCTGATTTTCCTTTTGTATGGTAAGAGTTGTGTCTTTCCATTATTATGTCTTGCGTGTACTCTTAGTAGCTCTTGTACCTGTTTAGACTAGATCCTTGGGGGTGTTGATTATTTTATACGTCTTAACCCGAAATTGTTATAAAAGTTCTTATTTATAAAACCTTGTTAATTCATTTATCTGTTTTTCTTTAAATTTCCGCATAATTTAACCATTGGGATATGAGGGTTCTCATACTTAGGTGTTAGAGTAGGTGCCAACACGACTCAGTGGGTTGGGTCGTGACAAATTGGTATCAGATACCTAGTTACCGGTCTCCTAGTACAAGAGCAAAATGTGGACTAGACTCTTGATGAATTATGTGTTGACGTCCACATCTAATCCTCATGAAGATGGGAAGCATTTTATGAAGTTGTTCCACCTTTTTTCTTTTCTTTTTTTCATGTGAAGTGTCGCTTGTTTCATGAGTTGAGTCCTATTGGTATATCACGATTCAAATTGGTATCTCAACAAAGCAAATCGAACGTCGTGGTAGAGACAGAAGGAACACAAGCAAGGTAAACTGGAACTAAGAAGGTTACAATTGGTATCTATCCATAAGGGTTGCGTGATTTCAGGGATGACTATAGATGGTCATCCATGGAGCTAACTAACTAATAACATGACTTGTCTGTGAATTATAACTTGGGGATTATGAATGTGTGTTCTGTTGTCTGAATTAACCGTGAATGTGGAATTTGTATTTTCTTGGATGTTATGATACGATTATGTGCACTATAATAACGTGTTCGAACCTTAATATGTGCAATATGTTGGTCGAGTTGTTGAAATTTTTCAAGATCATAATTGCGTGAGGGTCGTGAAACTCATTGTGGAAAGAAGGTCATGACTAATTTCAATGCAAGGGTCTAGACAAGTTATGGGGTGATTCGTAAGCAAAATTTGGACGTGTCTTACACTTGACTAATAATTGTTTGAGTGTTTGGGTGTATCTCAGGAATGTGTGGGTTGTGGGGTTGAATTAAGGGGAATATGTTGGATTTGGTATTGTTGAGATTGACTGGAGGTAGACATCGACTATCCTAGATAAGGGAATCACTCTAAAAATGAATGTGTTATAGCTGGGAACCCTTGGGAAACTTAGAAAAGAAAAGAACCCCAAAAAAATTGTTGGTAGGTTATGCCTCGTCTGGGCTGCCAGGGCGGAATCTTTCCCGTCAAGGTGAGACCGCCAATGCGGGATTCCTCCCGCCAGAATGGAATAGGGCGATAAAAAATCTCAACCTATCTCTCCCATTTTTCTTAGTCTCAAATACAAACCCGGCTGTGTATCAAGACTAATCCCAGCAATTCAATCAGTATTCAACCATAGACAAATAATCTATAAAAACATTAGTAGTTAATATTAACGGACAAAAATAGTTAAAGGACTAGCATCTACATGCTGCAAAAATTTAGGAAAACGATAAGATTAAATAAAATTTCGTTCTTTACATGCCCAAAGGGACGAAAAGTCTAATAAGGATCCCTGGGGCTTGGAGGTGTTAACATTAGAGTCGAGGTCCTCCGAGGGTATCATGCAAGCCCAGACATCATTCAACATAGGGAACTTTGCGTAGTCCTCTGGCTCGATTCGGGGAATCTCCGTGTCAGAGGCAACAGAAGAGAAAATGACCTTAATAGTCTTCCACATTCGATCCATGAGATAATCCCTCGCCAAACCTTTCCTCCTTTCCTGATGCAACTAGCAGTTGAGAATTTCACACTCTAGGTCAGTTCTTGATGGAATTGGAGTAGAGTTAGGAAATGAGTGTCCCAACCATCTTCGGACAGCAGCAAAATCCTCCTCCACATGTGCACCTCAGAGTGGGGGCTGGGACCAGGTAGGACGAGTGACATTGTCTCCCTCGTCGTCTGTCTCCGCAGCCGCCTGAATAATGCTTGTCTTGTCCGTCCTCCTCCTCTTGCTACAAGAAGTAGAGCTCTGCCTAACCAAAAGAGGGTGAAAGGGGGGATCCATGGGAATCACCTCATCAATGCCGAAAAGTGGCACTCCCGCCTGCTCGCATTGCGCAATCACCAACCTCGATAGGAAGAAGTCTTTCTTGTTGCCCTGATAGAATATCTTCCACTCCAAGATAATTTGTGCCCCCACATTTAGCTAGATACCTCGTATAGCGCACACCACAACCAAGACCCGAGGAAATTTCACGTCGATGCAAATGTTCAATGGGCAGATCCTCCTAATAACCAAGTGTAGACATCACTTAGCATCCAGTGACCAGTCCTTACTAGTGATGCCCTCTGTGGTAGACCAGTAGATCTGAACCCAGCACGCAAGCTTGATCAGGGTGTCTCTCAACTATCCTAGATCCATCGTACTCCGCATTTGAGACCTCGGGTACCTCTAGTGCCTCATTGATAGATGTGGCATTTAGGTGGATGTCAAATCCATGAATACAGATGACCTGATGAGGGTCTTCCAATCAAACAATAGGCATGACAGCGTAGAACTCCCTCACCCTGGTAGATAGAGCCTCTGTCAGTGGGGCCCAGCCAAACTTTATAAGCCGAGCGTGAAATGCAAGCACTTTCTCATCCAAATTCAGCAAGTGAAAACCCTGCTCCAACATAATTTAGTGTTCCAGTGGTCATGGTATTGTTCCCAACTAGCAGCATTGGGAAACCGGACAATTTTCCTCATTGCTGCCAGCCATTTAGCAAATCCTGCAAAAATATTTATAAGCACATTAGAACATCGAGGGATTAGGAAAAATCTTGTTAAAAGGGAAGGGAGAAATTTTCTATCTTAAACAGATACAGGCCACTGGTTTCCATATCTCGCCCCAGCGGCAAAAATCGCGCTATAGCGGGATAATGAACAAACACCAGGCTCGATCATGGTGCCTTTTGTCCCAAAAATCCCATTTTCATAGAAATTCAGCAAATCAGAGTATAGTAAGTAACCTAGAACCTAAATATGCAATTATATTAACAAATACACCCCTAAAAAAGTGCCCAAATCTGAGTTTTCTATCAAGTGACCCTTCAACAATCCTGCACTATTTTGTACCGATTTGATTGTGTTTTTTGCGCAATCTTCATGACCAGGACGTTGTGGAGACATTGGGTACGTGAGGAAAATGTCATGCTACGTTCTTCTATCAAACTAGCAACCTAAGTCCATTTTGAATTACTACCCCAAAAAAAAGCTTTTTAATCAAATTAGTAGTAACATGCAATCATTGTTAATCAAGTATACAAGTAAAGATCATAATGAACGAGAAATTTACCTTGTTTTTGACGTTTGGCAGAGAGTGATCGAGAGGATTTGGAGAGTTATTTTTGAAAGTTTAGGGAGAATTGGGAAACATATTTCCTTTTTTCCCTTTTCTGTCTCCGATTCCCTGCTTGAACGGGAGATCCTTCGCCACAGCGGCCACATTATAGCGGAAGGGATGCCTCTTGGAGGGGCGAGGTTGTGTAGTGGAACGCGTTTCCTTCCTCTTTGTATTGCATCTTTTCCCTAACCGGTCTCGTGAGTATAAACCCTCTGTGCTTAAAATTGAAGAGTCACCGCTCTTTGCGGTTTTGTGATGGCCCCATTTGTTAGTTTAGAAGCACTTCAAAATAGGGAGAGTGATGATCCGTTCACTGGTCATTCGAGGATGAATGATAGGTAAATTGATATCTATTGTAACGACCCAAACCTGTGTTATTTAGAAAAAACAAAACTTCAAGCAATTACTAGGCTACTGTCAAAACTTCAAGAAATTACTAGGCTACTGTCCCGCCAGGGCGGGTAGATGTCGCTAGGGAAGTGTCGCCATGGCAGGGTAAGCTAGCGCTAGAGCGGGATAGGCGAGACAGAATGTAATAACGCAAAGTCTTATTTTCTTATTCTTTCTAAAATACCTAATTTAGACGTAAACCACCCTAGAAACCCCCAAAAAGCTTCTGTAATCTTGGAAAGGAAGGAGAATGAGGTTTCTAGCGTAACGAGATCGATAAATTGTGGATTTTTGGTCAAGGTCACTGTCACGGAGCCCGAGAAGAAGAATCGAAGGCAAGAACTCAGTGTAGCTGCTTGGCGCCCTGGTAGGATAGATTTACTAATTGAGTAGTTATAAATAAGTGCTCACTGTGTAGCGTAATGTAAATCAATGGCATGAATCGTGCGCAGGCATTCGTGCACCGAGTAAAAGATGACTTAATCATAAAAGAAGCCTTAGACGATGAACTAGGTCTAGGTATGGCCGAGTTATTATTTTAGTGATATAAGTTGAGGAATACTTCAATATGATGGTCGTGATTTCATATTAGTGTGATGTATGTTAGTAATTACTTCGTTATAATGCATGTATGTTTGCAAATGTTGCGTTATTGATCAGACAAATCGCATATGAGGATAATTTGATGAGGTAAGCCATGAGTCATGACCTGATTGTATGAATGTGCAAATATACATTGTGATCGTAATTGTGGCTTGTTGATTGGATTGGCTGTTGTGTTCTGACTCACTAACCTTGGATTAGTTGCCGCGTTACGACATAAATTTGAGATCGGTTGGCATATTTTGGTATAAACGTTTGATCGGGTACCACGTTCCTATATGCTAATAGTTTGGGTTTGCATTCCATGAGAGAACCAATGACTTGACATAATTGTATATCCTAACATTGTGAAGTTGTACATTGTTCTTAAGTGATAATTGATGTGGTTTGTTCTTATATGTTAATTTAACTCATTATGCATCTTGTTGTTGAACGAGTCGAGAAGAGACAAAGGTTCAAATGTTGTAAATGTCTGAGAGAAAAGGTTGTCCGTGTGTTGCAAGGGTGAGAACTGAGGGTGGTGTACATAATGAAAATACTTAGGTAGATTCCACATTGAAAGAAAGAAATTCGTGGTTTGTATTATAGAAACCTTGATAAAAGGTGTCATGTTGCAGGGTCTAGATAAGTAAAGAGAAGGCAAGGGTACGTCGTGTGTGGTTAGTCGGAATGTGGGTAGTAAGGGTACTAGTGTAATTCTAATGTATTTCAAGAGGGTAATGGTGGAGAAGCGAGTGGTTTTATTACATGTTGTTGCTCGTCAAATTCTTATATTAATGTGGTGGGCGTCGGTTTGACCCATGATTCCTACCCGTACGTGTGGTTTTGTACTGATAATAATCTTGCTATGCCTTTTGTCATAGTTTGAATGCAGGTTGATGATGTTTCGTCAGGTAAAGATGAAGAGAATCTCCAGTAGCTTCTAATTTTCCTTTCGTATAGTGGGAGTTGTGTCTTTCCTTTATTATGTCTTGCGTGTTCTCTTAGTAGCTCTTGTACCTGTTTAGACTAGATCCTTGGGGGTGATGATTACTTTGCAAGTGTTAACTCGAAATTGTTTTAAATGTTCTTATTTACAAAAGCTTGTTAATTCATTTATCTTTGATTTTCTTTAAATTTTTGCTTGATTTAACTATCGGAATATGATGGTTCTCCTACTTAGGTGTTAGAGTAGGTTCCCGCACAACTAGGTGGGTTGGGTCGTGACAATTTCAGTCCATTTTAAGACCCTTTATTCTCATTGATGTAATGTATGTTACTATATTGAAGGTATGTATTACTATCTATTTTATATCTTTTAGGATTTATCTATCAATTTTGTAACTTTTTTTTTTCTTGAGTTGAAATTCAAATTGTTGTTATAAAACTTAAATAACAATATATTAAAATTATTAAGATTAAGCGGGTCAGGACCCAGCCTGATTATAAGGCCATTTGAGCCCAAAGTAAACTTGGACGGATTAGAGTCCAACCCAATTTCTATTTCAACCATTTTAATATCTCCAATTTCAACTCAACCCGCCCATTTGGCAGTTCTAGTTACAAGGATCGTAACTACATGATATCTAGAAAAACAATTACCAGAATCTAAGTAACAACCAAATTACTATAAACGAATATTCAAATTTGGTTAGTAAATAATTGACCAAATATGGAAAAAACATTGTTTCCATACTAAAAATAGGTAAATATCAATTAATCCTCATAATTGCACACTCATTTGTTAGATATTTTTTCTTTACACTTTATCTATAAATACCTCTCTCCATTTACCCTTCAAAATATATTTCTCCTCAATGTTCTTGAGTAAATTTTGCTCTTTTATCTTGCTTGTAGAGAAAAAAAAATGGATTATTCTTCTGAAATCAACAATTGCCGTGAAATAATACCTTACGTTTCCCAGTCAATAATATTCGAATAGCGGTATGTTGTTTTACAATACTAATTTTTTTAGTATTTTGTATAAAAATTATAATGAATCCACAAAAGGTATAATTCGAATAGCGATTTGTATAAATTACTTTTGGAGAAATGTTTTTTAAAACATTTATTTTATAGAAGTAGAAAACTTTTCTTACAAAAATAAAATGATTTTCTTAGTTGTTCATTTTACTAAATATCGAATAATGAAAAGTTGATTCGCAATTTGAATAAAATAAGAGAATGTATAGTAACAATGTGTTGTTATAAAATTTGATGAATTATTTTCTACTATAATATATAAACAAGTCAAAATTATACAGAACATAATATAAATAAATAATATTTTTTCTGCATCCAAAATTTGATAATTATTTTCTACTTCTCCTAATCCCTTACAGACTCAAGAAAATCAAAGAGTTGATATTAGTGACTCGGTGTTACTACCCTCTAGTGTATCAAGTCATCCAAGAGAGAATGGCTTGGAGACATCAGTAAGAAAATATAATTTAGCATTCTATTGCTTCATCTTACTTTTTGCTTTACCTTTAATTTATTATCTTTTGTGTAGATTTTAACTCCTTGATTAAATATTGATCATCATTGTGGATAAGCAAAAACACATGAATTTTAGGTATTTTTAGACATCGGAGTAGTATTTAAATATAATTTTTTTTTCTTGTTTGGGAATAATTCATTATTGTGAGGAATATTTGTATATCAAGATTTTGTTTTAACAAATTTTATCATAACATTTATGTCTACTTAGATTTTACTTTTTGATATGATTTTAAGAAAATAAATGAGATTTTATAAAATTTAGATATCTTTTGAAAAAAATAGAATTATGGGTAATATTTTATTCTCTTTTTAATTGAAATAACTATAGGCTTTTGGATAAAAAAAGGGAAGAAATTAAGTTTTTTTGTATAATATTTTTTGTCATATAGACGACAATTAATCACATTATTAAATAAAAAAAGTCTGATTAAATTTCATATATATAATGGCTAGTATTAAATTTTATCTTATAAGCAATCACATTTTATCGTGTCTATCGAAAAAGTGATTTGAATAATATATTTTATAAGAAGTAAGATAATAAAAGATTGATTTTTAGTTAAGTGTTTTATTATTTTGTATAGTCTTTGCTAAATGATTATTATAACATAGTATTTGTCTCTAGATTGGTATGTTAGATTTTAATTGCAATATTGACGAAGTTTACGAAAATCTAACCGCTAATCTAATAACCTTTGCTTTAATAATGTAATTTAATAATTTATTATTTTTCTTTAAACTGGTTTAATAATTGTAAAAATTATCTAACCCCATCTTGATCATATTTATGACGAAGAATTTATGTTAATTTCAATGTCTAATTAATAAACTCTTACAACTCTCAAGCAATTGAGGAAACAATAGTTATTCAAGTATGAATATCATATATTTTTTTGGTTAATGATATTATGACCATTAAATTTTATTTTTCTCTTTATCATGTGAATTAATGATATATGTATTGTCATTTTCATATATTATTGTCATATATTGTGAGTATATATATCTTTCACCTAGAAACTCATTTTGTTTATATGGACATTCAGATATAATATAGTGTGAATTGTTTTATATCATCAAAGCATCAAACTTTTATTATTTCTTTTATTCTGTAAAAGAGTTTAACTTATATATACAAACAATGTAAATAAAACTTTATATTATAAAATCATCCAAAAGATATCTATAAGCATACAACAATCAAAACAAAATCAGTAATCCTAAAAATTAGGTAGTTTTCTTGTCACAAAAAGTAAATATGATATGATAGTTTATAAATTTGTGTTTATTTAAAACACAATCAAGTATGAAAAGAAATTTTGATTAAAAGTTTTCTATTATTGCAGAATGAGTCTGAATTAACTCCCCATCAACTCACTGGGAGGAAGAGGGGACTGATTAATGCAGAGGTCGTAGCCCTGTCTACTGTTAGCTTTTCAATTATACCTCTGGCAGGTGAAACTAATATTTATACTGTAAAATTAAACAAGGTTAGTACATTTATTTTTCTAGATGTCTTATGTATAAATTAAAATGTCAAGGGATGGTCATAATTATGATCAACAAACAGCGCTAACGAGCAAGAAATGTTAACTCTTCCAAATACTTTCTTATGGACTCAAATTATAGGGAGAAGATTTAGTCGATCCATTCAGACTTAATCAAAAATATCAGGATATCCTTAACGGTTGGACATGTGAAAAGAGAAGGCGCCCTAATGGTCAATGTGACAAGGTAACTAAAATTATTATGTTATTTCTTGCATATAACTTAAATTATTGATTTTTTTTTTTACTATATCTTGATTTTATAAATTAGTGATGTCGAACTAACAAAATGATAGGTCAAGAAAATGAGATATAGCGAATCAATCACTAAGCTAGTTGTGACAGTGAGTTTAAGTTTTATTCATCACTTGGATAATGTCTTATTTACACTATCATGTAGCTTAAAGTACACTTACAGGTAAGAGTCTATAAAATATGAGTTTTGTAATCTTAAAAATAAGACATGTAATATTTTATAAAATGTAAACGTTAAATGATAGTTTAACAGTAATTTTTCTATGATTTGTCTACATTTTGGTTTTGGAGATGTTTCTCTAGATAGTTCCGTTATAGTTTCTGCATTATATCATGAGTAATTTTTATCTATTATAATTATTTTAGTTGCTTCATTTGTATAGCATACTTATCTGATTAGATTTGCCTAGCAGAGTATAGTTAATAATTTGTTAGTGCAAGGTAATAGTGTACACTATTTAATTTTTTTTAATGATTATTGTAACCTAATGAAAAACTTGTTATGTTGTAGGTTTACCATCATATGAAAAAAAGTTCAATATGTCGATCTGTTATGGAAGTATGTAGATACGTCTTAGATGGTTATGAGAAAATAAAAGTAGAAATCGATTCAGAAACCAGTGTGGCAAAAGAGATTAAGGTGAGATGTTTAATAATTTGACAAATATGATTTTTTTTATTGTTACAATCATTCTTATAGCGTGATCTTAAATCAAATCAAGATTGGGTCTCCAAAACGTCCTTCCAAGAAAATAAAAAAAGAATCGTCAAATTCAGAGCATACAACAACGGAGCAGAAAGAAAACAATGGTGAACTACATTTAGGAAATGAAGTGGCACTCATGTGTGAAATGATGGAGCTCAATGAAACAAGCGAGTTTGTGGTAAGTTATTAAAATTCTTGTGGCACATAAAAATAATCTCATGAAGTTGGACAATCACAGTTACCATAATGATGTTAAATCCACCAGGAAGTGGACAAGGTAGAAGAGGGTGAAAATGAAGTGTTTGCTCACCTGAACAAAAGTAATGTGATGGACTCTGAATTTTCACAAAGTGTAGGTAAGTGATTGTATCACTAGCTTAATCCTTTTTTGTAAGTTTTTTATTTTATTACTATTACCATCATATATGATTAATGAATTTAATAGTCCACCAAATTCACACTGTGCGAACATTATTTTTTGTTGTTTTATCAACGACTCATCATTTATGTAGGAAAAGAATGTTCCAGACCATCAAAATTCGACAATCTTTCTTCCTCCAATGTCTCGATAGAAGTCCTTCACTTGATGTCACCATTATTTCAAGAAGTACAGAATACAAGCTTTGCAAACTTGGAGCTCCAATATGTTGTTCCTAAGGATAAAGTACACAGAGAAATCAATGATCATGTGGTCGTAACCTTGGCCAAGAATGAAGAATTGACCATTAATGTTTCACACAATGAAGGTATTTAATTTAGTCAATCAGGCATTCTCTTAACAAACACATTCAATAAGATACACATATTATATAGTTAAGGATTGCATTTATATTAGTTTTTAGTAATTAACTTTTGATCCAAAAGAAAAGTTTTTAGTTCCATGGTATATTATTATTATTATTATTATTTCCTTTGTTCCATTTTATTCAAGATACTATTTTCAGTTTATTCTAAAAACAATGATGCATCTCAATATTTGGAAATAATTTAATTTAAAAAATTTATTTTATGTTTGATGAAATAATTTATAACCACGTAATAATTTATAGGAAAATTTGGATCATAATTCTTAAGTATTTATTTTTTCTTAAATTTCATGTGTAGCCAAATTATATCATATAAAGTAAGATAATAAAGTATTTTAAATAATATTTATACATTGACTTCATTTATTTTTGCAGAAAATATGGAGCAAGTCCCCATTTCACAATCATTAGAAATCAAAAATAATGAGAATGCTCATATGGAGAAGGGACTTTCTTATGAAGACAATTATGGAGAAAAAGAAATGATTGCAGACTTGGCCAATAATGTCGAGTTTGTGACTCCTGCTGATTTCACACTAGAGACAGGTATTTTAATCAACTCATTACAAATGCATGAGATAATCACAAGATTTATGCAATTAGGGTGTGTCCGATTTGAAAAAAGAATATTTAATTATTTTCATGTTTGATTGGTCAAAATTTGTGGAAAATATTTTTTAAAAGGAAAATAAGTACGTTAAAACTAAGAAAAACTACTTCTCTTATGGAATTAGGAAAAACAAGTAAAATAAGTGACATTCTACGGTAATTGTTTATACTTGACATTCAATCATATTAGTGATATTATATACTAATTGTCTAATATTCATTCTCCAACACATCTCACAATCAATCTCATAGCCCTCATATGTATTACCTCACACCCCTACCATCATAAACATTCCCGACTAGTTTGTCAAAACTATATACTAATATGTCTGAGATTATAATTTTTACTTACCTACAAATATTAGAAAATAAGTTAAAATATACTTATTTTTAGGAATAAATGGTGGCCAATGATGTTAAGTCTATGGTCACATACAATTTTACACTAAATAAAAATATTTTTCAACATAAAATCTCTTAATGATTGCACTAGATGAATCACAAGAATTATATTCACCACCGTTGAATGATTGCACTGAATAGATCAAAAGAATTATACAATTAATGTTTAAATATTTAGTTTGAGTTCTTTCACATAATCAATACTATTAGCTACATTAATTTAATTTTTAATATTAAATCTTCATATAATTTGCAGGTGAAAATGACAAGGCAGGAGTATGCATTACCAGAAACTTTTCCCTACCCGAAGTCGCTCCTCCTATGAAAATAGACAGTGCAAAAGAGGGAAACAAGACTACACTCGAGGATTCAAATGGAAAAGAGGATCATCAAATATCTCATGATAACATTTTTACAAATATGGAAAATTTTGATCTTTTCTCACCTAAAGAAGGTAGTTTCTCAATGTATAAATCTTATAAAAAAATAAAAATTTAATGAGTCACAAGAACTTGAAATGTCATATTTTATTTTCACATAACTAATGTCATTTACCATATTACATTGATGAATATTTTTTTCTAAATGTGCAGGATTAGACGATCCCTTTCTTCTATATGGGATAGAAAATGTTGATTTTGAAGATGCTTATACATCCAATATCAAGGACCTGTGATCATCTTATGAAAAGTGTTGACATCATTGTGCTAATGAGACACTATTATATCTTTGTCCTAGTAGTTGTTTGTGTTGAGATATACTATGAATTATGTTGTTGAGTTATGATATTTTATTTAAATGAATATAAGTAAAGACTATTTTCATTTATTTATTATAACAAAGTCTTTGTTTGAATAAATTATTCTGTTAATATGCATGTTCATTACTTATATAGTAGACAATTTTTATGTAGGGAGTTATCTAATTCATGAACGAAAGATTCAAATGGTCGATTCTCATAAGTTATAAATTAATGTTCACAATTAAATATGAAGTAGGAAAAACAACTTTATTATTATGGAACAAGATTAAATATAATTTGATCTAAATTATGGGAGTGGTCATAATTCAACTTCTTGTGCTAGTACATTTCATATATAGTAAACAAATAAAGAAAGATGTTTGTTTATGTTCTAAATATTAATAAAAACACTTTTCTACTTTATTATAAGTATTTATACTCTTAATCTTGATACAATTATTATGATCTTTGTAGTTTGATATATCATTCTAATCCATTAAAAGGTGCAATTCAATTATGACTTAACATATTTCTAATAGATTAGATTATGATAAATCAAATTAGTGAAATAATAATTAGTGATGGAACCATGTCTCACACCCCTCTATGATTACTTATACGTTTTCATGTGAAACCCTACATATTGATTTCATATTTGTCATGTGAAATAAGTGAAGTATAATAAAGAATGATTAAGTTAGTCAAGAAATTAAATTTCAGAAAATTGATCTAATTAATTGGTTTTGGTAATTCTAACATGGATAGTTAGTGTAATGACCCTCTAGGTCATTTTCACTGTATTGTTTTATTTTTTTCCTTTCAGAGATTTCCTATAATGACTTCAACTCATTTATGACTTGTAGGTAGTGACAATTTGGTCATCCTGTAATACCTTGGCTTTTTAAAAGAGAAAAGATTGCAGGGATTTTTCCTACTAGCTAGTTCAGGTCTACGAGACCAGTCTACGGTTCGTAGAATTTTCTATGGGTCATAGACCAGTTTCCTAGTAAGGGAGAAAATATTTTCTGAAAAAAAAACAATTCTAAGAACTTTTCTACTAGTGAACAAGACGGTCTATCAAATAATCTCTGAGTCGTAGATGAGTCTCATAGATAGGTCCCAGATTTAGTGATAATTTGAGGTCAAAATTGTTTTCTACGATTGGGATCTACGAACCATAGGAGGTTCTAAGACCGTAGACAAGTTTCTTCAAAAGTTAGCCAAAATATTAGTCTTTTGAACATTTCTACGGTTGACTAGGATGGTTTGTAAAGAGTCATACGGACCGTGGGTCTAAATTGTAGAGTTGAGCAGTTAGTATTTAGGAGGTTTTGGGTCTTTTACTAAATGTTTTAAGCCTACAATATGTCGTTTTATCCTCTACCCTAAGACCTATATCATATATTATTGTAAGTGGGAAGCTCCAAAGATGAAAAGTTGGATTACCATTTCACCCCTGGACTAAATTAAATATCTAATTAATTAAATAATATTATTTTAATTATTTTTTGATTTTTAAGTTATTTATTAGGAAGAAAATGTGGAAGAACAAGAGTCAATTAGGATTCCTTATTTTAAATATAAATATTATGGGATGCTAGAAATCAACTCTTTTTTTTATGAAATAGCAAAATGCCTGAGGAATTTGAAAAATCAATTTTTCATCAAAAACATAATAATAATAATAATAATAATAATAATAATAATTTAAAAAAAGTGGAAAGAAATTTAGGAAAAAGTTAACTTGTTGTTTTTCTCTATATTAAATTAAAATGTTATAAAATATTTAATTTATTAAATATTCTATCATTAATTAAAATATATCATATTAAGTGTTACAATAATACAATTCATATGTATTTGAGTATACAGATGGATTAATTTCCTTGGTACTGCCACTTATTTCAGTACTCTAGAATGACTTATTATTTTCCCATAGAATTCAATGTTTTAAAGTTCTTTTAAACTTTTAATCGTATGCTTTGAGGATTTTATAAATAGTCAGATCAGTGAATCATGCTAGACTAGATCCATTGGTGTTCTCCCCCTCCTTTTCTTCTTCTAAATTCATCTTCAATGTGATTGATAAAGTTCCATTGATATTTTGTCATATGTCGGTTCTCTTAACCACATATTACTTATTCTTATGCTTGATTATGAATTATTCTTGGGCTGCTAATAATTTTATTACGGCGTACATAGTTTCTTCCTTTATAAATTGGACATAAAATGTTAGTCCACTAGAAATTTTTATGAAAATTTTAATTTATCGATTATTAATTCTTTCTTATTCAGATTAATATATTGCTTTGTTTAACCTTTTTCATTTTGTATGCATATGATGACATGTATATTTTAATATTTTTTTAAGTCATTGAGTTAATATTACACATTTTTCTATACATAAATTAGGCCTATATAAATTTTCTATAGTAATAAAGATCAAACG
Source organism: Solanum lycopersicoides (assembly GCA_022817965.1). Classification (NCBI taxonomy): domain Eukaryota; kingdom Viridiplantae; phylum Streptophyta; class Magnoliopsida; order Solanales; family Solanaceae; genus Solanum; species Solanum lycopersicoides. The sequence continues at coordinate 63,445,523 of CM040628.1, read as the reverse complement.
TGCAAGGCACGTTCTCAGAACTAGTAAAACCTATAAGTCCCAAGTCTACCAATTTTAAATCCATTCTCCCGTTTCCCCCAAAACATAACCAACTTCACTCTCCAAAATTCCCTCTCAGCCTAAGGAAGAAAAGAAGCTATGGTTCATTCAAGGGTACCAATTCATGATTCATCTTAGGCTTTGAGTAACAAGGTATGTGGCTATTCCCCATGAATTCTATTCCTCCATTATACTATGCCTACAACCTGAGTATACCGTCCCTACGAGTTGGGTAAACCATGCCTACGGGTAAGTAGACCATGCATATGGTCCGGGTAGACCAGATTGACGGGACGACAATACTATACATATGGGGAAACATATATGAATTATACCATGGAGCCTTAGAGTTTCTAGTTAATGGAAAATGTACATTAAGACAAATCATATCAAATTCTCATTGGGAGTAAGGGGTAGTATCACTATTTAGCAACTATTTGTGCTCATTAGAACTTAAAGTGATTGTGTGATGTTTGTACTTGTCGAGTTTATGGGGTCCAACTCAGGTAATTGCTTGTTATATGTTTATATTATCTTATTGTATGGAGATAAGGTATTGTACTTGTGTTTTATCCCTTCTTTTTTTTGCTTAGTACTTATACTTCATTTTTAGTTTTTAATTTGCTTTACATGCTCGGTACATTATTTTTACTGGCGCCCTTTGCCTAGGGGAGATTCCCTCATTCCTGTAGGTCCTAAGCGGTGACCATACGAGGTTTGCTTATTTCGCTATTTATAGATTTTAGATAGGTTAGGCCCTATTGCATCAAAGTATTGGACTCATAGAGCCTTCCAAACTAGTATGTTGGGTTATATAACCACGTTGTTGGTCATATTAGACTTGCTTGCTGGTTAATTGATGTTTGATAGCTGTTTGGCATATTGTTTAGATGCATACCATTTTCTGCTATTGTATAGAGATCATGGTGGCTTTGAAGGTCCATGTAGAATTAATCCTTTCATGGATACCATGGTGGCCTCGACAACCAAAATAGGCTTGTGTGCTAGTTGGTTATTGATTTATATGAACTGTTAGGGATAGTTGTTTTCTTTGAAGAGTTGTTGATAAGGGCCTTGCCGGTCGACAACATATTTTAGGGTGAGATATACTTGTTTGTTTCTTGAATTTATGTGGATGCTATGCACCATTTGTGTGATTTGGCATTAGGTGTCAGTTGTTCCCTTGAGTTTGTGGCATGACATTAAACCCAAACTACCTTCAATTTTGGTAAACAAATTTTCTCTCATGTAGACCAGTGTTTGCTTTCTTCCATTGCTACAAATATTGTAGAAAAAACTCTATGAAGTCCCTTCAAAACACACTCAGGAGGGACAATATTTGATACTACATGAATATTAATACTTTGTAAAACTCTAGTTTATATCACTCGTTTACCACCAAAACAAATCATGTTACCTTTCAAAGCTTGAAATTTGTACCTCACTCTTTTAATGAAGTTTGCATACTTTTCACGATCCGATACTACCTTCTAGTCGTAATATGGTACTTAGAATCATAGGTGACCCCGAGATGATCCTTCATACTAACAAAAGCCATTAGAAATTAAATATATGCAAGTATAAGAGCTAAAATGACCAAGCGGTAACATAATTATGAAATTAATTAGGACCAAGTACACTGAATATAACAAATCTAACTGGTTGTTTATGAAGCCTCTACTAATACTGAATATAGCTAGTCGAGACATGATCCCCCTCTCCCCTTAATCAATACATATGAATAAAAATAGAATATTGTAACTACAAACTAGCTTGAGTCCTCGAATAAAGAATACTCATCACATGTTGGTTAGAAATTGTCATATGCTTGAATAGGATCCTAAATACCTAAATCTGATCATAAGATGATGCATCACCAAATGACGTTAGTACATGAAATGTATAGTATACAAAATAGTTGAATGAAACAATTTTCTAAAACTAAATATATTGAGCTAAATGAAGAACTTGGAAAATAGACTAAAACAAAGTTAATTAGATAGTAAAACATGTATGTGCTCTTTAAAAATAAAACTGTAAAACTGAAAATATCATTATAGAAAAATATACTAAAAATAATATAAATTTACTTTTTTTGGGGAGTTTCTTACTGCCAACCTACATTAGATGACCTCATGATGTACAAAATATAACTAAGTTGGTGTGTTGTCTTATACCTTGCAAGGGTATAAAACCTATCTATCTGATGTAGATGCACTAATTGAGCCTCAAAGGGATTAAGGAGTTGACCAACAAAGTGGTATACTCAAAAGTTATGGTGGGACATATTTTGTGAGACTTGGATTATCTAAACCCTCCTTCTTTTGGTTCTATATAGTCCACCCAAAATAGTCTATAATATATCATGAAAATCGTAACTGGAAATATATTGTGAGTCTTTTCTCAACTCTGTAAAATTGTACTATTGGTGAGAATAATAATATAATTATGTGAAGCATACTAAGATCTAACCATTGAAGACAAATAGTAAACTAATATTTCATAAACATTGATGAATTATAGAGATGTCAATTTGCTTAAGCATTGATGGCATGTCTGATTGTTATACTAATCATGAATCATATACTTACTAGAGTATCTATAAAAAATATTGATACGGTTGTCTTCTAATCATGAACATAATGAAACTAGTCTTTTGTGTATGTTTTATTTGGCCTGAGACCAAAAGGTCAAATTTCTAAAAATCTGACTATGCTTTCTTTATGAAAATAAGAACCTGAGGCAAAATTAATTTCTTGGACTCTTTCATAAAATAATGCACAACAAACCAAAGATAATAATACTTTCTTGAAAATCTTGAATTTACTTCTTTCATCAAAAGAGTGCATACGAAATACTATGACATGATTTTCAAGTAACTTTGGCTAAAAAGCGGGTCCATGTGACATAATATGAATAAAACATCATTAACGATATGAAGTAAAACAATTAATGATAAAATCAAGAATCAACTATAGGAGATAAAGAGAATTCAAAATCATTGATTTTAGTGTAAAAATCGTAACTTTAATCTTACTAATTAAAATTGTAGATGAAGGGTATGAGGGAGAATTAAATTCATGACAGTCTTACATACTTTAAACTCTCCATAAATCCTTTAATGACCCAAGACTACCCTTAAATTGTGACATGGTACCTAGAGTCCCGAGACACCCCAATCAAATCATATGGCATAACATGACACTAAGATAACAATGTAACAACAATAAAGAGGTAAGTGGAATCATAGTCTCAAAGGATACCCTCATCATAATACTTAATCAGAGTACAAAGACCATAATGTGGAGAATACTATATCTGACAACTAGACTTTACTACATAATAAGTGACTACTTGAACAATCTAAAAACTAAAGTAAGTCTGAATGACATAAAATGAACATATGTAGCATGCCCTCGAACCATGTGGACTTATCAATCTAGAGAAACATTAATAGGATCCAATACTAACCGTGAGCTAAGTGATGTGCGTCAAAACCTATATTATAAAACAATATAGGCACAAGAGATGTATGTGGTCAGTACTCAGAATGTACTGCGTATAGGAAATATGCATAAGTGAAGCATGATAGCATGATAAGTCTGAAAATATGATAATGCAATGACCAAGTAAACAAAAGATAAATTTGATCATATGACTTCATAGATATACTACAAGGTCATGCATTCTTTTTTAAATCATGATCATAACACAAGTCTTTGAGGAAGTGATAAATCTTTGTTGGAGATAATATTAACTGACAGAAATCATGTAAGCTATAACATGGGTTTTAGTGTACCACTCTCACATTGGAAAGAGAGTTTCCTACTTGCGAAGGTAAGAACAATAATCATGATATTAGGTGAATCCACTAGCTAATGTCCAGTTGGGACATGACATATGGGAGCACTAAATTCTTTGACTTGGCTAATTGTCACTAGTCAAACTCGGTGCTAAGTAAACTCCCAATGGAAAACATGCATAAGAATAATCATATGCATAATATTTATAATTATATAATCTAGTAATACCAAATCATTCGTAAAATCTCATTGTCATTAGAATAATTTCATCATGATTTTATAATATATTCATAAGAGACACTTTAATTGAAAGCATCGTAATCACAATGGTGTTTTCATAGTAAGAAATAATTCAATTTGTAGTGTTAGATCATGTCATTCTTTTATAAGGGAGGTACTCCAATCGTAAGCCTCAATCTTCATAAAATCGGTTGATATTTTAATTGAAAGCATCTTTGATTCATAAATCCTTCAATGCATGCATATCAACATAGCGTTGAATTGTATCATAAAATACTTGTATGACATGGGTTCATGAAAACATCATTGAAAATATTGAAATATGGTCAAATTATGCATAATAAGATCACTAATGGAGAGAAAACTTTAATCTAGTTGAACCAATAAGAGAAACGTTAAAACCCTAGAAATTATGTTTGAATCATAAGTAGAAATTTTCTTTAATTTGAGACTCAATGGATGGAAAGGAACTCATTGACGAATTTTTCACATACCTTGATCAAATTTCTAATTGGAATATTCAATGAGGACTTGAATCCTTGAAACTTTGTCTTACTTGGAGAGAAAGACTTGAGAGAGAATTCTTTGGAGTTTGAGAGAATGATAGGAAATGGGAAGGTTAGGGGTCTTAGGAACCCTTTAGAGTATCCTAAATGACCCTAAAATGATGTAGCATAGAAATTAAAAGTTTAGAAAAAAAATCAATCAACCTGAGAGAATAGTTGTTGAATCATATTATGGTCCATATAACCTACTATGGACCGTACTGTCCATCTATGGATCCAATTTAGTTAAGGTCAAACTTCTTTAAGAAAAAACTATGAACCATATACATGACCTGTAAACACCTTCCATATAACCCAAGGCACAGAAGTCACAAGTTTTTCAAGACCAAATCCATGAGAATCAACCACGACTTGTTATCTCATCTATAAGCCATCCTATTGGAAATTCTATGGAGGTCTTGAAATTTTAAACTTCTAAGTCCTAACCTTGATAGGGTCTCCACGAGTCGTAAATCCGCACATGGGCTGCACAAAGAGCTACTAGAAATAAAGCACCAGTAATTTATGAAATTTTCAAATCTCCAAATTATCTTTTCCACTTTCAAGGTGTTATAAATCTTGAAGAAGAACCCTAATTAATGAAACCATCAAGAAACCCTTTCTTAAAATCCTTAGATTTATTTCATGAAAACACTCTAATTTGATGGTCCATTCTTGCTTAGAATACACGATTATATGTTAGAATAACTTGGAAAATGTGGCAGTTTTCTTACCTTGATTTATTTCACTAGAGAATTGGAAAAGGATTTGTTGTTAAAATCTACTAGAAATTCTAGAATCGATGTTGTTAAAATCTACTAGAAATTCTAGAATCGATGTTGTAAAATCATGGATAATATTTACCACGACCTAGTAGGGATGAAGAGAGATTTTGGGGGCTATTAGGGTAGACCAATGGGTGGAAAGTGTGAAAGAAAACTCATAATAACGTTTAAATGAAATCTGAAAATTTTGATATACAACACATATGCATGATATAAAGGTAATATGCATGATATACTATTAAGTGGGCTGATTTTGTCATTCTATCGACAATTACCCAAATAGAATCATGCTGTCTGCGAGACTTTGGCAAGCCTATGATGATGTCCATATTAATCATCTCCCACTTTCATTCCGGAATTTCTATCTTCTGAGCCAACCCTCCAGGCGTTTGGTGTTCCACTTTCACTTGCTCACAATTCGGGCACTTGGCAACAAACTCAACAATGTCTTTCTTCATACCTTCCCACCAATATACCTCTCTCAAATCGCGGTACATCTTGGTGGAGATGAATCGAATATCTGGAGCTATGAGCCTCCTCCATGATCCTCTCTTGGAGTCCATCCACCCTAGGTACACATAATCTACCTTGGTACTTCAGCACACCATCTCCCCCTTGTTTAAACACCAATACTCTTTGCTTATGAACATTCGCCTTAAACTCAAGCAAAATGGGGTCTTGGTCTTGCTTTTCTTTCACCTCAGACACTAGTGATGATTCAGCCCCATTAGTCACCACTATCCCTCCTTCTGTGGAATCCATAAGTCTGACTCCCAGACGTGCAAGTCTGTGCACCTCTTTAGCTAACTCCCTCTTTTCTTCCTATGGACAACGTGTATAAGGAATAAACAACCAAATTAGTCTTACCTGGGTGGTAAAGAATACTCATGTCATAATCCTTGAGTAGTTCTAACAACCTCTTTTGTCTGAGAATTAGCTCCTTCTGGGTGAACACATATTGTAGGCTCTTGTGGTCAGTGAATATATCCACATGAACGCCGTACAAATAGTGACGCCATATCTTTAAGGCGAAAAACACAGCAGCCAACTCTAAGTCATGGGTTGGGTAGTTTTTCTTATGAACTTTCAACTGTCGGGAGGCATAAGCTATGACCTTGCCTTTCTGCATTAACAAACAGCCCAAACAAACTCTTGATGCATCACAGTACACCACAAAACCTTTGAGTACCCTCTAGTAAGGTCAAAACGGGAGCAGTAGTCAACCTCTTTTTCAATTCCTGAAAGCTTTTCTCACAAGCTTTAGACAATTGAAACTTTACGGTTTTCTGAGTCAACTTGGTCAAGGGAGACGAGATAGATGAAAATCCCTCAACAGAACTTCTATAGTATCCAGCAAAACCCAAGAAAATCCTAATATCTGTTGGAGACGTGGGCCTAAGCCAACTCTTGACTGCTTCCATCTTTTGGATATCGACTCTAATCCCATCACCGGAAACTATGTGGCCCAAGAATGCCACAGACTTAAGCCAAAACTCACACTTGGAGAACTTGGCGTACAACTCCTTTTCTTTCAAAGTTTGAAGTACTATTTTGAGGTGACTCGCATGATCTTCTTCATTCCTTGAATAGATTAGTATGTCATCAATGAAGACGATAACAAACATATCTAAGTAAGGCTTGAAGACTCTATTGATAAGATCCATAACGCTGCTGGTGCATTGGTCAACCTAAAAGACATAACTAAAAACTCATAATGCCCATATCTGGTTCTGAAAGCTGTCTCTGGAATGTCACATTCTCTAACTCTTAACTGATGGTAGCAAGATCTGAGATCATTTTCGAGAAATAGGTGGCACCCTGAAGTTGGTCGAAAAGATTATATATCCTTGGAAGAGGATACTTATTATTGATGGTAACCTTATTCAATTGGCAGTAGTCTATACACATCCTAAGAGAACCATATTTCTTCCTTACAAACAAGACCAGAGCGCCCCAAGGTAAGACACTTGGTCTAATAAAACCTTTTTCTAACAGATCTTTCAGTTGTTCTTTCAACTCCTTCAACTCTGCTGGTGTCATTATATATGGTATAATAGAGATAGGACGAGTATTTGGAATGGTAGCTACACCAAAGTCTATTTCTCTCTTAGGAGGGACTCCGAGTAAATCATTAGGAAAAACTTCTCGAAACTCTTTTACTATAGGAACTGACCGAAGAGAAGGTACCTCAACACTTGAGTCATTAACTCAGACTAAGTGATAGATACACCCCTTTGAAAAATAACTTCCTCGCCTTAAGGTACGAAATAAAACAACCCTTTGGCACTGCTCAACTACTACTCCACTCTATGACTGACTCATTAGGAATTTAAAACTTGACAACTCGAGTTCTACATTCTATTGATGCATAGTCGGCATGAAGCCAGTCCATACCGAGAATGAAATCAAAATCTACCATGTCTAACTCTACTAATTAGCCATGGTGTTCTTGTGATTGATAGAAATAGGATAATCACGATAGACTCTTTCTTTAACACCCCGTATCCAAAACAGACCAAAAATCAGCTTTTAAGAAATCTGCAGGTGCAATCGACGGTCACTATCAATGGACCGTAGTATGATCTACGACCCATACTGCGCATCCATCATTTGCCCCTGAAACTCTCCCAAAACTCAGTTCAGAAAAATTGGCTAAGTCTTGACCTACAGACAGACCTACGGTCCGTAAGTCAGACTACGATCTGTAGTCTTAGTCCGTGGATTAAGACCCCATTTACACCAGCCTCTGACAAGAACCACGATTGACCAGCACGGACCTTCGTTCGATCTACTGTCCGTAGGTCTGACCGTAGGTGAAACCACTCACTTAGGGGGGAAATGTTGTTGGGTCAACTTCAAATGGTCAAAACTCTTAGAACAAAATGAAACAGATGTCCCATGACCTATCAAAAGTTAGATAATTAAATTATCTTTCCATAGCCATCGAGTTTGCTAAACTCCAACCTCTGTGTAAAAGGTTAAGCCCGTTTTAGTAAAGGCCCATCGAGCAGACCCAAACGACAGACCTTCGACTGAACAACAACCCATCATTCCAGGTCGTTGTTTGGTCCGACAACAATTAACTAAGGGGTCTTTTGGTCTTTTCCTACTTCGTTTAACCCCTAAGATACGTCGTTAAAGACCTAAATTATTAGATTTTAGTCAGTTTAAGTCTAGAAACATAACAAGAACTTAACTAAATCAAAATCATAAATCAAAACTTATAAAATTAGAAGCAAGAAAGGAGAAAAAGGTCAAGATTTCTAGTTCAAGAACGCAACAAGGATTCATCAATTCTAGCCCAGGAATCAAAATATTTCTCTGTGGATTTCATCACCAGGCATGTGGGATTTGACTAGTGGGTTCCTTTCACCCATTAAATCCATAGTCTTCAGTTAGTTCTTGATTCTCTTATCATGATTAAACCTAGGTTTCCATAATTACAACAAATCATCACAAATTAGTTAAATATATGTTCCAAATCAGATTGTAAAGTTATTATTCAGTTTATCGCATGAATTTCAGAACCCTAGCTATGTATTTCTTTAGTTCTTGAATTACACATGCTAGGTCAGATATTTCAGTTACTTCAGATATACATTCCTCAGTTATTAATGCATAATTATAAGATTAATTGTTGCATTCTCAGTTTTCATGTTAAGTTTTGAGCTATCCATTATTTACAGAAATTCAGTCATAATGTCTTAATCACTTTATTCATTGGGAGTAACATAATACCGAGTTGGACTAGGGTTCAGCGTACCCAAATAGTTTCAGAACTACTAGCCAAGTAGGTTGTAAGTCCCCTCTGTGGCCATCAGTTTTGTGATCACGCCATCATGCCTTTGTACCTTAGGCAGGGTATATTGGGTCCTCTCAGTGGGGCATATACATTGGACTCCACATTTAGCTCATGTGATTTTATGATCGGTTATCAGTAGCTCCCACAGTTCAGTCAGACTCTATTTCATTGACCATATTTACATATCAGTTAGTATTCAGTCTCAGCATATTATAACTTTGGTCATTGTATCCAATTAGCTCAGAATTCAGTATATCATGTTCAAAATACTATACTTGCTTTTGTACTTGTTCAATTATGTTTTTATTTCAGCTTTACTGTATCCTACATGCTCAGTACCTTTCAAGTACTGACGCATACGTGTGCTACATCTTCTCATGATATAGGTTCAGGTTCTCAGCATCCAGATCACGCTTAGATCGATTTCCGATCTCCAGTTTAGCAATTAGTGGTGAGTCCTCATTCTCCTAGGACCAGAGTCATGAGTTCACTTCAGTATTTTAGACATTTAGTTTCAGTTTTTGCTAGACTTACTTGGGGCTTTTCCCATCATTTCTAGTCAGTTAGAGGCTTATTTCAGACATAGTTAGATTCAACTTAGTGTTGAGCTAATAACTTCTTTGTATTACACTCATAAGTATTTCATTTATCTTAGTTATAGTATATGGGTATTCCCCATATTTCCATTTTAAATTGTGATTTAGCTTCCGCATTCAGTTTATTATCTTTAGTATGCTCATGATCATGCTAGCAGGGTTAGCTTGGGATCATTTGTGATCCTAGGTTCCTTGTTCACGTATCGGGAGTAGCTCGGGTCATGACAAACTTGGTATCAGAGCACTAGGTTTAAGTGTCCTAGGATGTTTGAAAATTCGCACTAAGTACATTCTTTTTTATGGGTGTGAAGTGCACCACATCTAATGAGAGGGAGGCTATGAAGTGTTTTAGGAAAACTTCACTTTCTTGATATTCTTATCGTGTGTTGGTATGGTCTTCTTTCTAATCTATCGTTATGCGCTTAAGATCATGCGTTCTCATAGAGTTTACGCATGGAATGTTAACGCACACAATGTTAACGTATTTCCTCTAGTCCCAGATCAGGAAGTTTAGAATACAGAGCTTTGGAATGCCAATTCAGCTTTTGGCTCATAGTATGACCAACCAGAATGATCAGCAATTTCAAGTTCCTACCAGTGGAAGTGATGGATCACTGGTAGCTAGAGTTTGAGATTTTGTTAGGATGAATCCACAAAAATTTTAGGGTCACAAGTTGGTAAGGACCCAAAGAAGTTCATTGATGAGGTCAAGAAAATATTTGGTATGATGCAAGTAACTGGTAGTGATAGGTGAAATTGGTATCCTACAAGCTTAAGGATGTGACTCACATATGGTCACTCAGTGGAAAGACAACAGAGATGACTTTCTCTTTTGTAACTCAGTATAGCAATAAGCTTCAGTATTAGTCAAGAAACTCTCTTAGAACCTTTCTAAGTCTCTACTCTAGTTGGTGACCAATTATAGCTAGACGGGTATACAAAATTTACCCTGTCACAATCTCTCAGAAAGTCACCTCAGCAGATTTTGTAGAGTTAGAAATGGTAGAATTCGATGTCATTCTAGGAATGGATTGGTTACAATCCTGTTATGCCTCAGTCGATTATAGAACTAGTATTGTTCATTTTCAGTTTCCAAATGAACCAATCTTAGAATGGAAGGGTAGTAGCTTAGCGCCTATGGGACGATTCATTTCTTATCTCAAGGCCAGAAAGATGATCTCTAAGGGTTATCTCTATCATTTAGTTTGGGTTAAGGATTCTAGATCTGAAACCCCAACTCTTGAGTCAGTTCCAATAGTCAGTCAGTTTCCAGAAGATCTTCCCGGAGTCCCTCCTGAAAGAAAAATCGACTTTGGAATTGATCTCCTTCCAGATGCCCAACCTATTTCTATTCCTCCTTACAGAATGGCTCCAACTGAGCTTAAGGTATTGAAAGAGTAGTTGAAAGACCTTCTATATAAGGGCTTCATCAGAGCTAGCATTTCACCATGGGGTGCACCAGTGTTGTTCGTAAAGAAGAAAGATGGTTCTCTCAAAATGTGCATCGACTATAGATAGTTGAACAACGTCACAATCAAGAATAAGTATCCCATCCCCAGGATTGATGACTTGTTTGACCAACTTCAGGGTTCTAGCCATTTCTCAAAGATAGACCTCAGATCGGGTTATCATCATCTTTTGTCAGAGATACCGACATTCCAAATACATCCTTTAGAACTCGGTATGGTCATTATGAATTTGTAGTTATGTCATTTGGACTAACCAATGCTCCTGCAACTTTCATGGATTTGATGAATAGAGTGTTCAAATAGTACTTAGACTTGTTCGTTATCATATTCATTGATGATATCCTCATTTACTCTAGGAATGAGGAAGAACATGCGAGTCATTAGAGAGTTGTTCTACAGACTCTCAAGGATCACCAGTTATTCGCTAAGTTTAGCAAATGTGAGTTCTGGTTGCAATTTGTTGCTTTTCTTGGTCACATTGTATCTAGCGAGGGGATCCGAATGGATTTGCAGAAGATGGAAGTAGTGAAACAATGGCCCAGACCTACCTCTGCTACATATATCAGAAGTTTCTTAGGTCTAGCGGGTTACTATAGAAGGTTCATGGAAGGATTTTCATCCATAGCCTCACCATTGACTAGGTTGACTCAAAATATGGTGAAGTATCAATGGTCAGGTGATTTTGAGAAAAGCTTTGCAGAATTGAAAACAAGATTGACTACAACTCCTGTCTTGACTCTACCAGAGGGTTCAGATGGTTATGTGATCAATTGTGATGCATCCAGAGTTGGCCTAGGTTGTGTGTTGATGTAGCGAGATAAAGTAATAACTTATGCTTCTAGACAGCTTAAGGTTCATGAGAAGAACTATCCAACTCATGACCTCGAGCTTGCAGCAGTGGTGTTTGCACTCAAGATATGGAGACACTACTTGTATGGTGTTCATGTAGATATGTTCACTGACCATAAGAGCCTTCAATATGTGTTCACCCAAAAAAAGTTGAATCTTCGCCAGAGGAGATGGCTTGAGTTCCTTAAGGATTATCATGTGAGTGTGCATTACCATCCTGGTAAGACGAATATAGTAGCAGATGCTCTTACTATATTATTTAGCCCATGTTGAGGAAGAAAGGAAGGATCTAGTGAAGGATGTTCACAGGCTTGCTCGCTTGGGAGTTCGCCTTATGAGCATATCAGACAGTGGTGTAACAGTTCAGAATGGGGCAAAATCTTCGTTGGTAGTAGAGGTTAAGGAAAAGCAAGACAGTGATCTAATCTTGCTTGAACTTAATAGTGCAATCCATAATCAGAGAGTGGAGGTTTTCTCCCAACGGGGAGATGGTGTACTTCGCTACCAGGGTAGATTGTGTGTTCCTGATGTGGGCGAGTTGAGACAACATATTCTTGCAGAAGCCCATAACTTCAGATATTCTATTCATCCAGGTTCCACTAAGATGTACCACAATCTGCGGGAAGTCTATTGGTGGAATGTCATTAAGAAGGATATAGCAGATTTTGTGAGTAAGTGCCCCAATTGCTAGCAAGTTATAGTAGAACATCAGAAACCAAGGGGTATGACTCAAGAGATCGACATTCCTACTTGGAAGTAGGAAATGATAAATATGGATTTCATCACAGGGTTACCTCGTACTCGCAGACAGCATGACTCCATTTGGGTGATAGTTGATAGGATGACCAAGTCTTATCGCTTTTTGGCGGTCAAGACTACATATTCGGCAGAGGACTATGCCAAGCTTTACATTAATGAAATTGTGAGGTTGCATGGGGTTACTTTGTATATCATCTCAGATAGAGGTCCTTAGTTTACCTTTCATTTTTGGAAGTCATTTCAGAAGGGTCTTGGTACTCACGTTAACCTTAGCACAATATTTCATCCGCAAACGGATGGACAGGAAGAGCATACAATTCGGACCATAGAGGATATGTTGAGAGCTTGTGTGATCGATTTCAAGGGTAGTTGGGATGATCACCTTTCTCTTATTGAGTTTGCCTACCATAATAGCTATCATTCCAGCATTCAGATGACCCCTTATGAGGCACTGTATGGGTTGGTTTGAAGTAGGTGAAGCACCTTTAATAGGGCCAGATTTCGTCCTTTATGCTATGGAAAAAGTGCAGCTCATTAGAGATAGACTTAAGACAACCCAGACTCGTCAGAAATCTTATGCAGATGCAAGGATAAGGGAACTAGAGTTCCAAGTTGATGATTGGGTTTTCCTGAAAGTGTCACCTATGAAAGGGGTGATGAGATTTGACAAGAAAGGGAAGCTCAGTCCTAGATATGTAGGCCCTTACAAGATCTTGAAAAGGGTTGACAAGTCTTTCTTATGAGAATGTACCGGTTGAGATTCTCGACCGTCAAGTTAGAAGGTTGAGAAACAAAGAAGTCGCTTCAGTCAAGGTTCTGTGGAGGAGTCAGTCCGTAGAGGGAGCTACTTGGGAAGCAGAAGCAGCCCAAGTATCCTCACCTCTTTCCTTCCGATTCCACTGTAGCTTGAGGTAATAGTTCCTCTTCAGTTTCTCAGTCATTCATGCGTGAATTCAGCCTTAGAATCATGTTCCCTTAGTTTGTACTTGCATTTTCAGCATATTTGCTTGTTCATGGAACTTAATTCAGTCAAAAACTCAGTCCTCCATGTTTAGTAGTAGGGATTGCAGCTCTCTCCCTCTATTTCAGGTAGTTAGTCTTAATTTGAGGACGAGATAATGTAACAACCCTTATCCAAAACAGACCAAAAATCAGCTTTTCAGAAATCTGCAGGTGCAATCGACGGTCACTACCGATGGACCGCAGTCTGATCTATGGCCCGTACTGCGCATTCATCGTTTGCCACTAAAACTCTCCCAAAACTCAGTTCAGAAAAATTGGCTATGTCTCGACCCACGGACAGACCTACGGTCCGTAGTCTGTGTCTGTGGATCAAGACCCCATTTACTCCAGCCTCTGACAAGAACCACGATTGACCAGCTCGGACCGTCATTTGGTCTATGGTCCGTAGGTGAAAGTTAGCAGTTAGTTAGGGGGAAATGTTGTTGGGTCAACTTCAAATGGTCATAACTCTTAGCACAAAATGAATCAGGTATCCCATGACTTATCAAAAGATAGATAATTGAATTATCTTTCCATATCCACCGAGTTTGCTAAACTCCAACCTTTGAGTAAAAAGTTATGCCTGTTTTAGTGAAGGTTTATCGAGCAGACCCAAACGACGAACCCAAATGACGGACCTTCGATTGAACGACGGCTCGTCAGTCCAGCTCGTCATTTGGTCCGACAACAATTAACTCAGGGGTCTTTTGGCCTTTCCTACTTTGTTTAACCCCTAAGATACGTCGTTTAAGACCTAAATTATTAGATATTATTCAGTTTAAGCCTAGAAACATAACAAGAACTTAACCAAATCAAAATCATAAATCAAATTAAAACTTAGAAAATTAGAAACAAGAAAGGAGAAAAAGGTCAAGAATCCTAGTTCAAGAACGCATCAAGGTTCCATCAGTTCTAGCCCCGAAATCTAATATTTCTCAGTGGATTTCATCACCAGGCATGTGGGATTTGACTAGTGGGTTTCTTTTACCCATTAGATCCCTAGTTTTCAGTCAGTTCTTAATTCTCTTATTATGATTAAACCTAGGGTTTCCATAATTACAACAAATATCACAAATTAGTTAATTATATGTTCCAAATCAGATTGTAAAGTTATTATTCAGTTTATCGCATGAATTTCAGAACCCTAGCTATGTATTTCTGTAGTTCTTGAATTACACATGCTAGGTCAGATATTTCAGTTACTTCAGATATGCATGCCTCAGTTATTAATGCATAAAAGATTAATTGTTGCATTCTCATTTTGCATGTTAAGTTTTGAGCTATCCAGTATTTACATAAATTCAGTCATAATGTCTTAATCACTTTATTCATTGGGAGTAACATAATACCGAGTTGGACTAGGGTTCAGCGTACCCAAATAGTTTCAGAACTACTAGCCAAGTAGGTTGTAAGTCCCCTCTGTGGCCATCAGTTTTGTGATCACGCCATCATGCCTTTGTACCTTAGGCAGGGTATATTGGGTCCTCTCAGTGGGGCATATACATTGGACTCCACATTTAGCTCATGTGATTTTATGATCGGTTATCAGTAGCTCCCACAGTTCAGTCAGACTCTATTTCATTGACCATATTTACATATCAGTTAGTATTCAGTCTCAGCATATTATAACTTTGGTCATTGTATCCAATTAGCTCAGAATTCAGTATATCATGTTCAAAATACTATACTTGCTTTTGTACTTGTTCAATTATGTTTTTATTTCAGCTTTACTGTATCCTACATGCTCAGTACCTTTCAAGTACTGACGCATACGTGCGCTACATCTTCTCATGATATAGGTTCAGGTTCTCAGCATCCAGATCACGCTTAGATCGATTTCCGATTTCCAGTTTAGCAATCAGTGGTGAGTCCTCATTCTCCTAGGACCAGAGTCATGAGTTCACTTCAGTATTTTAGACATTTAGTTTCAGTTTTTGCTAGACTTAGCTGGGCCTTGTCCTAGCATTTCTAGTCAGTTAGAGGCTTATTTAGTCAGTTAGAGGCTTATTTCAGATATAGTTAGATTCAACTTAGTGTTAAGTTAATAACTTCTTTGTATTAAACTCATCAGTATTTCATTTATCTTAGTTATAGTATATGGGTATTCCCCATCTTTCCATTTTAAATTATGATTTAGCTTCCGCATTCAATTTATTATCTTTAGTATGCTCATGATCATGCCAGCAGGGTTAGCTTTGGATCACTTATGATCCTAGGTACTGTGTCCCCATCTCGGGGTAGCTCGGGACGTGACACTTTCAACTAGAATAGACTCTCTAGCAGGGGTAGAAACACAGATAGGCTCACAAAGTTTCTCAAGAAGAATCTCAAACTGATTTGCAACATAAGGAGTTACAAAAGATAAACTTTCTCTTGGGTATAACAAAGCATAAACATCAAAAGTAAAGACTTTGATCGTACCCGTGACAACATCTGGCGAGTTCTCTTGCTCTTAGCAGCTAGTGATTGCATAGAGGTGGTTTGCCCCTCCGCAAGTACCAGAAGTGGCTCCTCTAGGTGCAACCTTTTCTGGTGGAGCAACTGATTAAGATTGAGATTTATTGTCCGGATTTCCACCACCTTGCTCATTCTTAGGGTACTCTCTCATGAAATGACCTTCTTGACCACACTTGAAGCAACCTGTCTGGCCATCACGACATTTCGGTGAGGAGAAGTACACTGAACTTCATGTTATAACTCATATGGTTTATGTCATTAAATATTGTCTCCAATAAAGGTTAAGTTTTCCACAAAAGACTTATGTTACTATTATGATTATGATTTAAAGAAGAATGCATGGTCTTGTTCTATGTTTTACAAAATCATATGATCCTATTTATATTATACTTTGTTGGTCATTACATTACTATGTTTCCAAATTTGTCATGTTAGGTTCATGCATCTTTCTCCATATTCAGTACATTTTGAGTATTAACCGCATATATTTTATTCTTATATTGTTTTATAATATATGTTCTCACACACATCGTTTCAATCGTTGTTAGTATTGGATCTCATAAGCTTTTCTTTGATTTGGTGAGTCCTCATGGTTCAGGGACATTTCCTCACTTATGTTTCTTGAATGTCATTCAGACTTATTTCAGCTCTTAAATTATTCAAGTGATCCTAGGCTTGTCCTAGTCTCTAATTATGCAGTAGAGGTTTGTTGTCAGATATTACTCTTTCCGCAATTATATCTTTGTACTATAATTTCATGATATGTTGAGATTTCCATTTGAGACTTATTTTGATTAACCTCTTTATTTCGTTATGTGTGTTCTTAGTGTCATGCTATGTCATGTGTTTTGCTTAGAGTGTGTCGGATTCTCAGTACCATGTCATATCTAGGGCGTAGTCTTAGGTCGTGACAATTCACTATCTCATTTTCAGGTAATGTTTCCACTACTGTTTTATTGACCACATTTTTCCTAGTCTATTTCCCAATGATTTTGTCATCGTATCTTTTTTTGCATTTGATTCTACCTCTAAGAGATAAATATATTCAAGAAATAAGACAATAGTTAAATCACAAAACAATTGCTCTAGCCCACTGTGGGTGCCAAACTACTTACAAGTAAAATAGTACAAGAAAAATTATATTAGGCAAAGAACAGACATCTTGATTCAACTCTTATTAGGTTCAATTATAGGCAGATTGAATATTATTGTATTTGTGCAAAAAAATAAATAAAACAAGTAAAAGTGTAAAGAATGTAAAATTCTAATTGAAGAAAAGTCATATTTATTTCATAATTAATTCATCAACTTATTGTCAATGATAGTAATGGTAAGTAGTTACAAGTAGGGGTGTCAAGAATGAGCCCAACTATAGGCAACCCGTCCATAATGTTAAGTATTAGGCTCAAGATAATTTGAATTAGGTGTAATCTCTACCCATCAAGTCCTAACCCATTTTAAAGATATTCGTCAATTGAGCCCAATTTAATTTCTAATTTCTGCAACAATCTGAACCGTTGTTATTTAGGAAAAGCAAAACTTTGAGAAATTACTGGGGCACTGTCCCGTTAGGGCGGGCAAGATGTCGCTAGGGCGGCGGCCTAAGCTGAACCCATAGAAGGATAGGCAAGATGGAATGTAAATAACACAAAATCTTATTTTTTCTAAAATACCTAATTTAGACGTAAATCACTCTAGAAACCCCCAAAAAGCTACCCTAAGCTTGGGAAGAAAGGAGAAAGAGGTTTCTAGCGTAAGAAGATCGAGTGATTGTGGATTTCTGATCAAGATCACCGTCACGAAGCCCGAGAACAAGAACCAAAGGCAAGATCTATGCAGCTGCTTGACGCCCAAGTAGGCTAGATTTATTGATTGAGTAGTTATAAATTTATGCTCATTGCGTAGATAATATAAATCAATGGTAAGAATCATGCATAGGACTTCGTGCATCGATTAAAAGATGACTTAATCATAGTTTTAACCTTAGGTGGTGAACTAGGACTAGGTATCGCCGAGTTATTGTGTTAGTGATTTTTTGATAAATACTTCAATGTGATGGTTTTGATTTCATATTAGTTTGATGCATTTTAGTAATTACCTCGTTATAATGCATGTATACATGTGAATGTTGCGTTATTGATCACACAAATCGTATATGAGGATAATTTTAGATGAGGTAGGCCATGAATCATGACTTGATTATATGAATGTGCAAATATACATTGTGATTGTGATTGTGGCTTGTTAACTGGATGGGGTGTTGCGTTCCGACACACTAACCTGGGATCAGTTGCCACGTTCCGGCATAAATATGAGATTGGTTGCCATATTTTGGCATAAACATTGGGTAGGGTACCACCTTCTGATATGCTAAAAGTTTGGGTTTTGGTGCCATGAGAGAACCAATGACTTTACATAATTGTATATCTTGAAATTGTGAAGTTGTACGTTGTTCTTAAGTGATAATTGATGTGGTATTGATCATGAATGGTTAAAAGATTATGATGACCTATGTCTGTTTGTTTTATTATGTTTATTTAACTCGTTATATATCTTGTTGTTTAATGAGCCGAAAAGGGCCAAGGGTTCAGGAGTTGTTGATGTGTGAGAGAAAAAGTTGTGAGTGTGTTGCAAGGGTGAGAAGTGGGGCTGGTGTACATGATGAAAATACTTAGGTAGATCCCACCGTGAAAGAAAGGAATTCGTGGTTGGTAGTGGGGAAGCCTTGATAAAAGGTTTCATGTGGTAGGGTCTGGATAAGATGAAGAGAAAGCAAGGGTACGGTCGTGTATGGTTAGTCGGAATGTGGGTAGTAAGGGTACTAGTGTAATTCTAAAGTATTTAGAGAGAGAGGGTAAAAGTGAAGAAGCGAGTGGTTTTATTGCATGTTCTTACTGGTTGAATTCTTATATTATGTGCTGGGCGTCGAGTTGACCGATGATGTCTGCCAGTACATGTGGTTTTATACTGATACTATCTTGCTATGTCTTTTGGCATACTTTGGATGCAGGGTTGGTGATGTTTTGTTAGGTGAAGACGAAGAGAATCTCTACCAGCTTCTAATATTCGTTTCATATGGTAAGAGCTGTGTCTTTCAATTATTATGTCTTGTGTGTACTCTTAGTATCTCTTGTACCTGTTTAGACTAGATCCTTGGGGGTGTTGATTACTTTATAAGTCTTAACCCAAAATTGATATAAAAGTTCTTATTTATAAAATTTGTTAATTCATTTATCTCTGTTTTTCTTTAAATTTCCGCATAATTTAACTATTGGGATATGAGGGTTCTCCTACTTAGGTGTTAGAGTAGGTGCCCACACGACTCAATGGGTTGGGTCGTGAAAAATTGGTATCAGATACCAGGTTACCGGTCTCCTAGTACAAGAGCAAAATGTGGACTAGACTCTTGTGGATTGATGTGTTGACGTCCACATCTAATCCTCATGAAGATAGGAAGAATTTTATGAAGTGTTTCCACCTTTTTTCTCTTTTTCCATGTGAAGTGTCGCTTGTGGCATGAGTTGAGTCCTATTGGTATCTCACGATTCAAATTGGTATCTCAACAAAGTAAATCGAACATCGTGGTAGCGATGGAAGGAACACAAGCAAGGTAAACTGGAACTAAGAAGGTTCCAATTGGTATTTGTCCATACGGGTCGCGTGCTTTCAGGGATGACTAGAAATGGTCATCCATGGAGCTACCTAACTAACAACGTGACTTGTCTGTGAATTATAACTTGAGGATTGTGAATGCGTGTTCTGTTGTTTGATTTAACTGTGAATGTGGAATTTGTATTTTCTTGGATGTGATGATACAATTATGTGCATATAATAATGCGTCCGAGCCTTGATATGTGCAATATGTTGGTCAAGTTGTTGAAACTTTGCAAGATCATAATTGCGTGAGGGTCGTGAAACTCGTTGTGGAAAGAAAGTCATGACTAATTTCAATGCAAGGGTCTAGACAAGTTACGAGCTGATTCGTAAGCAAAATTTGGACGTGTCTTATACTTGAATAATAATTGTTTGAGTGTTTGGGTGTATCTCGGGAATGTGTGGGTTGTGGGGTTGAATTAAGGGGAATGTTTTGAATTCGGTATTGTTGAGATTGACTCGTGGTAGACATCGACTATCCTAGATAAAGGAATCACTCTAAAAATACATGTGTTATAGTTGGGAACCCTTGGGAAATTTAAAAAGAAAAGAATCCAAAATATTTGTAGGTAGGTTATGCCTCGTCTGGGATGCCAGGGCGGAATCTTTCCCATCAAGGTGAGGCCGCCAGTGTGGGATTCCTCCCGCCAAAATGGAATAGGGCAAGAAAAATCTCAGCCTATATCTCCTGTTTTTCTTAGTCTCAAATACAGACCCGACTGTGTATCCGGACTAATCTCAACAATTCAATCAGTATTCAACAATAGAACAATAAGCTATAAAAACATTAGTAGTTAATATTAATGAAAAAAACAGTTAGAGGACTAGCATCTACGTGCTGCAAAAATTTAGGAAAACGATAAGACTAAATAAAATTTCGTTCTTTATATGCCCAAAGGAATGAAAATTCCAATAAGGATCCCTGGAGCTGGGAGTTGTCAACATTGGAGTCGAGGTCCTCTGAGGGTATCATGTGAGCCTAGACATCATTCAGCATAGGGAACTTTGCGTAGTCCTTTGGATCGATTCAGGGAATCTCCCTGTTAGAGGCAACAGAAGAGAAAATGACCTAATAGTCTTCCACATTCGGTCCATCAGATGATCCCTCGCTAAATCTTTCCTCCTTTCCTAACGCAACTGGCAGTGGAGAATCTCAAACTCCAGGTCAGTGCTGGATGGAGTTGGAGTAGAGTTAGGAAATGAGTGTCCCAACCATCTTCGGACGGCGACCAAATCCTCCTCACATGTGCACCTGAGAGTGGGGGCTGGGACCGGGTAGGACGAGTGACATTTCTCCCTCGTCGTCTGACTCCGCAGACGCCTGACTGATGTTGGTATTGTCCGTCCTCCTCCTGTTTCTCAAGAAGTAGAGCCTTGCCTAATCAAAAGAGGGTGAAAGGGGGGATCCATGGGAAGCACCTCATTAGTGTCAAAAAGTAGTACTCCGCCTGCTCGCATTGCGTAGTCTCCAACCTCGATAGGAAGAAGTCTTTCTTGTTGCCCCGATAGAACATCTTCCACTCTAAGATATTTTGTGCCCCCATATTTATCTTGATGCCTTGTATAACGCAGACCACCACCAAGACCCGACGAAATGTCACGTTAATGCGAATGCCCAATGGGCGTATCTTCCTAGTAACCAAGTGTAGCCATCACTTCGCATCCAATGAACAGTCTGTACTAGTTATGCCCTCTGTGGTAGCCCAGTAGAACTGATCCCAGAACGCAGGCTCGATCAGGGTGTCTCTCAACTAGCCTAGATCCATCGTACTCTGCATTTGAGACCTCGGGCACCTCTAATGCCTCATTGATAGTTGTGGCATTTAGGGGGATGTCAAATCCATGAATACGGATGACCGGATGAGGGTCTTCCAATCAAACAGTAGGCATGACAGCGTAGAACTCCCTCACCCAGGTAGAGAGAGCAGTAGGGGGAGCCTCTGTCAGTGGGGCCCAGCCAAACTTTAGAACCCGAGAGTGAAAGGCAGACACTTTCTCATTTAAATTCAGCAAGTGAAAACCCTGCTCACAACATAATTCAGTGTTCCAGTGGTCATGGTATCGTTCCCGACTAGCAGCATTGGGAAACCGAACAAAAAGCTAATTTTCCTCGTTGATGCCAGCCATTTAGAAAATCCTGCAAAAATATTTATAAGCATATTAGAACATCGAGTGATTAGGCAAAAAATTTTTAAAAGGGAAGGGGGGGATTTTCTATCTTAAACAGATGCAGGCCACTGGTTTCCATATCCCGCCCCAACGGCCAAAATCGCGCTAGAGTGAGATAATGAACCAACACCAGACGTGATCATCGCGCCCTTTGTCCCAAAAATCCCCATTTTCATAGAATTTCGGCAGATCAGAGTATAATAAGTAACCTAGAACCTAAATAAGCAATTATATTAACAAATACACCCCTAAAAAGTGCCCAAATGTGAGTTTTCTATCAAGTGACCCTTCAACAATCCCGCACTATTTTGTACCGATTTGACTGTGTTTTTTCTAAATCCTCATGCTGAGGATGTTGTGGAGACATTGGATACGTGAGGAAAATGGCATCCTACGTTTTTCTATCAAACTAGCAACCTAAGTTCATTTTGAATAACTACCCCAAAAAATGCTTTTTATTCAAATTAGTAGTAACATGCAATCATTGTTAATCAACTATACACGAAAAGAGCATAATGAACAAGAAATTTACCTTGTTTTTGACGTTTGGCGGAGAGTGATCGAGAGGATTTGGAGAGTTTTTTGAAAGTTTAGGGAGAATTGGGAAAATATTTTTTTCCCCTTTTCTTTCTCCGATTCCCCGCTTGAGCGGGAGATCCCTCGCCACATCGGCCACACTGTAGCGGAAGGGATGCCACCCTGGAGGGGCTAGGATGTGTAGTGGAACGCGTTTCCTTCCTCTTTGTGTTGCCTCTTTTACCTAACTGGTCTCGTGAGTATAAACCCTTTGTGCTTAAAATTGAAGAGTCACCGCTCTTTGCGATTTTGAGATGGCCCCATTTGTTAGTTTAGAAGCACTTCAAAATAGGGCGAGTGATGATACATTCACTGGTCGTTCGAGGAAGAACGATGGGTAAATTGGTATCTATTGTAACGACCTGAACCTTTGCTATTTAGGAAAAATGAAACTTCAAGAAAATACTAGGCTACTGTCCCGCCAAGGCGGTCCAGATGTCGCCATGGCGGGGTAAGCTGGCGCTAAAGAGGGATAGGCGATACAGAATGTAAATGACGCAAAGTCTTATTTTCTTATTCTTTCTAAAATACCTAATTTAGACGTAAACCACCCTAGAAACCCCCAAAAAGCTTCTCTAAGCTTGGGAAGGAAGGAGAATGAGGTTTCTAGCGTAAACAGATCGATAAATTGTGGATTTTCAGTCAAGATCACGGTCATGGAGCCCGAGAAGAAGAATCGAAGGCAAGAACTCAGTGTAGCTGCTTGGCGCCGGGGTAGGCTCGATTTATTAATTGAGTAGTTATAAATATGTGCTCAATGTGTAGCATAATGTAAATCAATGTCAGGAATTATACGTAGGCATTCGTGCACCGAGTAAAAGATGACTTAATCATAGAAGAATCCTTAAACGATGAACTAGGGCTAGGTATGGCCGAGTTATTATTTTAGTGATATAAGTTGATGAATACTTCAATACGATGATTGTGATTTCATATTAGTGTGATGTATGTTAGTAATTTCTTCGTTATAATGCATGTATGTTTGCGAATGTTGCATTATTGATCAAACAAATCGCATATGAGGATAGTTGGATGAGGTAGGCCATGAATCATGACTTGATTGTATGAAGGTGCAAATATACATTGTGATTGTGATTGTGGCGTATTGATTGGATCGGGTGTTGCGTTATGACACACTAACCTTTGATCAGTTGCCGCATTACGACATAAATATGGGATTGGTTGCCACGTTTTGGCATAAACGTTGGATCGGGTACCACGTTCCGATATGCTAATAGTTTGGGTTTGGGTTCCATGAGAGAACCAATGAATTCACATAATTGCATATCCTAACGTTGTGA
Source organism: Solanum lycopersicoides (assembly GCA_022817965.1). Taxonomy (NCBI): domain Eukaryota; kingdom Viridiplantae; phylum Streptophyta; class Magnoliopsida; order Solanales; family Solanaceae; genus Solanum; species Solanum lycopersicoides. The sequence continues at coordinate 63,421,477 of CM040628.1, read as the reverse complement.
AGTTGTACATTGTTCTTAAGTGATAATTGATGTGGTTTGTTCTTCTATGTTGATTTAACTCATTATGTATCTTGTTGTTGAACGAGTCGAGAAGGGACAAAGGTTCAAGAGTTGCAAATGTGTGAGAGAAAAGGTTGTCCGTGTGTTGCAATGGTGAGAAGTGAGGGTGGTGTACATAATGAAAATACTTAGGTAGATTCCACATTGAAAGAAAGGAATTTGTGGTTTGTAGTATAGAAGCCATGTGGCAGGGTCTAGATAAGATGAAGAGAAGGCAAGGGTACGTCGTGTGTGGTTAGTCGGAATGTGGGTTGACCCATTATTTCTACCCGTACGTGTGGTTTTGTACTGATACTAATCTTGTTATACCTTTTGGCATAGTTTGGATGTTGGGCCGATGATGTTTCGTTAGGTGAAGATGAAGAAAATCTCCAATAGCTTCTAATTTTCCTCCCATATAGTGGGAGCTGTGTCTTTCCACTATTATGTCCTCCGTGTACTCTTAGTAGGTCTTGTACCTGTTTAGACTAGATCATTGGGGGTGATGATTTCTTTGCAAGTGTTAACCCAAAATTGTTTTAAATATTCTTATTTACAAAAGCTTGTTGATTCATTTATCTTTAATTTTCTTTAAATTTTTGCATGATTTAACTTCTTAAGACTCTTTATTCTCATGATTTAATTTCTTTTTTTATAATTTTTCTTGAGTTGAAATTCAAATTATTAAGATTAAGCGGGTGAAGACCCAACCTGATTTTAAGCTCATTTGAGCCCAAAGTAAACTTGGACAGATTAGAGCCCAACCCAATTTCTATTTCAACCCATTTTAATTTCTCCAATTTCAACTCAACCCGCCCATTTGACAGTTTTAGTTACAAAGGATTGTAACTACATGATATCTAGAGAAACAATTACTAGAATCTAAGTAATAACCAAATTACCATAAACAAATATTCAAATTTGGTTAGTAAATAATTGACAAAATATGGAAAAAACATTGTTTCCATACTAAAAATAGGTAAATATAAATTAATCCTCATAATTGCACACTCATTTGTTAGATATTTTTTCTTTACACTTTATCTATAAATACGTCTCTCCATTTACCCTTCAAAATATATTTCTCCTCAATGTTCTTGAGTAAATTTTGCTCTTTTATCTTGCTTGTAGAGAAAAAAAATGGATTCTTCTTCTGAAATCAACAATTGCCGTGAAATAATACCTTACGTTTCCCCAGTCAATAATATTCAAATAGCGGTATGTTGTTTTACAATACTATTTTTTTTAGTATTTTGTATAAAAATTATAATGAATCCACAAAAGGTATAATTCGAATAGTGATTTGTATAAATTACTTTTGGAGAAATGTTTTTAAAACATTTATTTTATAGAAGTAGAAAACTTTTCTTACAAAAATAAAATGATTTTCTTAGTTGTTCATTTTAATAAATATCGAATAATGAAAAGTTGATTCGCAATTTGAAAAAAATAAGAGAATGTATAGTAACAATGTGTTGTTATAAAATTTGATGAATTACTTTCTACTATAATATATAAACAAGTCAAAATTATACAGAACAGAATATAAATAAATAATATTTTTTCTGCATCCAAAATTTGATAATTATTTTCTACTTCTCCTAATCCCTTACAGGCTCAAGAAAATCAAAGAGTTGATATTAGTGACTCGGTGTTACTACCCTCTAGTGTATCAAGTCATCCAAGAGAGAATGGCTTGGAGACATCAGTAAGGAAATATAATTTAGCATTCTATTGCTTCATCTTATTTTTTGCTTTACCCTTTAATTTATTATCTTTTGCGTAGATTTTAACTCCTTGGTTAAATATTGATCATCATTGTGGATAAGCAAAAACACATGAATTCTAGGTATTTTTAGACATCGGAATAATATTTAAATATAATTTTTTTTTCTTGTTTGGGAATAATTCATTATTGTGAGCAATATTTGTATATCAAGATTTTGTTTTAACAAATTTTATCATAACATTTATGTCTACTTAGATTTTACTTTTTGATATGATTTTAAGAAAATAAATGAGATTTTATATATACAAATAATGTAAATAAAACTTTATATTATAAAATCTTCCAAAAGATATCTATAAGCATACAACAATGAAAAGGACATCTGTAATCCTAAAAATTAGGTAGTTTTCTTGTCACAAAAAGTAAATATGATAGTTTATAAATTAGTGTTTATTTAAAACACAATCAAGTATGAAAAGAAATTTTGATTAAAAATTTTCTATTATTGCAGAATGAGTCTGAATTAACTCCCCATCAACTCACTGGGAGGAAGAGGGGACTGATTAATGCAGAGGTCGTAGCCCTGTCTACTGTTAGCTTTTCAATTGTACCTCTGGCAGGTGAAACTAATATTTATACTGTAAAATTAAACAAGGTTAGTACATTTATTTTTCTAGATTTCTTATGTATAAATTAATATGTCAAGGGATGGTCATAATTATGATCAACAAACAGCGCTAACGAGCAAGAAATGTTAACTCTTCCAAATACTTTCTTATGGACTCAAATTATAGGGAGAAGATTTAGTCGATCCATTCAGACTTAATAAAAAATATCAGGATATCCTTAACGGTTGGACATGTGAAAAGAGAAGGCGCCCTAATGGTCAATGTGACAAGGTAACTAAAATTATTATGTTATTTCTTGCATTTAACTTAAATTATTGATTTTATTTTTTTTACTATATCTTGATTTTATAAATTAGTGATGTCGAACTAACAAAATGATAGGTCAAGAAAATGAGATATAGCGAATCAATCACTAAGCTAGTTGTGACAGTGAGTTTAAGTTTTATTCATCACTTGGATAATGTCTTATTTACACTATCATGTAGCTTAAAGTACACTTACAAGTAAGAGTCTATAAAATATGAGTTTTGTAATCTTAAAAATAAGACATGTAATATTTTATAAAATGTAAACGTTAAATGATAGTTTAACAGTAATTTTTCTATGATTTGTCTACATTTTGGTTTAGGAGATGTTTCTCTAGATAGTTCCGTTATAGTTTCTGCATTATATCATGAGTAATTTTTATCTATTATAATTATTTTAGTTGCTTCATTTGTATAGCATACTTATCTGATTAGATTTGCCTAGCAGAGTATAGTTAATAATTTGTTAGTGCAAGGTAATAGTGTACACTATTTAATTTTTTTTAATGATTATTGTAACCTAATGAAAAACTTGTTATGTTGTAGGTTTACCATCATATGAAAAAAAGTTCCATATGTCGATCTGTTATGGAAGTATGTAGATACGTCTTAGATGGTTATTAGAAAATAGAAGTAGAAATCGATTCAGAAACCAATGTGGCAAAAGAGATTAAGGTGAGATGTTTAATAATTTGACAAATATGATTTTTTTTATTGTTACAATCATTCTTATAGCGTGATCTTAAATCAAATCAAGATTGGGTCTCCAAAACGTCCTTCCAAGAAAATAAAAAAAGAATCGTCAAATTCAGAGCATACAACAACGGAGCAGAAAGAAAACAATGGTGAACTACATTTAGGAAATGAAGTGGCACTCATGTGTGAAATGATGGAGCTCAATGAAACAAGCGAGTTTGTGGTAAGTTATTAAAATTCTTGTGGCACATAAAAATAATCTCATGAAGTTGGACAATCACAGTTACCATAATGATGTTAAATCCACCAGGAAGTGGACAAGGTAGAAGAGGGTGAAAATGAAGTGTTTGCTCACCTGAACAAAAGTAATGTGATGGACTCTGAATTTTCACAAAGTGTAGGTAAGTGATTGTATCACTAGCTTAATCCTTTTTTGTAAGTTTTTTATTTTATTACTATTACCATCATATATGATTAATGAATTTAATAGTCCACCAAATTCACACTGTGCGAACATTATTTTTTGTTGTTTTATCAACGACTCATCATTTATGTAGGAAAAGAATGTTCCAGACCATCAAAATTCGACAATCTTTCTTCCTCCAATGTCTCGATAGAAGTCCTTCACTTGATGTCACCATTATTTCAAGAAGTACAGAATACAAGCTTTGCAAACTTGAGCTCCAATATGTTGTTCCTAAGGATAAAGTACACAGAGAAATCAATGATCATGTGGTCGTAACCTTGGCCAAGAATGACCATTAATGTTTCACACAATGAAGGTATTTAATTTAGTCAATCAGGCATTCTCTTAACAAACACATTCAATAAGCTACACATATTATATAGTTAAGGATTGCATCTATATTAGTTTTTAGTAATTAACTTTTGATCCAAAAGAAAAGTTTTTAGTTCCATGGTATATTATTATTATTATTATTATTATTATTTCCTTTGTTCCATTTTATTCAAGATACTATTTTCAGTTTATTCTAAAAACAATGATGCATCTCAATATTTGGAAATAATTTAATTTAATAAATTTATTTTATGTTTGATGAAATAATTTATAACCACGTAATAATTTATAGGAAAATTTGGATCATAATTCTTAAGTATTTATTTTTTCTTAAATTTCATGTGTAGCCAAATTATATCATATAAAGTAAGATAATAAAGTATTTTAAATAATATTTATACATTGACTTCATTTATTTTTGCAGAAAATATGGAGCAAGTCCCCATTTCACAATCATTAGAAATCAAAAATAATGAGAATGCTCATATGGAGAAGGGACTTCCTTATGAAGACAATTATGGAGAAAAAGAAATGATTGCAGACTTGGCCTATAATGTCGAGTTTGTGATTCCCGCTGATTTCACACTAGAGACAGGTATTTTAATCAACTCATTACAAATGCATGAGATAATCACAAGATTTATGCAATTAGGGTGTGTCCGATTTGAAAAAAGAATATTTAATTATTTTCATGTTTGATTGGTCAAAATTTGTGGAAAATATTTTTTAAAAGGAAAATAAGTACGTTAAAACTAAGAAAAACTACTTCTCTTATGGAATTAGGAAAAACAAGTAAAATAAGTGACATTCTACGGTAATTGTTTATACTTGACATTCAATCATATTAGTGATATTATATACTAATTGTCTAATATTCATTCTCCAACACATCTCACAATCAATCTCATAGCCCTCATATGTATTACCTCACACCCCTACCATCATAAACATTCCCGACTAGTTTGTCAAAACTATATACTAATATGTCTGAGATTATAATTTTTACTTACCTACAAATATTAGAAAATAAGTTAAAATATACTTATTTTTAGGAATAAATGGTGGCCAATGATGTTAAGTCTATGGTCACATACAATTTTACACTAAATAAAAATATTTTTCAACATAAAATCTCTTAATGATTGCACTAGATGAATCACAAGAATTATATTCACCACCGTTGAATGATTGCACTGAATAGATCAAAAGAATTATACAATTAATGTTTAAATATTTAGTTTGAGTTCTTTCACATAATCAATACTATTAGCTACATTAATTTAATTTTTAATATTAAATCTTCATATAATTTGCAGGTGAAAATGACAAGGCAGGAGTATGCATTACCAGAAACTTTTCCCTACCCGAAGTCACTCCTCCTATGAAAATAGACAGTGCAAAAGAGGGAAACAAGACTACACTTGAGGATTCAAATGGAAAAGAGGATCATCAAATATCTCATGATAACATTTTTACAAATATGGAAAATTTTGATCTTTTCTCACCTAAAGAAGGTAGTTTCTCAATGTATAAATCTTATAAAAAAATAAAAATTTAATGAGTCACAAGAACTTGAAATGTCATATTTTATTTTCACATAACTAATGTCATTTACCATATTACATTGATGAATATTTTTTTCTAAATGTGCAGGATTAGACGATCCCTTTCTACTATATGGGATAGAAAATGTTGACTTTGAAGATGCTTATACATCCAATATCAAGGACCTGTGATCATCTTATGAAAAGTGTTGACATCATTGTGCTAATGAGACACTATTATATCTTTGTCCTAGTAGTTGTTTGTGTTGAGATATACTATGAATTATGTTGTTGAGTTATGATATTTTATTTAAATTAATCTAAGTAAAAACTATTTTTATTTATTTATTATCACAAAGTCTTTGTTTGAATAAATTGTTCTGTTAATATGCTTGTTCATTACTTGTATAGTAGACAATTTTTATGTAGGGAGTTATTTAATTCATGCCCGAAAGATTCAAATGGTCGGTTCTCATAAGTTATAAATTAATGTTCACAATTAAATATGAAGTAGGAAAAATAACTTGATGATTGTGGAACAAGATTAAATATAATTTGATCTAAATTATGGGAGTGGTCATATTTTAACTTTTTGTGCTAGTACATTTCATATATATTAAACAAATCAAGAAAAGATGTTTGTTTATGTTCTAAATATTTATAAAAAAAACTTTTCTACTTCATTACAAGTATTTATACGCTTAATCTTGATATAATTATTATGATCTTTGTAGTTTGATATATTATTCTAATCTATTAAAAGGCGCGACTCAATTATGAGTTAATATATTTCTAATAGATTAGATTATGATAAATCAAATTAGTGAAATAATAATTAGTATTATAACCATGTCTCACACCCTTCTATGATTACTTATAAGTTTTCATGTGAAACCCTACATATTGATTTTATATTTGTCATGTGAAATAAGTAAAGTATAATAATAAATGATTAAGTTAGTCAATAAATTAAATTTCAGAAAATTGATTTAATTAATTGGTTTTGGTAATTCTAACATGGAGAGTTAATGTAATGACCCTCTAGGTCATTTTTCCTGTATTGTTTTATTTTTTCCTTTCAGAGATTTCCTATAATGACTTCAACTCATTTATGACTTGCTGGTAGTGACAATTTGGTCATCTTGTAATACCTCGACTTTTGAAAAGGAAAAAAGATTGCAGGGATTTTTCCTACTAGTTCAGGTCTACTAGACCAATCTACGGTTCGTAGAATTTTTATGGGTCATAGAGCAGTTTCGTAGTAAGGGAGAAAATATTTTTTGAAAAAAAAATAATTCTCTGAACTTTTCTACGAGTGAACAAGACGGTATACCAAATAATCTACGAGTCGTAGATGAGTCTCATAGATAGGTCCCAAATTTAGTGAAATTTTGAAATTGTTTTCTACGATTGGGGTCTACGAACCATAGGAGGTCCTAAGACCGTAGAAAGGTTTCTTCAGAAGTTAGACAAAATATTAGGCTTTTTAACTTTTCAACAGTTGACCAGATGGTTTGTTAAAAGTTCTACAGACCGTAGGTCTAAATGTAAAGGAGTTGAGCAGTTAGTATTTAGGGTTTTTTGGGTCTTTTACTAAATATTTTAAGCGTATACTATGTTTCTTTATCCTCTACCTTAAGTCCTATATAAAACCTATAAGTCCCAAGTCTACCAATTTTAAACTCATTCTCCTATTTCCCCAAAAACTTAATCAACTTCACTCTCCAGAATTCCCTCTCAACATAAGGAAGAAAAAGAAGCTAGGGTTCATTCAAGGGTACCAATTCATGATTCATCTTAGGCTTTACGTAACAAGGTATGTGGATATTCCACATGAATTCTATTCCTCTATTATACTATACCTTCAACCTGAGTATACTGTGCCTACGAATTGGGTAAACCATTCCTACGGGCTAAGTAGACCATGCATATGGTCTGGGTAGGCCGTACTGACGGGACAACAAGACTACACATATGGGAAACCATATATGCATTATACCGTGGATCCCCAGATTTGCATTAGTTAATGGAAAATGTACATTAAGACAAATCGGATCAAATTCTCATTTGGATCCAAGTAAGGGGGTAGTATGCCTATTTAGCAACTATTTGTGCTCATTAGAACTTAAAGTGACTGTGTGATGTTTGTACTTGCCGAGCTTATGGGGTTCAACTTAGTTAATTTCTTTTTATATGTTTGGATTATCTTATTGTACGGAGATAAGGTATTGTACTTGTGTTCTATCCCTTCCTTTTCTTGTTTAGTACTTATACTTCATTTTTAGCTTTTAATTTGCCTTACATGCTCGGTACATCATTTTTTATTGACGCCCTTTGCCTAGGGGAGATCCCTAATTCCTTTAGGTCCTAAATGGTGACCATACATACATGTCAAGTAGTAGAGCCTACTATCTAGTTGATTGGTAGACACTTTCCTAGAGGTTTGCTTATTTTGTTATTTATAGATTTTAGGTAGGTTAAGACCTATTGCATCAAAGTATTGGACTCATGGAGCCTTCCAAACTAGTATGTTGCGTTATATAACCACGTTGTTGGCCATGTTAGACTTGCTTGCTGGTTAATTGTTGTTTGGTAGCTGTTTCGCATATTGTATAGATGCATACCATTTTCTGCTGTTGTATAGAGATCATGGTGGCTTTGAAGGTCCACATAGAATTAGTTCTTCCTGGATACAATGGTGGCCTCAACAACCCAAATAGTCTTGTGTGCTAGTTGGTTATTGATTTATATGAAATGTTAGGGGTAGTTGTTTTTTTGGAAGAGTTGTTGATAGGGGCCTTGCCGGTCGACAACATATTTTTAGGATGAGATATACTTGTTTGTTTCTTGAATTTATGTGGATGCTATGCACCATTTGTGTGATTTGGCATTAGATATCAATTGTTCCCTTGAGTTTGTGAGATGACATAAAACTAAAACCACCTTCAATTTTGGTAAAAACATTTTCTCTCAGGTAGACTAGTGCTTTCTTTCTTCCAGTGCTACAAAGATTATAGAAAAAACTCTATGAAGTTCCTTCAAAAACACACTTAGGAGGGACAATATTTGGTATTACATGAATAGGAATTCTTTGTAAAACTCTAGTTGATATCACTTCTTTACCACCAAAACAAATCATGTTACCTTTCAAAGCTTGAAGTTTGCACCTCACTCTTTTAATGAAGTTTGCATGGTTGTCACGATCCGAGACTACCCTCTAGTCGTAACGTGGTACTTAGAATCATAGGTGACCTCAATATGATCATGAATACTAACAAAAGTCATTAGAAATTAAATATATGCAGGTTTAAGAGATAAAATGACTAAGCGGTAACATAATTATGAAATTAATTAGGACCAAGTAGACTGAAAATAACAATTCTAACCGGTTGTCTATGAAGCCTCAACTAATACTGAATATAGCTAGTCGAGATAGGACCCCTCTCCTCTTAATCAATACATATGAATAAAAATAGAATATTGTAACTATAAACTGACTTGAGTCCTCGAATAAAGAATACTCATCACATGTTGGCTAGAAATTGTCATCTGCTTGAATAGGATCTTGAATATCTAAATCTGATCATAAGATGATGCAGCACCAAATGACGTTAGTACATGAAATGTACAGTATACAAATTAGTTGAATGAAATAATTTTCTAAAACTAAATATATTGATCTAAATGAAGAACTTTGAAGATAGACTAAAACAAAGTCAATTAGATAGTAAAACATGTATGTGTTCTTTAAAAACAAAACTGCAAAACTGAAAATACCATTATAGAAAAATATACTAAAAATAATATAACTTTACTTTTATGGAGGAGTTTTTTTTACTGCCAACCTACATTAGATGACCCCATGATGTACAAAATATAACTAAGTTGGAGTTTTGGCTTATATATTACCTATCTATCTGATGTAGATGCACTAATTGAGCCTCAAAGGGCTGAAGGAGTTGACCAACAAAGTGGTATACTCAAATGTTATGGTGGGACATATTTTGTGAGACATGGATTATCTAAACCCTCATTCTTTTGGTTCTAAAAAGTCCTCCAAAATAGTCTATAATATATCATGAAAACTGTAACTGGAAATATATTGTGTCTTTTCTCAACTCTGTAAAATTTTACTGATGGTGAGAATAATAACATAATTATCTGAAGCATACTAAGATCTAATCATTGATGACAAATAGTAAACTAATATTTCATAAACATTGATGAATTACTGAGATGTTATATTGCTTAAGCATTGATGGCGTATCTGATTGTTATACTTATCATGAATCATATACTTACTAGAGTAATAAAAAATATTGATACAGTTTTGTTCTAATCATAAATATAATGAAACTAGTCTTTGTGTATGCTCTTATTTAGTCTGAGACCAAAAGGTCAAATTTCTAAAAATCTGACTATGCTTTCTTTATGAAATAAGTACTTGAGGCAAAATATAATTTCACTACTAGAAATTAGGCCTGCGGCAACAGATCTTTTAGCAACGATTAAGAAATTGTTACTATAAAGTGTCTATTACAACAATATCAACCGTTGCCAAAAAATTTGGGTGTTTTTGATACATCTAAGTAATAAATCTGTTGCCACTGTGTGAAAACCGTTGCAATAGACCTACATATTGCAACAGCTAGTAGAACCGTTGCCATAAAGGCATCTATGGCAATATTTAACACGAAATATTTTCTATTGGAACGGTTATTAAATCCCTCCATAGTTTCCCTCTCTTATTTTGGCTAAACCCTCCAAAAACTTTTCATTCTACTTTATTTTTAATTAATTTCCTAAATATAATTTATTTCTCTCTATCAGATATAGATACAAACAAGACAAACATTTTCTTAATTCATTTCTCATCTCTTCCACAAGCAAAACAAAAAAGGTTGTCACTCTTCTCCTGCTCACTTCATTTTCATCCATTTAGGACAAGCTTGTGGAGTTTTGCAGTGGTCTGAATCTTGTGGTAAGTCCTTCATGTCTGTCACATTAGGGCAAAGTTAAATCCACTTTTTATTCAAATCTAAACACATTTAATTCTTTAAACCTCTTGTGAAATCTTAGGAAATGGAGGGCTGAAGCCTTTCTTGCGAAATCTGAAAAAAACTGGATGTTTTCTTCTTCAACTGCTGGAGGTTCTCTTCTTCAATCGAGGTTATAGCGGAAGAAACTTCAAGTTTGAGCTTTTGAGGTTTTCTTCTTGAATCTCTTTTTTTGTCTTCATTCTTTGAGTTATTATCTGTATATTTGATATATATTTCATATTGTGGGTTTTTTCCATTAAATTGTAGCTACTGTGGGTTTAAAATTTTGTTGATAGTTATGGTGAAATTGATTACTCTAGACCATATTTCTCTTAACATTGATGTTGGATTTATTATTCCATGAGTTTTTCAATCAGGTTTGAATTGCCTTGCATTGATGATATCTTCCTTTATTTGACCTCGCGCTTGAGTAGGATGTGAGTAATTTCTGTTTCATTTTTTTGAAGAATTACGCTAAAGCAACATGAAACAAGAGATACATTAGCATGAAAATGAAAAAAAACTAAAATTTGCTACTGGTTGGTGTTAGAACTTTTGATATGAAATCTGAAACTTGATATAATTCTAGATCAAATAACCACAACCAATTGTACTCATAACAATACTTTATTACTCAACTCAAACAAATAGAAGCATGATATCATTGATCCAAAAAATAGCTTCCAGGGACATTATGTTAAAATGTTAAATGAATCACAGACCTATGAGTTCCTTAATTTTTATGTTTGTTATAGCATTAGTTAAAAGAAAAAACTTAAAGTTGTTCAAGGAAATCTACTTGAGGATCAATGTCAATGAGTGTTGTGGCGAGCCCCTCAATTTCTTATTGTTGGTATACGAGATGAATTCACACTAGTAGGATCATACAACTACTTAAATGATTAAGTACATGATTCAATAAGAAATTTAGATATTTATTTTACCTAAGTGTGATTGGTGCTGAAAATTCTTAAGCAGCATATTGATGATAATTGTGGATCATGTAAAAGAAAAAGGTGGCAAAAGTTGGTTTGGAAAGAATCTAAATAGCAACAGATTGGATTATTTCTGTGGTGAACTTGTACATCTGTAATTTCCCTTATAATTTTGTTTAGAAATATCAATATCAATATGATTAATTAACTAATTGAAAACATGTGTATCAAATATTATTCGCCTGAAAAATATGTTTTATCACGTTTGAAGAGTAATCTGCCTTGATTCCTTATAAAAAAAATCAGTAGGAATTCTTTTTGGAAATAAATTAAATCCTCAAGGGTTGCCTGGTTTGTTAGAATATGATGTGCACTTCATGTGAATTTAGTGACTATTTTCCATTTCTTCAATGTGTTGGGAAAGACAAGGCACTAACAAAGAATGCCTGACAGGATAACAGCGGAAGAATACCCAAGTCTATACTTTCCCTTCTCGATTTGAACCAAGAGAAGACAAACAACCACAAACAATATGATAGTAAGGCAGCAAGTAATTCAACCAAACAAATATAACAAGGCAATAATAAACCAATCACACAAGACACCAAGATTTACGTGGAAAACCCTTCGATGTGAAGAGTAAAAAACCACGGGACCAAAAACTCCACTATAATCACCAAGAGTTACAATATTGTTCTCCAAAATTGGTCACAAAACAAATGCCAAACAACGAGCAACAACAAAATAAGATTGCACCAAATCTAGAGAATTAAAGGAGCAAAATCACCAATTTCGCAGCTACTGTTCACGACAGCAAAACTGAAGCTTCAGGCCACCAAATCCAACTCTGTCAGTTCCTAATCAAAGATTGAGATGAAGATAATATGCTGTCCAAAAATCAGCTCAATCGGACAAGAAACGAAGTGGGAATCGCAATTTGAAGTTGGCTGTTAGGGCTGAATTTTGACTTCGAAAAAACTGCTCTCTTTCTCTCTTTTTGGCTGCTGAAAAACTCTCTTTTTGTGTATATGAATATAAGACCTGAATAGGCTTATATTTCCCTCATAAGAATGGGCCTATGGGAAAAAATGGGTTGGTCCAAATTGGGCTTTTATTTATCCACATAGGAAGGGAAAAAGACCCATAACCCAACACAATGTCCATATGTCGTTAGTAACATAAATTTGAAAGCATGATCAGATTTTTATAATTTTTCTACTTTTCAATTTAGTAGTTAAAAGTATACTTGTGATTATTTTCTAATTGCAAATCTTGTAGTTCTTTAGGATTATATAAATTAAATTGCTGTTGAGTATGAGCTAATTGGTATGCCATCTGATTTGCTAAATCTGTCTTGTGCACATATAGTTTGGTAAATAATATATCTTCTTGTAGGTAAAGAAGTGGTGATTATTTCTTCAACAGAATAAAATGTAGAACAGTTCCATGGTGTACTAGGAGGATTAGAGCAGTTTGGTGTTATTACCCAAGCAAAATATTGATTTTGAAACATTACTGAAGTGTGTAATAGAACTCCCAAAACAAATAATTAAGATACTTCCAAATACATGTATAGATAACCAGTCAATGTTGGCTTCAATTTTCATTTTAATACTACAAATAAGACCAACAAATATCGAACACTCCAACCTTATCAATCATGTGACCTTTATTGAAGTGTTGAAATGAAAAAGAAGCGAATTTTTTACTATAAATGAAAACAGTGAAATGCTTGTTGTAAATGACATTGTGATTGCTATGAGTTTTAAGCTATATATTCTTCATGTACTTTTTGAGATATGTTTGTTCATTTCTAAAATATTTTTGTCTTTTTCATTTCATAGTTTATCAAAAAATTGATTCTTTTTATCTTTTTGTGCCACATAAATATCAATGAATAATTTAGATAGAAGTTGGATGAGTCTCAAATGAAGTGAATGCAGTGCAGTTTTCTGAAACATATTAGATCGTGTGGATGTGGAAGAGATGAAAATATCAGGGTACAAAAGCTATATTTCTTCATCCATTTTCAATTACAACTTTTTTCAGTTGAATGTTGAGTTTTCTACAGACTTTTTGTGTCTAGATTTATCTTGATCAAACCCTGTTTCGAGTTTTTAGGATAATGTAGGAAGAGAAGCTTGGACTCTTCGTTTTCTTTTCCAATTGCTTTTGTTGTGAAAAAATTGATCTTTAAATCATTGGTCCCTCATAGTGTGTCATCTTAAAATGTGAAATTATTATGACTCTTATTTGTTAGTGAAATTGTTGAACAGTTGGAAAAAATAAATCTTTAGCACTAAAGGGTTGATCTATGGCCGACACGGATGAACCGTTGTTGTAAGTGCTAGTTTGTAGACAATTTGGTGTGTATTTCATCTCCTTGTACATGTATTCATTTGGGGAAAAATCATTCTGGGATCTCCAACTATGGTATATCATTGCCCTCAGGTCGCAGCTACTATGTGTACTTTAATTCTCTTCTTATTTAAAATAGAATTGTATTACAGGCTGAGATGGAGAATATTTAAATGCAACAAAATGAAGATTGTAATGAGACAATTGATGCATTTGCTTCTGGAGTATTGAACTAAACTACTTGGAAAGGGAATGTTGGACATAGTTTACTGTTGTTTGCATAGTTTAGGAGTATTGAACTAAACTTAAAACATCAATTTCTTTATTAAGGGTATTAAATTTGGAATACATATATCCACTTTGCTGGACTTGGGAGCCTTTTTGTTTTTTTTTGCAAAATGATCTATGTTTCTTGCACCTGAGGCCATTTAAAGAATCAATTTCTTTCAGGTTTGCTGAATTAGATGTCTGAGGCTAATGTAGAATTGACCACAAGTGAAATTTCCATGATCTACCAGGTATGCGACTTGTTTTCATTCAATATTTTGATTGATTTCTTATATAGTGATTGATTTCTTAACTAAAAATTCTAACACCGAATGCACTGTCCGCAATAATGTTTCTTTTGATTGTTTCTACAATTCAAACTAATAATTTATATTGAAATATCTTTTGTCGGTGTATTTATTTAGGTTTCAGATTATGATTCTTATTCTTAAGAATGTTAATTTGTGTGATTCAGCATTGCGAATACCAAGATCATTTAAATTGATTTCTGTCTTTTTTACTATTATCACTTATGGCCGTTATATTTTGATATCTTTAAAAAGTTATACTTGCTTCTCAGAAATACCTGTCTCGTACTGACATATTGAGATTTGTTTATTAGTTTCTTGATCACACAACATACCTTTTCTGACCAATGATACTATACCTTAATAATAATTTTTTTCTTGTTCCATTGTTGTAAATTAGAAATCTACTTAGTTGGATTAACGTCTAAAATTATCGTTTCCCCTTGGCAGATTGTTGGTTGCACGTTGATTCTCCGATTTTCAATGAAAAGATTCTGGCATCATGTTCTAGAGGTTTGCGTGGTAATGAGAAGTAAGAATTTACCTGGTACTTTATATGAAGACAACTTATCCAGTCTAATTTTCTACAGAAAAGTTTTTTTTTGAAAAATTTCTCTAGTGATAACAGTAAATTCGAATCCGGAACTGGTGTTAGCTTAATTTTCTTGAATAATCTATTGTCCTACCTGCAAAAATGGCAAGTTCAAAAAGTGTTATGTCTAACCCGCTAAGTTGCTTCAAGATGTGTGTTCCCTAACAAGGGTTTAACAGAAGCTAAGTGGAACAATTTGAGTCTTTGTTAATAGTACAAATCAAATTTATTTGTTAAAGCATTTCATTGAAGATGGACCTTTATCTACAAGTCAGAAAATTCTTATTTGTTATTTTGTGAGGCAAAACAAGTGGCTGATGATCTATGATATATTTAAATTATTTCAGCTTGTCCTGACCTGCAGAAGTTCCACAATTGTTGGCACTATTTCTAGTACTCCTTGAGTTAATGTTGTATTAACCTTTTTTATGGGAAGGTACATAATCCTATTAATAAGTATCAAGAAGGTAGTCAAGAAAATACATCAGAAAGGGGAACATCCTTCTAAATATTGGAGGAGCACAAAAAAACTAATAGCTATAGAAAATCAGATACAGGAGCCTTCCTATACCATATGTACATATTTTTAAGCACATAAATTTGACCGATTGAATACCTATTGTCCTCTCCATCCAAGTGAACCAGAAAAAACAAGCATGGATAGCTATCCAGTAATGCCTATTATCCTTTGATTTAGATTGTTTGTACCAGCTGCATTTGGAAGTTGTATGCATCCAGGCATGACCCAGTGAATACCAAAAATGATAGGTAACATGGTCCAAATCTTTCTAGTAAAAGCACAATGGAGAAGTAGATGATTCAAAGATTCAACTGCTTCTTCACAAAGGGGTAAACTAATTTCTTTATTAAGCTTTTCATGTTGAATAATTATGCCCCATGTATGAGAGAAATAACCATTTGTATTTTTCTTTTTAAAAAAGAAGTTATGGGGTAGTATAGATTATGTCCAGAAAGAGTAAAAATTAGGAATTGCATGACTTCTTTTCCCTTTTCATTGTTGAACTTCATCTTTCTTTAATTGTTGATCCTTTTGAAATTGTAGGTGAACAGAATGAGGAAAGCGAGGATGAAAGCAGTGAAAAGAGAATTGGTTTATCTATGTCTACAAACACTCTAGGACTATTTTTACTTTTTGGCCTAATTTTTGTGAACTTAAATGAATGCTAAGTATTGAACATTTTAGGACTATTTTTATGTTTAGTCATAATTTTTGTGAACATCAATGTATGTTAACTCTTGAATTGTCAATCAATATCTTGTGTTTTCATCTTTAATATATGGATCCAACTAGTTGAAGTACATTTTGATTTAATATTTTATATCATTGTATTATAGTTTATTTCAAAAATACACACTATAGACGATTCCTACAATAACCTGCAATAAGAATTAAAAAAGCATATTGCAATAGCGTAATAATATTGTTGCAATAGTTTAGCAAAACCGTTGTAATAGATTAGACTGAGCTGTATAATAAAGTTGTTGTGAAAGATCGGTTGCAACGGTTTCAAGTCATTGGAATAAATCTGCTGCAACGGTTCACAACTGTTGCATTAATCGTAGAAAAGTGTCATTATAGACTAAAGAATAACTGTTGCTATAGACAGGTGTGTTGCAAAAATTTTTAAACTCTTGCATAAAACTGTTACTATAGACATATCGCAACAGGCTTGTAAGCAACACACCCTTTTATGTTGCCATAATGCAATTGCAACACACTTTAAGTCTATGGCAATGATTTTTGAAGTGTTGCAACAAATCTATTTTCTAGTAGTGTTTCTTGGACTTTTTCATAAAATATGCACAACAAATCAAAGATAATAATACTTTTTTGAAAATCTTGAATTTACTTCTTTCATCAAAAGAGTGCATATGAAGTACTATGACATGATTTTCAAGTAACTTTGGCTAAAAAGAGGGTCCATGTGACATAATATGAATCAACGATCATTAATGATATGAAGTAAAACAATTATTAATAAAATCAAGAATCAACTATGGGAGATAAAGGGAATTCAAAATCATTGATTTTGGGGTAAAAGCCCTAGCTTTAATCTTACTAATTAAAATTGTAGATGTAGGGTATGAGGAAGAATTCAATTCCTGATAGTCTTACATACTTTAAACTCTCTATATATTCTATCATGACCCAAGACTACCCTTAAATTGTGACATGGTACCTAGAGTCCTGAGACACCCCAATCAAACCATATGGCATAATATGACACTAGGATAACAATGTAACAACAATAAAGAGGTAAGCGGAATCATAGTCTCAAAAGATAGCCTCATAAGAATACTTAATCAGAGTACGAAGACCATAATGTGGAGAACACTATATCTGACAACTAGACTTTACTACATAATAAGTGACTAGGACAAGCCATAGTTCACTTGAACAATCTAAAAATTAAAGTAAGTTTGATTCACACAAAAATGAACATATGTGGAAAGCCCTCGAACCATGGGACTTACCAATCTAGAGCAACATTAATAGGATCCAATAATAATTGTGACCTGAGTGACGTACATCAAAACCTATATTATAAAACAATATAGGCACAAGAGATGTATGTGGTCAGTACTCAGAATGTACTACGTATGGGAAATATGCATAAGTGAAGCATGATAGCATGATAAATCAGAAAATATGATAATGTAATGACCAAGTAAGCATAAGATAAATTTGATCATATGACTTCATTAAATATACTACAAGGTCATGAATCTTTTTTAAATCATAGTCATAACATAAGTCTTTGAGGAATTCATAAATATTTGTGGGACATAATATTAACTTACATAAACCATGTGAGCTGTAACATGGGTTTTAGTGTTCCACTCACACATCGAAAAGAGAGTTTTCGACATGCGAAGGTAAGGACCATAATCATACGATTAGGTGGATCCACTAGCTAATGTCCAGTTGGGACATGACCTATGGGAGCGCTTAATTCTTCGATTTGGGTAATTGTCATTAGTCAAACTTGGTGCTAAGTAAACTCCCAATTGAAAACATGCATAAGAATAATCATATGCGTAATATTTATAATAATAATAATCTAGTAATACCAAATCATTCGTAAAATCCCATTGTCATAAGAATAATTCCTTCATGATTTTATTATATATTCATAAGAGACACTTTAATTGAAAGCATCATAATCACGATAGTGTTTTCATAGTAACAAATAATTCAATTTGTAGTGTTTTAAATCATGTCATTCTTTTATAAGGGAGGTACTCCAATCAGAAGCCTCAATTTCCATAAAATTAGTTGATACTTTAATTGAAAGCATCTTTGATTCATAAATCTTTCAATGCATGCATATCAACATAGCGTTGAATTGTACCATAAATACTTGTATGACATGGGTTCCTGAAAACATCATTGAAAACATTGGAATATGATCAAATTATGCATAATAAGATCACTAATAGAGAGAAAATTTTAATCTAGTTGAACCAATAAGAGAATCGTTAAAACCCTAGGAATTGGGTTAGAATCATAAGTTGAAATTTCTGTTTTTTTGAGACTCAATGGATGGAGAGGAACTCATTGACGAATTTTTCACATACCTTGATTAAATTTCTAATTGGAATATTCAATGGAGACTTGAATCCTTGAAACTCTGTCATACTTGGAGAGAGAATTCTTTGGAGTTTGAGAGAATGAAAGATAATGGGAAGGTTAGGGGTCTTAGGAACTCTTTAGAATATCCTAAATGGCCTTAAAATGATGTAGCATAGAAATTAAAAGGGTAAAAAAAATAAAAAATAAACCCTGAGAAAATAGTTGTTGAATCATATTATGGTCCATATAACCTACAATGGATCGTACTGTCCATCTGTGGATCCAATTTAATAAAGGTCAAACTTCTTTAAGAACAAACTATGAACCATATACACAACCTTTAAACACCTTCCATAGAACCCAAGGCACAAAATTCACAAGTTTTTCAAGACCGAATCCACTAGAATCAACCACGACTTGTTATCTCATCTATGATCCGTCTTATTGGCCCTTCTATGGAGGTCCTGGAAGTTCCTATTGGCACTTCTATGGAGGTCCTGAAATTTTAAACTTCCAAGTCCTAACCTTGACAGGGTCTCCACGAGTCGTAAATCCTCACATGAGCTGCACAAAGAGCTAGTGGAAATAGAGCACCAGTAATTTCTGGAACTTTCAAATATCCAAATTATCTTTTCCACTTCCAAGGTGTTACAAATCTTGAATATGATCCCTAAATTAATGAAACCATCAAGAAACCCTTTCTTAAATTCTTAGATTTATATCATGAAAATACTTTAATTTGACGGTACATTCTTGCTTAGAATACACAATTATATGTTAGAATCACTTGGAAAATGTGAGAGTTTTCTTACCTTGATTTATTTCACTAGAGAATTGGAAGAGGATTTGTTGTTAAAACCTAGTAGAAATTCTAGAATCTATGTTGCAAAATCATGGATAATACTTACCAAGACCTAGTAGGGGTAAAGAGAGATTTTGGGGGATGTTGGGGTAGACCAATGGGTGAAAAGTGTGAGAAAACTCATACTAATGTTTATATGAAATCTGAAAAATTTTATATACATACTTATACATGATATAAAGGTAATATACATGATATAAAGGTAATATACATGATCAATACACGCTTTTACACCTATGATACACGACTCGTGGATTGTGTCCATAGAATTTAGGTGCAAATTTTTAATCTCTGAACTTAATCCACAAGTTGAATCCATGGCCTCTGTCATTTCATAGATCCTTAAACATAAATCTCATATTAAAGCCTGTGTAGCAAAATAGACATAACATCTTACTCCGAACTTGAATTGATGCAAGTTTGGTAGTGCTGGAAAGAAGACCATGGAAATTTAATTAGTTTTCTAGGTGATCGGCCACATGAATCCTCTTATTCCAAAAGATATGGTTGTTTGAAGGTAACTCTTGTGTGATTTAATGAAAAAACTTAGAGAGTAGGAACAATTTTGAACTCGAGTTGTGTTAAAGGTAGTTAATGAACCTAAGTCACTTTCGATACACTTCCTACACTTGCTAACAAACCTTATCATATATGAACAACTAGTAATCATCTGGTACATTCATACACACACAGTACTATTCAAGTTCAAGTTTAGACTATTTTGGGGTGTTAAAATATCTCTGTGACACCTCGCAACTCTACTCTTAGAATTTGAATGTTCGTCGTAAGTATATGAGCTTGAACTGAGTGATTTCCTACTTGGTCACATGTTTAAGGTTTTATACCAAGTATAGCAAGGGTATCAGAAGCAATTAAGGATCATAAGGGACCTCTAACACTAAGATAAATTAAAATCCTTTCTACTGACTATGTTTTTCGCATTTGTTCATGCAAGGGTCAATTTCAAATTAATATATCTATCAACATATACAGAACTACATGGTCTATAACCTATCAAACTAAATTTCTACAAGTATCTTTCGAACACCCCGATCGCTTGTCAATCCAGCTCTTGTGAAAATAGTTATTAGTATTTTACCAGAGAGACATCAAATTGGCACCACACTAAGTCAATTTTTTAGGGTCTAGATTTATAAGACGCTCTGTTTATTAAGTTAAGTCGGCGGGTCACTATAAAGATTATCTTGGACGACGCAGGTCTTATTTTCTCTCAAATTCTCTCCTCTCCTTAATCTCCAACACCAAGGTATGTTCTTCTCATGTATTGATCTGTCGTGAACTATTGGCACATTTGTGGATATGATGTGTTTGTTAATGATTGAACAGGTAAAACACTTGGACGTGAAATATAGCAAAAAGTGAAGAAAGTGAAGTTGATAAAGAATCATGGATCCCCATACGTGTAACATATTGCAACTTAAAAGAAACTAGAAGGAAGTTTAGAAATTGGAAATGGTTATTTTTGGAAAGTATTTAAAAAAATGGAAATTTTAAATGGTCATAACTCCTATCTCAGGATGAGTTAGGTGTAGCTCCAGATATGGTTGGAAATCTCTTGGAATTATCTTTCCAACTCCTCCAAGTTTGCGCAATTTCGAGTTCATATGAGTGAGTTATGACCGTTGAAAGTTGGACTGTTGGATTAAGGAAATAACCAATCCGGAAATTTAAAGAGTAATTTGGTCTTTTCCTTACCCAATTAATTAAATACGTTTTTAGTAAATCAATTGGGGTAAAAAATGAGTTAGTATAGTTTACGCTTTTGAAAAATAGAGTTGGGACTTTTTGAGAAAGAACGCAAGAGAAAGGAAAAGCAAGATTTGCGAAGAACAATCGATTTTGGTTGTGGATTCACCAAGGAATTGATCCTACAAGGTATGTGAGTCTCTCATAGCGTTGAGTTTGTTCAGTGAAATTTGTCCTAAAATAGTTTGAAATTTTATGTTCTTGACATGTATTCTTGAATTTGAGTGTTGTTCTTGAATTGGAATGAATTGAGGAGTTTATGAGATCCTTACATTGACTTTTAGGATTGTTTTGAGTTAGGTTCTTGAGTATATATGCTGGGCATCGGTATCTAAAATGAACTTGAGGAAACTAGTAAAGTGTAGGGGCATTGGGGCTGGAAAACGAAGAAGGAAAAAGTCGAGTAAAGTTCTTAAAACAAGTCTGCGTCGCGGACTTTTTCCCCAGTGAGAAAATTTTTCCTCCTCTTCGCGGATAGGACGCAACATCCTCTGTCTAAAAATTTAATTTCGCGAATAATTATTTAAAACATCTCCGCGTCGCGGACTTGTTCCAAGACGGTGATTTCATAGATTTTCTCAATTTTAGATATTCGAAATCACTCCTAAACATCATAAGCTCTTTCCAATCACAAGTCATAATTCTTGAATCCATAATTCAATTGAAGGATCAATTAAGAGTCAAGTCAAGAACAATTAAGATCAAAGTCAAGAATTAAGTCAAGTTCATCAAAGTTCTCAAAGGTCTTTTACAAATGTTTTAACTTTGTTTTAAGACTTAAAGATCAAGTTGAGTAAAGAGTAAAGATAAAGTTTGAAGTTCATTTCTTCAAATAAGTATATGGGGACTATGTATTCCCAACAAAATTTAAATTGTATTCACATTTAAATAAGATCGAAAACTGAGATTTCGAAAGAGCCTCCAGGCTAGTTTTCAGAGAAGAGTAATAGCTTTCTAAATAACGCAAGAACGAAAACTGAGATTTTCAAGATAGCCTTTGAGCTAAGTTGTTGAACACTAATCTCAAATCACAGAAGAAGTATGCTTGTAAAACATAAGAGCCAGTATATTTTGGGAGTAGTATTGCGCACCGAGTTGGGGACGAGCATGAGTTCTGATAACTCACATTTCCGTAAACCATGTAGTTACCAAAGGTAGAAGAGGGTCAAGCTTTTTAGATGAACCCTTTTTGCATAGACTAGTGGATCCATTAGGCAGTTCAGGTCCTATACCTTTGGCCGGGTATAGGATGCCCTGGCAACATGAGGCAGATCGTTGTATCATTACTATAGCTCTTATGTGATGGTTGTTGGTTAGAGAAACTCCCACAACAACACTTTTATTTTATATACATCAGTTTATTTGTATTTGTACATACGTCTCAGAGTTATTTGTATCTTTTGCATGAACAAAGTTGATATCATGTTTTAAATAACTTTTCTTTATATTGCACGTGCTTTTAAATTGCTTTATATTAAAATGAGCCCAGTTATTGTCACAACCCTCAAAATGAAATAGGTCAAACTATAGCCTAACATGTTTTAATGAGTTAATAAAGTCTTAAAATTATGAATATAAGTTTTAGAAGTAAGTTTGAGGAGTTTGAAAGTCAAACGTCCAAGAACGATCAAGACGTTCGAAAGTCAGTCTTTGTTTTGTGCTAGTGTGTTCTAGTGTGCCTTTGTATATTTTATGTGTTGTTTGGTGTCCAAATTGATAAAAAGAGGTTCCTAAAACCTAGATGAACATGTTTAAGGTTGAAACGTCTGGGTACGACTCCCCAAGGACCACCCTAAGGGTCCGTGAGGAGGACCTAAACCTTGGCAAGAAACTGCCTAAGGCAGTCCCTAACCACGAGCACAAAATGACGCCCCATATTTTGGGGCATTGCTCCACACTTAGGTGTGGAATCTTAGCCCCAAGTGACCAGCCTCTGACCAAAATGACGGCCTGCACGATGACACATCGTCCATTCGATGGCCAGTAGATGCCAACGTCGATTGAGACCTGCAGTTTTCTGCAGGTCTCGGCCAAGTTGAGGGCACATTGGGAAATTCACCTAGGGTCCTAATTAAGTCATGGACGATTACTTTGGGTCTTTTATGATATTTTAAGTTAGTTAAGACTGTAAAACCTAGACTTAGACCACATTATTCAAAAATAAAACCCAAGAACAAAATAAGTTCTCTCTAGACTCCATTGAAGGTTGAAGCTAGAATTCAAAGTTCTTCATTGTTTCTCCATCAATTTTGTTGGAATTCTTCAATTAAGGTACGGTGATTTCATCCTTGATTCTTCTCTCATTCAAAAATCCAATTCCAAAGGCTTTTCAAAGATGTTTCAAAACCTTGAAAGTTTATTTTGAATTCTAAGCATGGGTTTTTGCATGATAAGGTTTAAATCAATATTTTATGATATAATTGATGTTAATTGGTGGTTTTAAGATCAAAACTTCCATGAACCCATGTATTTCTTGAATTCCTAGTTTTGGCTCTAAAGTGGGCGAATTGATCATGGCTTAATCTTAGTGAATTCATGTGTAGATTGTATTGAGCTATTGAATTATGTATAGATCATGATAGAATTGTTTATAGGATGCCTTATAATATAATGATGATATTCATATTGTATGTTGTTAGATCATTGATATTGATTGGTTAGCACTTAGTATTGTGTATATGGCTATTGGTAAGAGATTTGTAAAGTGGATTGATTGAAAAGGCTAAGGAATGGTGATGATGATGATTGGAAGGTGGTGAGTTGACCTAATTCCTCTATTTAGTATAGAATTGCTATTGAATTGATTGGTATGGTCCACTTATGATGGCGGTGTTTATGTGTTATAATTGTTATGAATATGACCTTGTCGGCATTATTATGTGAATTATGGTGCTATCATGTTATAGTTTGTATAGATGAACATGTGAAGGATTATATGGTATATGTGAATGTGTGGGGTGAAATGATTTCCTCTAGAAGGTTATATGTGAATATGATAGTCTATGAGGAGTCTCCATGTATTGATAGGGTATCTTGTTACGTAGACATTGTTGTCCCTACATGGTACTTGAATGTTATTGAATACGTGATATGATGATGTTGTGTCTTGATTGGTAGACCTAGGTCCCTCTAATTGATACATGAAATTTATGTGAAGGTTATCTCTTGACTTGGTAGACTTAGACACTCTAATCATGTACGTGTATGAATGAATGAAGAATGAAAGTCTAGGATTGGTAGACCTAAAGTAGGTGCCCTTCTATGAAAGACTTATATATATGTAGAACCTTGAATATAAAAAGAAGGTTATATATGTGGAACCTTGAATATGAAAAGAAGGTTAAAGAATGAGCTATCCATGAAAAGTATTATGACCTGGTAGGACTAAGAAATGGTATCTTCTCTAATACACCTAGGGAATGATTACTCTATGAGAAACAAGGCAAAGCACCGAGTGGATATACTTGTGGTAGTAGCTCTACTTGAGGATGAGACTAGAGTACAAAGAAGCCCTTGATATCCTAGAACCATGTGCCAACATGGGAAGAGTCTTAGTTCTACTTTTGGCAAGTAGAACACCTTCCACGGTGTAGGTCCTTATGACACTGGATTCCATACCTAGCTAATATGGTCTATGTCGGTTAATATCTATTCTCATCATATGGGATGTATAGTCTAGTTATTGGATGAGTACTACAACGTGTAGGTAGTGGAATGGGACGCTATGTATACATTGCACGAGTAGGCTTTGAAAATGCTAGGTGAGTTCCCTAGGTCTCTTCCAAGACCATTATGTGAAGTCCTTTATTTGCTTAGTTGTCTCTTAAATGACTTTAAATGAACATTGTCAACTTAATGAAATATGTTGAAAAGGAAGGTTCATGCCTTACTCATGTGAAGGGTCTAAATGATGAAAAAGGGGTTACTTGAGGATTATGAGAATATGCAATATTGTGATGGAAAGAATATTCTTACTCTAGGTAGTCTTAAGCATTACTTAGGTGTGCTTGAAGAGGGTGTATGGGCGGTCTCTTCTTGTCTTAATTAAGTGAGTCTTAGGATGACCTTTGCTAGGAGGTCTAAATGCTTATATGGATTCTAAATGATCATGGTCATAACTTGTGAACAACTTGAATATGACTGACATGTGTATGTTGTCTTGAAAATAGTTCTTATACTTGTTTTATGAAATTTATCTCAAAAGAACATGAAAAGCATATTGTAAAGAAAATGTCCATTTTAGCATGGTTTTCTTGCATGTTCACCTACTTGGTACATTCAATGTGCTAATCCATATGTTGTTCTATTTCTACAAGTCTAGGTGGCAAGTGAGATTCTAGTAGAAGTGAAGCTTGGGATTAGCATTCTCTCAAGAAGACTTAGTATGTTCTCATAGGTTCGAGGATATAGTTCATGTTTAGTTTACTTTTTCAAAAGACATTGTAATAGACTTGGGTTTTCCTTTTAATTGATGTAAGGGTTGTGACCCCAAGATTTATATGTGTCTAAGATGGCTTATGGACGAGACTTAGTCTTTCTTATATTTCTATAAAAGAGTTTGACTATTGTGATGAAAAGTTTTAATTCCACACTACTTTTCATATGTATATGCGATGAATGATGTCTAAGGGCTTGTATAAGACCTCCGAGAGGTCGAGTACGCCGTGTGACAACTTAATAGAGCTCTAACTTCTAGGGTATACTCTCGGGTCGTTACAGTTATGTAAGGTTAAGTTGAGTCAGGTAAGTTATTCAGATTCCTTTTCAAGCCTATGGTGTATTAGCATTCTAACTCGTATACTTGTACATTAAATGTACTCATGTTAGTTAGCATGAATCGTATTATGATGCAAACGTTGCTAACGAGGATCGACATCCAGCATACCGTTGATCCAGTTGAGCACTCCAGAGTTTGTTGGTGAGCCTCCTTACATTTTGGAGGACTCTTTTATTTGCTTTCCAGTTTAGTTCATTAGGATAATGTGGGGTTTGTCCCAATATCCATCTTAGTTGTTTTTAGAGGCTCTTAGTAGTTCAGTAGTCTTTGCATTATCATTCTTATGTTAAAGAATTGGATTACAACTTTTGGCCAAGTTGAATGTTTGATCTTTAAAACATGCTCAGTTAAGTTCATTGATCATTATAGATATGAATATTGTCTTCCGCTGAGTAAGTAAGTCAGGCTAAGGGTTCGCTTGGTGCTAGCAATACTCTTCGAGTTTCAGTCCCGCCTAGGGTGTAGGTTCGAGGTGTGACAAGATGGGTCGTAGTCATGATGATGAGCCATTTGATGGCTCATGGAGATAAGGCAATGAGAACTGAAGAACTGATCAATTTCTAAACAAAGACCACAAAGCCCTTGATGGGTCATGGTCCTATTGACGGGTCATCTAGAATCTCGTGACGAAGGACCAATAATGAAGCCTTGAGGAGCTAAGACTGGATTAAAGACCAAAATACCCTAGAAGGTCTATGGTGGAGTCGACGAGTTATTATGCTTCTCATGAAGAAGAGGAGAAAATTCCAGTGAAGACCCAAGTGGAGGTTCAACATCATGATGCTCGACACGGACCGTGGTGCTCAAGATGGGCCATTTAGGTGCTTGTGAAAGATCTCTTGAAAGGAAGTCTCACGCGGTCTAAGTATGGGACCGCGACAGGTCTGGCTCGTGACATGCTATTATACAATCCTTGAAGCCTCCCGGCAAATCAGTCCTACTTCAAGTAGCACTCGTTTTGTACAAACTATTTGAATTATTTAGGTTTATTTTTGAAGATATCTCATCATTGTATGAACGGAGTGTGACTTTCTATATTTTTAGCTTTGGTTTTTAATCGATTATTTTCGGATCAAGATTTGAAGATTGTGATTAAGTGTTTGAATCTCAGGTTTTCTTTGAATTCGCAATTATTGTAAGTGATTAATTTTATGCATTCAACAACAATTATTGCTTGTTTTGTTGAAAACATGAGTGTCTAAACACCACAACTAGGGTTGTGGGAACCATGATGATAATCTAGTTACGAATTTGATGAACGAGTAAAGTGGGTTTGTTATTTGCAAAACTTGATTCATACTTTCATTATCTATTCTTTCTAATGAGTGCACGCATGAGAAGTTACTTGTATTTACCACTTGTTCGAAAGAAAAGTGCTAGTTATGAAAAATAGAATTCATCTATTGGTTTGGAGTAAAAATTCGTGTTCGAGAGAAGAGATTGTTGAAACCAAACATGCGCAGGTAAAATTAGACAACACTCCAAGACCAAGAGGATTAGAGTGAAAGTTATGTAATAAGACTGAGAAATGTTAGATGCATTTAGCTCGTTGGTGATTTGCAATATTAAAAATCATCCTTTACTTGTTCACGATTCAAAACTAAAAGTTAAGTCATGGGGAACACAATCCTTGTTTCATTCATCAATTATCACAACTTTGAAGTTAAAATCATGTTACTCGTGTTAACTTGAACGTTAAATTCAACATTAGTTACTTGAAAATCAAAGCTAAAGCCATCTTTAAATTTTACAGTTACTTTCTTTGGGAAATAATAACAATGAATGAATAAAAGCGTTAGTGAAACTATTCCTGGAAGTAAAGTCTTTGTGGTATCAACCTCAACTCACGTTGAGTTCTATAAATTGGCATCCACCGTTTGCACTTCTTAATTTAAGTGATAGTTTGGACGTATCAAATTTTGGCGCCGCTGCCAGGCAATTTCAGTTCAAAAATATTTTACTAGAAATTATTCTTATTGTAGTTATATTTCCTGATTTTACGTCTTGTTCTTTGTTTGTGTCTTTGAGAGGTGACTTCAGTAGTGCATGCTAAATACTAGAAGTAAGGGAGCTCTGTTGATTCATTATGGTCCGAAACTTAACAAAACTATCCGCAAGATGGTGAACAGACAAGAACTTGAGGCTCAGAGGCAAAGATTGGGACTTGAGGCTGAGACCGGTGCTGCTAGAGGTGCTCAGCGGAACGCGACAAATGACCCACCTAGGGTGGTGTAGGAACATTAAGGAGTGGAAGAAATATATCCTCCCTACCGACAACCACTAGCTCCAAGAGGTCGAGCGCAATAACAAGATCATATGGTCTTCGAAAAAGACGACCTGGATTTGGATGGAGCTGGAGCTATTGGAGCAATCGTGTTACCGATATTACCCCCAGGTGAGAAGTTCACATTAACTAACACTATGATTCAACTGTTGAATTTGAAGGGAATGTTCAGAGGTGCGACTGGTCATGATGCCAACCAACACCTGATGAACTTTATAGTGATTTGCAAATCACAGGAGATTCTTGGGGTTAGGCAAACTGCTATGAGACTGAGGTTATTTCCGTTATCTTTTACTGGGGGAGGCGACAAACTTGTTGAATGCGTTACTAGATGATTTAATCAGGACTTGGGCTGAGCTGAAGGAAGCATCCTTGGAACGATTCTTTCTTGAGGCCAAAGAGCTCCAAATGGAGGACGAAATTGGGTCACACAAAAAACTACCAGGTGAAGCTATACGTGATACATGATGGAGATTCAGTCAAATGTTGAAGAAGTGACCAAACCATGGCCTCACTAATAAGCATTTAAAGTAGGTATTCTACATGTCACTTAACTTTGTGACTATAGCAGTTGTGGATGCACTTTGTGGTGGTATCATGACAGTAATGGATGAGGTCTCCAAGAATAACAGAGCATGGCATACCAGAGATGCTGAGGCAGGGGATGTTTGGTTTACTTTCGAACTCTCAGCCGAATAAAGAAAGAGGGAAGCAGAAAGGAATCAAGATATAGCCCATATGAGGGCACAAATAGACATGCTCACTAAGCACATCATGGCAGGTCCAGAAAAGGTAAATGTTGTCGGTGCCTCAAACAGGTATGAAGACAAGTATATTGAATTAGATGAGGAAGCATAGTACATGGGTAATCAAGGGGGTTTCCAGAATCATAACTCGGGAAACCAAGGATATAATTCTGGTAATCAAGGTCGAAATTATCAAAGAGAGAGACAGTATGATCGACCAGGTAACCGAGAGCAAGGTAAATGGCAGAATAAGGATGGGTACAAAAAATTATCGCAGTGGTGTGTATGTACCTCCAGGTAATAGATATCGAGCAAGTGGTAGTTCCAGCAGGTCCAGGATGGGAGAGATGTCAAAGAAGGTTCTGAAAAAGGTTGAATCTACTGATGCTGGCATCAAATAAATGTTAAGTGATTTCTCTCGTACGAGTCAGCTGGTGGATTCACATACTACTTCCATTGAAAAATTAGAGCAGCAGTTAGGGCCGTTGTCAGCTTTGCTAACCCCACGAAAGAATGGATCACTACCTAGTGATATTATTCTCAATCCTAAGATGGATGAGCATTGTATGACAATCACTACTAGGAGTGTAAGTCCCTAACTGAGCCAAAACCTGCAGGTATTGAGCAGGAACACAGCATAGAGAGAGATAAGGAAACAAAGGTTGAGGCTGAATTTGTGAGTGATGCAGAGGTGACCACAGAAGTAGAGAAGTTGGAAAAAGTAAAAGAAGTTGCCGTAGAGGTAACACTGCATTTATCACATATACCTTGACCTCCTCCTCAATTCCCTCAAAGTCTCAAGAAATGTTGACGATGGGAAGTTTGCAAAGTTCATAGCTATGCTTAGTAAAGTCTCGGTGAACATTCTGTTTGTAGAAGATTTGAAGCAACTGTTAAGATATGTCAAGTTCATGAAGAACTTAGTTACAAAGAAGAGAGTTGTAAGTTTTAAACCAATCGACAGCGTTCATCATTGTAGTGTTACTGCCACAAGATCCTTGGTGAACAATAAGAAGGACCCAGGCGCATTCATTATACCATGCACTATCAGCGCGTTCGAGTTTGCAAATTCCTATGTTATCTAAGAGAAAGCATCAATATGATGTCATTATGTATATACAAGCAAGTCGGGTGGGGTGTTCAAAAACCCGCCGTGATGAGGTTGATAATGACAGGTATGTCAGTGAAGCGACTTGTGGGTATTTTATTCGATGTACTTGTGAAGGTTGATAGCTTCATTTTTGTTGCTGACTTTGTGATCCAACATGGTGAAGTAGATTTTGAGGTTCCCATAATTTTGGGAAGGCCATTTTTTCCATAGGCAGGGCTTTAGTTGATGTTGAGAGTGGGGAGCTGAAATTTCAAATCAAAAATGAAAAGGTAAAGTTCAAAGTATGCAAGTCTATGAAGCAATCATATGATATGAGTGTGGTGTCTGCAATTGATATTATTGATGAGGGTGACCTAGAAGCATCAATTGAATAAAGATTTGTTGTAGAGACACTCGCCACAGTGATAATGAATTTTGATTAAGACCTTAGGGATGATTATGTGGAGACTCTAAAGGACCTGCAAGGTTTGGGGTCACAATCATATTCTCCAAAAAGGCTAGATTTAGACTTGAAAAATAGGCCAAGTCCTCCAGCAAAGCCATCTAGTAAGAAACCACATGTGCTCGAGTAGAAACAATTGCCTGGTCACTTGAGGTATATTTTATTGGGTGGTAATAATACGTTGCCAGTTGTTTTAGCTGCATATCTTAATTCTAAACAGATGCAAGCAGTAGTTGAAGTCTTGAAAAGGTTCAAAAATGTAATTGGTTGGACCATTTATTACATCATTGGAATAACCCCGGGTATTTGCACCTGCAAAATCCAGTTGGAGGAAGATTGCAGCACAAGTATAGAGCACCAGAGAAGGTTAAACCCACTGATGCAAGAGGTGGTTAAAAGAAGATTATTAAGTGGTTAGATGCGGGGGTGGTGTATCTGAATGTATGCCCAAGAAGGATGGTATAACAGTGTTTGCAAATGCGAAGAATGAGCTGATTTCACAGAGACTAGATATAGGTTGGCGAGTGTTCATGGAGTACAGGAAGCTGACAAGTGTACATTGATAGACCACTTCCCAATGCCATTCATGGACCAGATGCTTAATAGGTTGGCTAGTAAAGGTTTGTACTGCTTTATAGATGGATACTATGTTTATAAGCAGATATCAATTGCTCCAGAAGATAAAGAAAAAACCATTTTCACATGTCCTTAGATACATTTGTGTTCAAACGCATGCCATTCGAATTTTGTAATGAACCAACAACTTTATAGAGGTATATAATGTCCATATTCTTGTACATAGTAGAGGACACTTTGTAAGTGTTCATGGTTGATTTATCCGTTGTAGGTGATACTTTTGATGATTGTATGTTAAATCTTAGAAGGGAACTACAGTGATGCAATGAGGCTAATATATATGGTGCTTAATTTGGAGATATGCCACTTCATGGTCAAAGAAGGCATAGTCCTAGGCCATAATGTGTAACAGAAAGGGTTGAAGGTAGAAAAAACAAAGATTGAGGTGATCGAAAAGCTCCCCTTCCCTATATCTCTTAAAAGGGATTCATTTTCTGTGTCATGTAGAGTTTTGTCGGCGCTTCATTAAAGATTTCACAAAAATTGCCCACCCATTGTGTAAGTTGTTATAAAAGAGGTGAAGTTCATTTTTGATGAAGCATGCACAAAAGCGTTTGAGAGCCTGAAAGCAAAACTAGTCTCGCCCCCAGTGATCATTAATCCAGATAGGTCAGAGTCATTTGAATTAATGTGTGAAGCGAGTGGTACAACCTTAGATTTGTGCTAGGGCAAAAGTAAAACAAGATATTTCACCCGATCTACTACGCTAGCAAGGCATTGAATAGAGCGCAACCAAACCACAGTGGCATTGAGTAGGAATTACTTGCAGTAGTGTATGCCTTTGTTAAAATGTGTAATGTTACTTCAAGAGTTTGACTTCAAAGAGAGTTGAGGTTGTGAAAATCAGGTGGTTGATCACCTGTACAGGTTGGAGTGAGAAAATAGGGAAGAAGTTGAGTTAGACATTAATGACTTATTCCCAGATAAGCATGTATTATCTGCCACTCTTGATCTCATTCCTTGGATTGCTGACTTTGCTAATTATCTTGTCAGTGAGTTGATGCCTGAAAGGTTGATATTTCAACAAAGGAAGAGATTCCTATATGATGTGGGTAAATATTTCTAGGATGATTCTTATTTATATGGGGTGTGTGCTGATAACATCATCAGGAGATGTGCACCTGAAGCTTAAATGCCTAGTATCTTATAGGTGTGTCACTTCTCTCCGTTAGGTGGTCACCATGGGGGTGCACATATTGCCCATAATGTTTCAAAGTGTATATTACTGGCCTACAATCCATCAAGATTCATTTTATTTAGTCAAAGGTTCATGTGATGTGTGTCAACAATAAGGAACTATCTCTTGTCTTCATGAGCTACCAATGACACCTATTCTGGAGGTTGAATTGTTTAATGTTTCGGAGATTGATTTCATGGGACCATTTGTGAGATCTTATGGGAAGAGTAATATACTGTTGGCAATATATTATGTTTCTAAGTGGGTCAAAATTGTAGCCTTGCAAAATGGGGAGAGTGTTGAGACAGATGATGAGGCCCAAGAGGATGAGGTGGATTGTCCATTCAGAGAACCAATGGTGCAGTTTTTCCGCTAGCGAGAGCTTGACCAATTATTAAGGCAACAACTCATTGACGGCTTTCGACGGATATGACCGTACCAGATCCGAGGAGTTCTTTGATCAAGGAATCGTATCTAATGCTGGAGGTTTTGGTCAGCACTCTATTATACCTGAGTCCATAGTGGTAGAAAAAGACACACTAGCATACATAATGGGAGAGTATACACATCACTTGGCTAGGGAGTTTTATGCCTCCTATGCAGCCATATTCATGAACTTTGTTGCATACACCAAACCAACGAAGAAGAAACACAAAGCATTTGAAGCCACAAGGGGACCATTCCATACAATATTGGTGAGGGTTCAGTCGATGGACATCTATGAGATCATGATTAACAGATTTCTCCAGGGTCCAAAGTATACAACACCAACCTTGGTAGGATTATTTGAGGGTAGACACCATGTCGAGACTAGTGAGGCTGAGATAAAGGATTCTGTCTAGAGGGAACGGGACATGAAATGGTGGATAGATTGCGACATAAGGAGAAGCTGCATCATGGGTTACCAGTGTACATGTGTAGATCACAAAGGCATATCTGACATTTCCTGCCAAGGTCTGGTGGGCAATTGTTCGTGCTAGGTTGCGGCCTACAATTAATGATAATGTGTTATCACCCTCACTGCCTCCTTGGTCACTTGCCTCCTTTGTCACTTGCATCATGGTTGGATATACACTCAATTCTACTGAAATGTGGGATAGGGCACTGAACGAAAGAGAAGGTTTTCCATTTCCTTGTATAATAGGTAAACTCTATTTGCACGCAAACATTCCTCTCAATAAATTAATGACAGGTGGGTCAAAGCTTCTAATGTTACCACTGTATCAAAGATCAAATATGTGTCCAACCATCTATTTGGTGTAAAGGCAGGACCGGAAGACCATTGGCGGTAGTAGCACATATGCCAATTGAGATGTCGAGAGCAGAGGGAGGTAGTGAGTAGGGTGGATCCTCACATCTAGATTCATCTTCACAAGCTTCATGTTCATTTGTATATATCTCCACTTTTCTACTAGAGAGGTTGGTTAAAAATCAGAGGCAGACCGGTCCACAGTTGACCAGATAATGCTTAAACTACCGCAGGTAGTACAATGTGATGTGATGGTTGTGAAGAAATTGATCAAATATGAAATGAGGCATGATCTGGTTGTTCTAAAAAATAGGATAGACGATTTAAAAGCTCATGTGAATAGTTCACTACATGTTGTGGGCTCTATATATTGTGTTGCATTAAAGCCACAGATGGCTGAGATGAGGGCTGGTCTTGATAGGCTAGACGAGAAGTCAGTCATTGTACTCCCACCAGCTATACCAAACTCTTTGATGAGTTTATTAGTGTGCCCCCACCATACATTCTGTTGATGATCTCTAGGGTTTTGTAACCACACAGGTGATAAAGGATAAGGATGCTGACTCAGAATAGCTGGATGACTTGTCTAAGGAAGAAGAAATGCAATCTAAAAATCTCGAAAAAAGTATCGAACGATGTCTAGAGAACGAGAGGACCTGGAACATTAGAAGCGCAATGTGAAGAAGGTTGGTGCTTTAGGTAGTGCAACCTAGCCTACTATTACTAGTAGTCGTCATGAACCAGCCCCTTTCTTTGAGAGCACACCCGTTGATAAGGGTATCGACACTGCACCAAATATTGGCACCTAGAGAGCCGCAGGTATGACCCCTCCTCATAGACCTTGCTTTGTTTCTTTTATACTTTGAGGGGAAAGTTTTTTTGTTTGGAGAGGCGGTGGTGAGCAACCTACCATTAGCTGTGAGAAGTGCATGGAAGTTTACTCTTGTGTATTGCAAGGTTTGGTGAAGTTTTTGTCGTTTCTGATTTGTGGATAATTGCTAGCAACAACTAAATCATCGGTTTTGTGTTATATTTGAAATAATAAGAAGGATGTCCTTAATCTAAAAAATTTATTGTTAGTCTCTTTGTGCGACATCTTAGATACTTGCATGTCGAGCATTGCTAGCTAGGAGTATAAAATAGTTAACGATAATATTGAATGCTTAAGCATATGCCATGTGAGTGTGAGGTTTGCGTGAAGTTTAACATTGTGAGTAGAAGCTTGAACTTGCCTGAGTAGTCTTGCTAAAATCTTTGAATAACTGGACAGGAAAGTGATTATTAGGATATTTCTGCTTAAAGTCACTAGAAACAAATACAACTATCAAATGAAATCATGAACCCTCAAACCCCATTTGAGCCTGGAAATCGATCTTGTTGTCACCCTATTAATATTGTATCCTTGGTTTTCGGAAGCACAATGACATAACTCAAGCCACAAGCCTAAGTTGGGGGTGATCATGAGCTAGATAGATCTGAGGAGCATAAAGATATCGTATCCTTGATCAATCTGAAGACACAAATCATAACGTTTGCTGGAACATGTTTTAGTGTGCATGGTACAAATGAAAATGGTAGTATAAAAAATTAAAAAAATAGAAACAAAATGGTGTGAGTGACAGGATGTGCTAAAAGAGAGGTTGGAATTACTCAGGAAAAAGTTGTGTGCTAACAAGAACTTTGGAGAACTAAGGTAATATAGGCACTCATAAGACCAAATGGTCCACTCCCTAACCCGAGCCAACGCTGCAAGCCAATAAAGTCTTGTACATGGAGTGTTAGAAGTTCTTTCGCAGAGTGTGATTATTGATCAATCCCAAATTATCATGTGTGAGGAACTTCTTTGGTGTGAGGGTACTGTGCTTGCATGTGATAGTTAGATGTGCAGGCTGGAGAACTGGTACTAGCATAAGTATGATTAACTATGAGTAATGGGATGTACATTCATCCTTGCATGTTGGATAGATGGTTTTGGACAAAAGAGTTGGTTGAGATAGTTGTTGCATGCTAGTATTGTATCTTGGGTGTTTGAGCGTCAATTGTTTCTTTTTCATTGCTTGAGGACAAGCAATGGTTCTACGTTGAGGGTGTTGATGTATCGTAAACTATTGGAACATTTGATGCTCAAAACTAAGGAGTAAAGCTAGAACTTGAGTAGTTTTATGTGGATATTGTAACAACCCTGAAAATGGATAAGATAAGAAATGCTTAGTGTGTCAAGAATGCCTATGATTAGACCAGGGTTCACACGGATTGATGCGCGTAGAACCAGACCTCGGAACCCTTGCTACAACCAAGCCAACTAACTTGGGGAGTTAATTGAGCTTGTAAAGGTTGGGACCAACCATGTAGGGCTCTCGAATACGAAGATATACTCGAATGAGTCTTTACCGGACTTAAAGAGAGGAAAGCCTAAGTTTTGAGGGTCTAGGGGTAAAATAGTCTTTTGCCAGGCTAAGGGTAATATCATAATTACCCTAAATACATATGTAATTATTTAATTAATAAAGTGGAGGGGCAATTTGGGGAGAGAGAGCCGAAATTGAGCTCTTGAAGTGAAGTCTTGCTCCACCCGGGTTCGAACCTAGGTGGAAGCAATGATTTAACTTATTTTTATTTAAATGGATAACTTAATTTAATTAATTAATAAATATTAGCTGACTTAATAAAAAAGAAAAATCAGATTTTTTATTTAAAGGTTTAACAAAGAGTCCTAGTTTGACTAATTCCCAAACTAAAACTCCTAATTTTAAGCCACTATCTCTCACTATCTCTCTCTCTCACGTTTCACTATCTCTCTCACGTTTTCTCTCTTCCAAAACAAGTTCAAAAACAGAAAAATATTGAAGTTCTTCACACTTGAAGAACTCACACCAAAAATCTAAGAAAAACAACGTAAATCCATCACTTTAAGCAAAGGGGAGGAGTCTTCCGTCGATTGGTGTTGAAGTGTTGAACTTGGACTGATTTTGGAGAGGATTTTGGGCAGCAATTTCGTGGTTGAACAAGAAAAATAAAGGTATGGGTCTTGTTACTCTTGGTCCCTTTCCCAAGAGACCCCTAGGACTCAGTAAATTCGGTTCAAAAACTAAGGTTGTATCCCCTGTTGCATGTCCCTGTCATTAGCTCCCAACGAATGTAGGTTGGTATGAATGCTGGTAGACTTAGGATTATGTGATATTTGTGATGAATGTTAATGTATTTGATGTACGTTAATTCATGAAAAGACAACTATGTGCGTGTTCGAATTAAGGAAAGAAAATGTGTATGGCATGTTGAGTCTCGGCCTAGAGGCTTAATTTTGTTAATGTTTTGTTTGTTGTTTTAGTACACTAATTGATGTAAAATGTGATGTTCATGTGATATGAAGTGTGGCTGAATTTAGAAGCAAACATTTTGGTTAAGAAGTGTGAAAAATTGTGGTAAAGAACGTACCAAATGAACTATGTATTGTCCTACGAATTTACTAACAAAAGGAGATAAAAAAATGAGTAAAGAAATTACTTTGAATTTCCAGCATTTTTGTTGATATATGCTGCCAAATTAAGATGGTTAGGATGCCAAGAAAAATAATGGAAAATAGGTGAGGTCATTGAGGGTCGAACCCGAGACCTCACCCCTTTAAAATTCCCAAAGAATTAAAAGGAAAATTCGTGTGGTGAGGGGGATTCGAACCTGCCTTGGCTGGGAAATATGTGTGAAGAAAAAGAAATTAAGAAATGAGAGGGGTGGGATTCGAACCCACACCCTCTCGGTTAGAAACCAAGGAAAGGAAAAATAAAGGAAAAGTTTTGAGAGGCGTGGGATTCGAACCCACGACCTCTATGCGGATGAGGGAGATAATATAAAAAAATAAAATGAGGCTGTGGGGATTCGACCCCACAACCTCACAGTCAACTCAAATAAGTCAACTTTTAAAAAGGAGAATAAATAAAGAGGTTGTGGGGGTTCGAACCCACAACCTCTCAGCCTTAAGCGAATGGAAGGGAAAGGAAAATAAAGGAGAATTGTAGTGTGGCTGAGGGGACTCGACCTCGGGTCCCAAAGTCTCCCATAGGCCAAAACTAATAAAAGAAAAACGAAATGGGGTTGTGGGGGCTTGAACCCACAACCCATCGGCCAATGCAAGAGAGATTTTAATTAGAAAAGTAAGCCTTTAATGTAAATATTGTGATTTGACTTAGAGTTAAAATGTTATGAATATTAGAATGAAATCAATTAATAATGTAAATGACATTCAATTGATTCAAGACTTGGGTTTCCTTGCCCAAGCTTCCGTATTGATACATAAGTCATACGTGAACAAACGTCCAAGAATAATGCCACCCACTTAGATCAAATTCAAGATCTTGGCATAAATACAAGATACATAAGTCTTGTACTACGTAATCTTAGGAATGTAAGAATCACTTAACGAACTACGAATGAAGCCTCATGGCTTGTATGTATAGACACATAAGTCTAACATACGTTCAAAAGTAAGTGAACCTAAGATGTATGAAATGAAATGATGAACCCTAGAAGGGTTAAGTATGAGTGTAAATACACTAAATGGCCAAGTGCATTGGCATATGATGAGATGAACAATGAAATAATGAAACCCTAGAAGGGTTAAGTAAGGGTGTGAAACACACCAAATGGCCAAGTGCATTGGCATATGATGAAATGAACATCCACGTAATAAGAGGTGAATAATTATGAAAAGCCAAGGTGCTAATGATGATGAATGTGGTGACAACATAATATGAGGCTAATGTAAATGATGAGAGCAATCTCAAATGAGCCTAAGTAAATGTTACCAATACGTACTCACCTATGAGAGTGTAAGATAATGAAGAGATCAGTCTCTATGAACACTCTAATGAGAGTATTGAGCTTAACACACTCAATACGAATGATGAGATGAGAAATCATCTAATGAGCTATGATGTCCTCATACTAGAAGTCAGCTTCCATGACGTATGAGATGAATGTAATGGAACTTTATACTGAGCACCGATAGACTAGCTATGAGCGGTGATGCCTTCTTTCGGGAAGGGCGGAGGTTCACGTAACTCTCATGAGATGAGACTGTCCGGCTTGCCGGGTATGGGTCTCCTTATATCTCCTAGTCTTCGAACCTATACTGCCAATATAGGGATCTGGCGGGTTAAATTCCCATGTACGCTAGCATGTTATTGGATCACTTTGGCCGGTGATTCCACCTCTTTTCGGTGTGGGGGACACACTGGATTTCATGATGCTCACATGATCTATGTCGGTTAAAGTTAAAGTTCCCAATGAATGAATGAGGCCAGCCTCAAATGATGCACATAATGAAATGAATGATACCAAAGGTGTTAGGATAGGATAATCAAAAGGTGAGTTAGATTCAAGTAATGACATTAGGTCATTCTTGGTCATTGCACAACGAACCTAATGAAAGTCTTAAACTACATCCTAGGTATAACTGGTGTTTACACTGGTCTATGAATGAAATGAAATGGAGTACGTATGAATGAATGAAGCAGACTCTGTGTTTGCTAATGAAGACTCCCTAGTTGAGGTCCCATATGTTGAGCCCTCATTTTGGAAAGTCTTAATGTCAAGTCCATGATTCCAAGGTCTCATGGCATATGAATGAATGATATGAAAGAAGTTATGTGCTACATGTGAAATGTACTGTATGCTCTATGATGTGTGCTATGTGTAAATGTGATGTGATGTGTGCAAATGTGAAAAGTATGATGTATGATTATTCTCATGGCATAACTTTCCTATTCCCAATCTGGAAAGCTCACTGACTTTCCTAATCCAGATTTGGAAAGATTATTTACTTTCCTAATCTCAATCTGGCAAGTCCACTGACTTGACTTCCAAAAATCATGTTGTTAGGAAAGAGCTATTCTTTCTCATGCATGTCCTTGGTGTGTGCTTGCATATACCCATACTTAGTACAAGTGTGTACTAACCCCATACAAACTCTACTATTTTAGGTGCAGGCACAGGTGGACGGTAGAGCTAAGGATCATCGCTGCAGTTATCCGGACGTTCAGCATTCATCCGGCTTTGGTAGGTCCTCATGCTTTCGAGGATGCTACTATTTTATGTTCTAGCTTAGTTTAGGAGTTGAGCTAGTGGAGTATGTTCCACTAGCGTTTCTTTCTTATTTCTTTCAGACTATGTATTGGGCCATTTTGGCAATTATACAATTATGTTTAATGAACTATTTCTTTCATTTGATTATCTCTTAATGTTTAGATGGTTGATGTTGAACAAATTACGAATGTATTAGAAATGTTTAGTAAGCAATGTTTCGAAACAAAAAGTTTCAAATTTTCCGCTAAAAATTAACCTATGTAAAGTAAGAATGACGTAAGTAAGCTTGTCTGCGACCTCTGAGAGGTCAACGACGCCGGTCTCGTCTGGGGTCTAGATTCCGGTCGTGACAAAGTTGGTATCAGAGCACTAGGTTAAATTACAAAAATAATAAGTTCACATCAACCACATTGAGTAGTTTCTAAGTCATGGTAGTGAAGTGCACCACTATCCTGAATTAGAGACTGCATGATGCGTAGGAAAATTTCCCTTCTTCTGATCTTATCGTGCTTTTCCTAATGTCTGATTTTCTTGGTGTTATGAGCGTGTCTAACATCAACTCTTGAAGTTTCCAAAGATGAATACAAGGAGAAAAGCAGGCGAAGATATTGGAGGAGCAGCTGCTGGGTAATCCAAGTTTTCCCCCAGGATCCAGCTGCTGGAATAAAGATGCCTGTTAACCCAGATGGGTTGACAGATGATGAAGTAAGAACAACGTTGGTATAAATGGACCAAGCTAGCACTTTACAAGCTCAGGCTGTTGGGTTTGATTGATGTGAAGAAGTCTGAGTTGACATCCTACCAGCTAAAGGATGTAGCTCAATCCTGGTATAAGGTGTGACAGGATAGCAAGGCCTTAGGAGGAGGTCATATTACTTGGAATCTTTTCAAGATGGCTGCTCTAGAGAAGTTCTTTCCCAGATAAATGAAGAAGACTAAGGTTGAGGAATTCATCAACCTTAA
The DNA here is from genome assembly GCA_022817965.1 of Solanum lycopersicoides. Classification (NCBI taxonomy): domain Eukaryota; kingdom Viridiplantae; phylum Streptophyta; class Magnoliopsida; order Solanales; family Solanaceae; genus Solanum; species Solanum lycopersicoides. Next base: position 63,380,550 of record CM040628.1, on the reverse strand, counting down.
GCAGGGCTCAATATTAGTCAGGGATTACTCCCTGAAGTTCGTAAGACTTTACAGCCCAAGAGAGGCCACCTAATAGGAAGTGTGGCACAATGCATGGAGGATAATGTATGATGGACCCTAATGATGTTATAGTTGTGGCAAATCGGGTCACATTATGAAGGATTGTCCGAACGGGAGGAAATGTAAGAGCTGATAGAGTATACAAGGAGATTGCCACAGTGAAGGTATTGTGGAGGAATCATCTTGTTGAGGGTGCTACGTGGGAGGCCGAGGCCGACATGAGATCCCGCTACCCTCATCTATTCAGCCCTTGAGGTTAGACTTTCTACTCTTAAGTCTAAGGTTCCTTATCTCTCCATTCTTTGTTGCTATTGCTTGATTGTGTATAGTAACTATGTTATGATCTGACTGGCATTACGCTAGATAGTTAGTAGTGTCATTCGGGACGAATGTTCTAAGGGGGGATAATGTAACAACCCTGAAAATGGATAAGATAAGAAATGCTTAGTGTGTCAAGAATGCCTATGATTAGACCAGGGTTCACACGGATTGATGCGCGTAGAACCAGACCTCGGAACCCTTGCTACAACCAAGCCAACTAACTTGGGGAGTTAATTGAGCTTGGAAAGGTTGGGACCAACCATGTAGGGCTCTCGAATACGAAGATATACTCGAATGAGTCTTTACCGGACTTAAAGAGAGGAAAGCTAAGTTTTGAGGGTCTAGGGGTAAAATGGTCTTTTGCCAGGCTAAGGGTAATATCGTAATTACCCTAAATACATATGTAATTATTTAATTAATAAAGTGGAGGGGCAATTTGGGGAGAGAGAGCCGAAATTGAGCTCTTGAAGTGAAGTCTTGCTCCACCCGGGTTCGAACCTAGGTGGAAGCAATGATTTAACTTGTTTTTATTTAAATGGATAAATTAATTTAATTAATTAATAAATATTAGCTGATTTAAGAAAAAGAAAAATCAGATTTTTTTATTTAAAGGTTTAACAAAGAGTCCTAGTTTGACTAATTCCCAAACTAAAACTCCTAATTTTAAGCCACTTCTCTCACTATCTCTCTCTCTCACGTTTCACTATCTCTCTCACGTTTTTTCTCTGCCAAAACAAGTTCAAAAACAGAAAAATATTGAAGTTCTTCACACTTGAAGAACTCACACCAAAAATCTAAGAAAAACAACGTAAATCCATCACTTTAAGCAAAGGGGAGGAGTCTTCCGTCGATTGGTGTTGAAGTGTTGAACTTGGACTGATTTTGGAGAGGATTTTGGGCAGCAATTTCGTGGTTGAACAAGAAAAATAAAGGTATGGGTCTTCTTACTCTTGGTCCCTTTCCCAAGAGACCCTAGGACTCAGTAAATTCGGTTCAAAAACTAAGGTTGTATCCCCTGTTGCATGTCCCTGTCATTAGCTCCCAACGAATGTAGGTTGGTATGAATGCTGGTAGACTTAGGATTATGTGATATTTGTGATGAATGTTAATGTATTTGATGTACGTTAATTCATGAAAAGACAACTATGTGCGTGTTCGAATTAAGGAAAGAAAATGTGTATGGCATGTTGAGTCTCGGCCTAGAGGCTTAATTTTGTTAATATTTTGTTTGTTGTTTTATGTACACTAATTGATGTAAAATGTGATGTTCATGTGATATGAAGTGTAGCTGAATTTAGAAGCAAACATTTTGGTTAAGAAGTGTGAAAAATTGTGGTAAAGAACGTACCAAATGAACTATGTATTGTCCTACGAATTTACTAACAAAAGGAGATAAAAAAATGAGTAAAGAAATTACTTTGAATTTCCAGCATTTTTGTTGATATATGCTGCCAAATTAAGATGGTTAGGATGCCAAGAAAAATAATGGAAAATAGGTGAGGTCATTGAGGGTCGAACCCGAGACCTCACCCCTTTAAAATTCCCAAAGAATTAAAAGGAAAATTCGTGTGGTGAGGGGGATTCGAACCTGCCTTGGCTGGGAAATATGTGTGAAGAAAAAGAAATAAGAAATGAGAGGGGTGGGATTCGAACCCACACCCTCTCGGTTAGAAACCAAGGAAAGGAAAAATAAAGGAAAAGTTTTGAGAGGCGTGGGATTCGAACCCACGACCTCTATGCGGATGAGGGAGATAATATAAAAAAATAAAATGAGGCTGTGGGGATTCGACCCCACAACCTCACAGTCAACTCAAATAAGTCAACTTTTAAAAAGGAGAATAAATAAAGAGGTTGTGGGGGTTCGAACCCACAACCTCTCAGCCTTAAGCGAATGGAAGGGAAAGGAAAATAAAGGAGAATTGTAGTGTGGCTGAGGGGACTCGACCTCGGGTCCCAAAGTCTCCCATAGGCCGAAAACTAATAAAAGAAAAACGAAATGGGGTTGTGGGGGCTTGAACCCACAACCCATCGGCCAATGCAAGAGAGATTTTAATTAGAAAAGTAAGCCTTTAATGTAAATATTGTGATTTGACTTAGAGTTAAAATGTTATGAATATTAGAATGAAATCAATTAATAATGTAAATGACATTCAATTGATTCAAGACTTGGGTTTCCTTGCCCAAACTTCCGTATTGATACATAAGTCATACGTGAACAAACGTCCAAGAATAATGCCACCCACTTAGATCAAATTCAAGATCTTGGCATAAATACAAGATACATAAGTCTTGTACTACGTAATCTTAGGAATGTAAGAATCACTTAACGAACTACGAATGAAGCCTCATGGCTTGTATGTATAGACACATAAGTCTAACATACGTTCAAAAGTAAGTGAACCTAAGATGTATGAAATGAAATGATGAACCCTAGAAGGGTTAAGTATGAGTGTAAATACACTAAATGGCCAAGTGCATTGGCATATGATGAAATGAACAATGAAATAATGAAACCCTAGAAGGGTTAAGTAAGGGTGTGAAACACACCAAATGGCCAAGTGCATTGGCATATGATGAAATGAACATCCACGTAATAAGAGGTGAATAATTATGAAAAGCCAAGGTGCTAATGATGATGAATGTGGTGACAACATAATATGAGGCTAATGTAAATGATGAGAGCAATCTCAAATGAGCCTAAGTAAATGTTACCAATACGTACTCACCTATGAGAGTGTAAGATAATGAAGAGATCAGTCTCTATGAACACATAATGAGAGTATTGAGCTTAACACACTCAATACGAATGATGAGATGAGAAATCATCTAATGAGCTATGATGTCCTCATACTAGAAGTCAGCTTCCATGACGTATGAGATGAATGTAATGGAACTTTATAATGAGCACCGATAGACTAGCTATGAGCGGTGATGCCTTCTTTCGGGAAGGGCGGAGGTTCACGTAACTCTCATGAGATGAGACTGTCCGGCTTGCCGGGTATGGGTCTCCTTATATCTCCTAGTCTTCGAACCTATACTGCCAATATAGGGATCTGGCGTGGTTAAATTCCCATGTACGCTAGCATGTTATTGGATCACTTTGGCCGGTGATTCCACCTCTGGTAGGGGAGACACACTGGATTTCATGATGCTCACATGATCTATGTCGGTTAAAGTTAAAGTTCCCAATGAATGAATGAGGCCAGCCTCAAATGATGCACATAATGAAATGAATGATACCAAAG